>JARLTB010000100.1:19145000-19682500 GCA_030141615.1 Unio pictorum
CTGGTGCTGTTCGTTCTTTTACAGACGGACGTCAAAGAAGGCACCTAAGTATATTTATTCAATGTGGAAACAAGATTGAACATCAGATCTAGCATACAAACTGAAACGGTCGTGTAATGTATTATGTATTATTCTCAAAACACGTCTGGTGTTCGAGTCTCAACTGGACCAAAATGAGCAAATGAGAAAATAATTTGCCAGTAGCTTTCCATGGATTGGTTGTTGTTGCTTCTGCTGTTGTAAGGTTTAACGCCATTTTCCAGCAGATGATAGGCTATCAGGAAGGCCATTAATATTGGTGGAGGATAAACCCAGGGAAAATCCCCGGAAATAACCACTGACCCACAATAAGTTACTGGCAAGCTTTCTTACATACCCACATTAGCCGAATCCGAGACTCCAACCCACGCAAACAGCGGTGAGGTAGCAGTAATCCATAAGAGAGAGAGAGAGAGAGAGAGAGAGAGAGAGAGAGAGAGAGAGAGAGAGAGGGGGGGCTTTAGACCAGTCGGCCACTCGTGGCTCCCCCGTTTAGTGGTAGTTCTTCTCTGGGTCTTCCGTTTCGCCAGGTTTAGTCCGTCATCTGATGCATTCTGATCATAATATCACAGCTAAATCTGTATTCACTAACAAAAGGAAAACAATTGTATCAATCATTTTGCTTAATTTAACAGAATGTGACTGTGATTTCATAATGGATATTTAGTGGTTTGTGATAGAATAAAAATTAAATAAATACCAGGACGTCTTGACAATGGAAACAATTTTAAGTGAGTGAATTCTTAACGAAATGAAGTAATTATTTTATTGATAACTTGAGTGGCTGCAAAAGGATAATATATTAAATTTAATGGTTGAAAACAATGGCCGCTTTTATTTGGTTAGGAGAATGAAATTAATGTTTTCGCACTGTAAGAGAATCTTCAATGTGCATCAATAAAACGTGTGTCCATCCTAGGAATATTTACTTCACCAGAAAACAAACAACAATAAGCGTTCAATAATAACTAGAAAATGGGTCCCATGCATTTACGTTTAGATTATAGCATGCAAAGTGCGTCCCATGTGTTTTTTTGAAAGGATAGTATGCAATGTGTGTCCCAGGCGTTTGTTGGAGCGAACGGTATGAACATTATCAATGTGTATGAGAATGTAGTTATGCATAATGTCTCCTAAGAATTATTCTGAGAACATTGTATGAAAAGTGTTTCCCATCAGTTTGATAATATAGCATGCATACTGTGTCTAAAGCGTTCTTCTGAGAGCATTGTATGAAGCGTATTTTCCATGAGAATTATAATATAATATGCATAATGTGTCCAAAATGTTTTTCTGAGAGCATTGTAAGAAACGTGTTTCCCATCAGTTTGATAATATAGTATGCATACTGTGTCCAAAGTGTTTTTCTGAGAACATTGTATGAAACGTGTTTCCCATGAGTTTGATAAGGTAGTATAGATACTGTTTCCAAAGTGGTTTTCGGAGAGCATAGTATGAAACGTGTCATATGTGTTTGAGAATATGTAATGCACAATGACTTCCGGGTGTTTGTCTGAGAGTATACTATGAATATTAACGTTATTACATTTGCTTATTGGAGCATGGTACGCACAATGTGTATCATGTGCTTGAATGAGAAGATATGGTTCGAACATATTTCAAACGCTTGACTGGAATTCTATTCAGTGTGCCCCTGGGGTTTGCTGAGAGGCTACTAATACGTTCATTCAGTTTATAGCTTGTTGTTTGCTTGCTTCGCTTCTACGGATGTGATCAGAAAATCGTATAACTTACGGATCGGGTGTATTGACCACGTTGGTTATGATGCAATGAAATTAGCATGGATTTTTAATTTTGAATTTAGCTGAAAAAAAGATCACAGAAATATACACCAGGTCGTATTGTTCTGTCAACAAATGCAACATTACAACACTTTTTGAGTTTTATCAATACATCAATCAACTGCGAATATTTCGTATTTACAATAAGTGGTGTATATTTACAAACTGTTGATTAGTATTTGATCCAGCCAAGAGGGTTATACTAATCGACTTCACTGAATTAAAAAAAATGTTGGTTATTGTGTAACTGCACGTTAACTCATGACAAAATATATCGTGCGTGAGTTATTCAATTAAAGTGTTTTACATATAAAAATACTATGATTTAGAAACAATACACAATACAAATATAAAATGCAAAGAGAGCTGACGTGTCCAAGTTGAAAAATATGATACAACAAGTAGGTCAGTGTTGTCATGTCGATCGGACTTTCATACACATAACGAAACAAGGGGTTCAATGCAAACAGACCAAGCTGGCTTTCGAACATATGCTACAAGAGTACGGCATAGCGGGACAAGTAGAGCACATTATTAAATGCATATAACACAACAAAGTCACAGTGCCGATATGTCGAACTCAGTTTCAGTCATGTAACACAGGAAGAAGACCAGTGTTGACATGTCGAGCTCTCGTTTCAACATACAACCCAACAAGAGGACTAAAACTGACATGTACGAGATTACGTTACGAAAATACAACACAAGACCAATTCCGATACGTCGAGCTATCGTTAAAACTAAAAGCACAACTAAGAGACAAGTACTGTCGGTTTGAGCTCATTTTCAAACATATAACACAAAACAATACGTCGAGTGTTTTAAAATCGTTTTTTTTAGTCTGTTAATGTGGAGAAAACGTTGTGGCTTCATAATGATTATTCTCAGACCGTGATTGCATACAATGCACAAGAGGGGTTCAATGAGAACATAGAACCAATAAAAAGAACTGGGTAACAACGTTATGTAAGCCCCTGTGGGACGTTCACTATTTGTTCCCTTTTTACTTAGTTTTCTTCTTGTTTGTAATTATTTTTTAAATATCATACCAAGATAAATTTTGTTTTGCTGATTAATTAAACTGACCAGAAGGATAGGCTGCACAATATTTGCCCAAATGCGCTGAGACATTAGCTATCATTGTACTCGCAGACAGGACGCAATTCAATATCGCACGCTGCTCTAAATACATCGTCGTATGTAAAGTAAAACCAGAATTGGAAGATTGTTTACACGTAATCTTTAGAGAAATCTGCAAACTTATAGAGCTTCTTACAAGGTACAAATCTAAGAAGTGAAATCAGTTTCAAATATAATACTAAGGAGTTTTCCGCAGAGGGAACACATTTACCAATGGTAATAAAGTCACAATATATGAATTTCTCTAAACGTGTCAGGTAATTAATTATAAATTACCCCAAACGTAACGTTTAAATTACATATTGGATAATGTACGTGCAATAGGTATTGCTTCGGATTACATATTATCTAAGAGAAGATAATAACGGCATGTACAGCCACTTTATTTATATTCGAGTTGATTCCCTTAATAAACCTCTCTACTACAATCAAGCAGTCACACTACCTTGCCTATGTGTGTGAGACAACTGATATGAATTGAAACAATCACACATTGTTTTGGCAGGAAATATCTAAACATAAACCAAATTTATTTGGACCATCTTGATTATTTCTACGATTGGAATGGCATTACAATTGACAAAGCAGGACCAGATGAAACATAATTCACTCAATCATTGTTTCGTAAGTAATCGAAGTCACCCGTTTGTGGCAGCCTTTGCTTTTAGACTTAAGGTTTGCTCTGTACGATTGACGTTGAGATTAATAATCTTAGCAAATTAAATATTTGTTATACAGGTTCATAATTTGTAAGAAACGTTTCGTAATTCAAACCCCTCTTATGTTCTGACAAAGTGTAGAATATGGTACTTACATTCATTATTATGCGCATTTTATTCTCGTTTTGGGTTAGTATCAAACATAATATTTCAGCTTTATCGTTGTTTGACAGATATATACGACATAGCAATTCAGGTGCAAAAGGTATTACCATTGAATACGCGCCTACGTCTGTATATCACACCAGTAGATCAGTAGCTCAAATACTTCATTTCGTCACATTTACTTTCCTTTGGCGTGAAAAAAAGGTTCATATGTATTATTCTTAAGGAGTCGTGCTTATTGTATATTTCCATGTTCATTAAATACATTTCATGTATCGAATAATTTGAATTTTGATTTCAGTTCAGAATATATCCTATGAAAACGTTTCAGAATAGCCCAACTTTCAAATAGGTAGCTTCCTTATTCAAGAGACATTCGTGTATGCTGTGACGTGGTGTGTAAACAAGGGTACGGTCGGATAGATATGTTGGACTGGGGTCCGTCAGTAGTACTTAGCACAGAGAACACACTTTGTGTTTGATTCCAGATCGAAAGGATACACTACGTAGGTTACAGAGCGGCGTGGAGGTATGGTCTGATCGTGGTATTCTCAGAACGACTATAGCAGCTGTATTATGAACTGTTTTTTAGTTTCTGGAGTAGATATTGAGACGAACCAGACATAATTGAATTACAATAGTCCATTCTTGAAAATACTAATGAAAACAGTGTTTCAGTGGCTTCAACTGAGTGATATTTGTGTATGAAGCTGAGGCGTCTCTGATCAAGATATTCAGCTTAGCTAGCATATGTTCATGACATGTTGCTGCAATGTGACGGTACTATGGAGAGTAACACCTAGGTTTTGTACTAACTGTGAATTTAATGTTGGTGTTGATGATATATAGTGTTTGATGAAAAGGTTGTGAATGGAAACGTCTTTGGGTTGTGATCAGAATGACCTCAATTTTATCATTATTTATCTGCACCTTGTTGTATAGTATCCACGAGTTCACATCACAAACACGACTATGTACACCTTGGATGGCAGCAGAAACGAATGTTGATTGGCTAGAATTTTAACTCTTAGTGTCATCAACGTAGAATTGGTGACACAGGATGATAATATATCATACTTGAGAGAGAATGATTGCATATAATAAAGAGAACAGGTCCACGAATAGACACCTGTGGAAAACAACAACATACATCAAGAAAAGATAAACAGTAGCATGATGTCCGGTTATCATGCAAACGTATCAGTACAAAACTTACCAGAATTTGCAAATAGGATGATTTTTGTGATTTGTACTAGTAAATCTCAATAATTTCACAACAGAAATGTACCGAATTATATATTTGGGTGTCATCAGCGTACAATTGGTGAGACACTGGATTATAATGTATGACTCTTGAGAGCGACTGAGTGTATAGAATGAAATAAACACGTACAATAACAGACACCTGTTGAACACCACAACATAAATCAAATGGGCTGGAATGTATTCCATCTGCATATAAAATTCGTGTCCTGTTGACTAAGTAGGAATTGAATCACTGTATGGCTATATTCTAAATGCCAAATACATGCAGGAAATGGTGACGTAATATATCATGGTCTATTGTGTCAAGTGCTGTAGTCAAATCAAGGATGGTCGGGACTGTAATCTTTGCACTATCCAAAGCAGGGAAACTGTCATTACATGCTTTCAGAAGAGTAGTTTCAGTACTGTGGCAAGGGCGATATGCAGACCGTACATTGCTAAAAAGACAGCTTGAGGTCAAATGAGATACGAGCTGGATTAGAAGAACCTTTTCTAAGATTTTGCATATGAATGGGGAATTATAAGTTGTGCGGTAGTTCTTTAAATCGTTTTGATCAAGTGTTGGTTTCTTCAGAGGAGTCTTTACGATGGCAGATTTGAAATATAATGGGAATTAACCCGATGAAAGAGATATTAATAACATCAGTTAGTGAAGGCAATATTGGGTATAAGCACTCAAGCAGCAGTGATGTCGGAATTGGATCAACTTCACAAAACTTTGGTGCACTCTTCATAAAGATTGTCCGTACTAAATCAGTAGGGACAGGTTCAAATGCCCCTAATGGTTGTCGCTGAAATTCTCTACCATATCTGTATGGTGACGCTTCAATTCAAATTGTGTTGCCAAGCGAATCTCTAATGGTTTGTACTTTGTCACAGAAGAAGTTGGCAAATTGGTCCGGAAGGTCTATTGGACCGAAATTAGTTAGAAGTGATCTACATTTGTTCCTTGACATTAGTGTGTTAGTTATCACGAACAGATCGTTGCATCTGGAACACTACTTGACCTTAGTACTGTAGTGGGATAATTTTGATAAATTGACTATGTTTGTGACGTTCTTCTTAGGGATTCATAGATTTCTCTAAATAAATAGTGGGTATGGTGGAAAGCCAAAGCCTCTCTCCTTTTCGGCGATGTCTTTTTGCAGTACGAATCTGGTCCCTAACACTGCTATACCATGGATAACACTTTTTTATTGATATTCTGCATTTGGTGGCTGGGGAATGGTTTTCAAACAATGTACGCAGGCTGTTATCGAGTTGTTTCGCTGTATGATCTAAGTTAGTTGTTAGATTTTTTGGATGTCATGCATGAATTTGGTTCCTTTTATCGTACAGAGGTTTGTATTAGTAGCAAATAAAGGTGGAGGGTTTCGGACTGATATGTCAAGATGGCATATAATGCAGAGATGATCTGATGCAAGTGCGTGGGATACAAGGTTGGATTCCATAATATTATCTACAGGTCTATAACGAAACCAGTCTAAAATTGGTTTATGGGTAGTTAACTGACTCTATAAGATTGAAAACATGAATGGAATCTAGGAGTTTTGACGTGTATGGGTTTCCAGGACAGTCAAACTGAAAGTTGACATCTCCAAGAATAATTAGATTGCCACCTATCGACATTCCATACTCCAGAAGATCTGTTAACTGCTCCAAAAAGAAAGATTCAGTCAGGAGGTTTTTTCTACTAGGAGGAGGGCGGTAGGGACTGAAACAAATTGACTGACTTTTGTTCGAGTGTGAGTGTTGTTTGGACTAGTTCAAACTATGTGTGGCATAAATTAAATGTTTTGTTGTACTTAAGGCATTTTATCATGGAATTCTTTGTGATGACTGCAATTCCACCTCAGCCAAAGTTGCGGGGAAACGCCTTGACGGAGTTATCGGTGGGTGTTAAATCCGCCAACTTGAGCTCAACGCCTGGTGATTTTAGCCATGGTTCTGTCAGGAAGAAGACGTCCATATTCTGGTCATTGATAAGATTAACTATTTATGTGCGCTTTAATGGTAATATTACTGTTTACGCTTTGAATAATGCAATAATGCAATACGTAGTGGTATCCCTGGGTCAGTTCTCTCAGTGGTTGACGATTTAAGAGGACCATGAACCAGGTTATTAAAACTAACGGCATAATTTTAAAATTGTTTAACTGACGAAAGGGAGATAACTGGAATACTTCGTCCTCCTTCTTTAAAACAAAGTTTCCTTTTTCGTTTCCGTTTACATGTAAGTAATGATGAATGTAGTCCCAGTTCGTTTAGTCATTAGCACAATATAGTATCAAGAGCCAAGGTGTGGTCATTTAATGCATATAATGAGGGTCCATCATTGCGTAAGTGGATTGACCGGCGATCACGTGATTTCGGTTTATTAAAAAACAAATGGCGTCTTAATACGTATCATTCCGTTCTTTCACTATAATAATAACCACTGTATTCTATTCACATGTTCTCGTCATAAGATGTGGACTAACGTTGAATCGTCGATGTTAGTATCGTCGATGCTGTTCTGCACGGACTTATCCGTGTATATCAAATTCTCATGGACAATCATCAAGAACACCGCTACTAGTGTTTCAAAAAAGAAAACATACTTGCGTAGAGACAAGACAGTCTAAAGTGTGATCTCATCTACGGTCCAGAAGACAAAAGAAGTTCGTGGAAGAGATTTTTTATTACCCTCACTGTTAACGGAATGATGCAAACACAGAATGTCCGTTTTAGGGGTCATTCTTAGTCTCGAAATCATTTGATTACTTGAATATGGATTTTTTTTGTCAATTGTAATGCTGTATAGGTGTGACATTGGTTTTCGTCACTCCTATATATGTATGTCATTATGTCTATGTCTATACTGTATTTGTCTTCACTATTTGCATCTGTTTTGATTCATATGTTCTCGATACAAAGCCCATATGATTAAGTTTATCTAACGCTTTAGTGGCCCAAGGTCAATTTTGTTGCTATACTGACCCAGAATCTTCTTGACTGGATTTACAATTGTGGCTATAAATTGTGTTGAATATCGTCCAAGGAGGATGCGCTGTATCATCCTAATTCCCATTATCGCTCTATCGCCCACCTTCACTTCTTACGTTAAACCAAAACCGATCACGATATCTTACTACTGTTATCATTATTATTATTAGTAGTAGTAGTAGTAGTAGTATTAGTAGTAGCAGTTGTAGTAGTACCAGTATGATTTTATTATTATTAGTAGTAGTAGTAGTTAGTATTAGCATTATTATCATGACTATTATGATTATTATAATCATTATGATTATTATTACTTATATTATTATTATTGTGAATAGGACACTGGACATGTTTGCTCAATCACCAATTGAATCCTCAAATTGTAGTGTACCACATTTGGAACCATTAAATCATTGTACTGATACATACATATATATATATATATATATATATATATATATATATATATATATATATATATATATATATATATATATATATATATATATATATATATATATATATATACATGATAATAATGCTAATACTACTACTAATAATAATAATATAAAAAAAATCATACCGGTACTACTATATATATATATATATATATATATATATATATATATATATATATATATATATATGCTCATTCGGAAAAACTGAATGATGACATTCGACCGTCTTAATATTGTATAAAGGTTTTTTCAAATAAAAGCAGTGGGCGGAAAACTCAATTTTCATCTAAACATATTCAACCAGTCATGCATTCCTAGTTTTCCTAAACACATTAGTTATTTCAGAGGTCAATGGGACTTTTGAACATGGAGGTCATTTTGTCAACAATATGGTTATTACGGAAGCCATTGAGTTTGTTTAAAAAGATACATAGATGCTAGGCATCAAAATTCACAGTTAAGTAATGAATCTAGAGAAATAACTTTATTCAATATGTAATCTGGCAAGTAAGACAACAATCAGATAATTAACAAATATCAACTCATTAGATTCCACGATTATATGTCAGTCTTGTCAATCCACAGGTTGTTTATGTGCAAAGCTGTGATTTTGATAAATATTCATACTTATTCATTTCAGTAAACTAATGAAATGCATAAACACAATATAGGAAATAAACAAAATACCTCTTTGTTGTTAAGATTTGCTTTAGTTGCTTCGTCCCTAGGGCTCTTAGCAACGTTTTATCTGTCAAAGGACAGTTATTTAATTTATCCTGAGGGTGGGAATAGAGCCACCACCCTGCAGGCGTTTACGTGTTCAGGGAACACTATTTAATTTGGCCGTCACATCTGAGTAACTATTGAGTTACTGCTGTGTGATTGTAGGGCCGTACTATATATGAGTGGGAATAGTTCCAGCACACACTCATATTTTATGCCATCCGTTGTTGTTGGTTATTAGTGGACGTGCTAAGCACGTGTGGTTGCTGTAGCAGGTGCAGTTGGTAGTGGGCGAGGCGAAGGGCCAGGCGTGGTAGGCTTCTTTCCTAAGTCTATCCCCTATTTGTGCTGTTTGACTAACTTTTATATTGAGTATACAGTGCTTGTAGGTTGTGTTTTTCACATTTAGTGCTCTGTGTGTTATTTTTGTCCATTGTTGTTTCTAATATGTTTTGTGCAACATTGTGTTGCGGTATCTGGGGTTGGGTCACCTTATAATCGCTGTTTGGGGTCTTATTAGTGACCTAATTTTCTTTGAATATGTTTTTATTTGCAGCCTTGTGCCGCTGGGCCTGATAGTCTTGGGTTTTTGACTACCTTATAGGATCTAATTTTTAGGGTCTTATTGTAATTACTATTAATTGTTTGATTTGTTTTGCGACCTTGTGTCGCCGGGCCTGATAGTCTCTGGATGTTTAGACTACCTTATATATCTAATTTGGGGTCCTATCCTGGTTCCTTATCTCCATTATGTGAACCGGTCTCAGGTCACTGTTTTGTGCTATTGAATTTATCCTAAATTTTGTATAAAGTGTAGTTTTGCACTGTATACTCATTTGACTTGTTATAAAGGAGTTGAAGTAGGAAGTAAGAGACAGTAATAGGAGATAGAGGAGTGGTATTTTGTTATTTGATTGTAGGTCTACTTTTGTATTGTTTGGATGGCACCCTACTACTAGTTGTTTTGGTTGTTATTTAATTTGTAAATATTTATGTCCTTGTTCTAATGTTATTTTAGCTCCGGGTAGTGTGGCTTATTTTTATTTTCTATGTTTAGCCTCGATTTCAGGCCAGGAATGTGGTTTGGTCAACTAGGTGTTAACAAGTGGGTCCTCGCCGCAAATAGCAGGGGCCGTTAAGCGACACGTCAAGTGTTTTTATTCACTGTTAAACCCTGAAGACCGCCCCCCGGTCCGGATCTTGAGGTTTGATGACCACGTGACAACTATGGGCCTTCGCTGCAAATAGCAGGGGCCGTTAAGCGACACGTCAAAGGTTATCCATAGTTGCACCCGGAGACCGCTCCATGATCCGAATCGCTGCTTAGCTCTCCTGTCCTTAAGAGGTTACATAATTGTTTGTTTTTGGGCCTACACTTCCCGCCCCATTCGGGGTTATCTGGATGTTATGTTGTTAAATATTGCCTATTTTTTCTATGCTTTTAAGATATTCTATCATATTTTTATATGTCCCTGCTAAGTTTGTGTTCGTTTTTTGTAAAAACTCTGGGAATGTATAGGGGGCTTTAATTCCTAGCTGTTTTGATCTGAATTTGTCCCTTTCTTGTTTGGTTTTAGTACAATTGTTGAAGATATGATGGGGATCTTCAGGGGTGTTACAATTGTAGCAGTTTATGTTATGAGGAAAGGGTCCTATGTATTTTCCCATGCTGTTTGCCAGCCTGGTTTTACCTATAGTTATTCTATTTATGGTTGTTTGTTCTATAGGTAAGCCCTTGGGCGGTTTTCTATTCCTATTTACTTCCTTAACAGTAGTGTACAACACTCTCCCTATTGTACTAGTATCCCAATCATTTTGCCATTTTTTTTATCTATTTGAGTATTTAGTAAACTGTATAGTTCTAATGTACTATATTGTAGTGGCTCGAAATTTGGTTCGCTTAGATTTTCTTTGGCTAGTTTGTCGGCCATTTCGTTGCCTTTAATTTCAATGTGGGAGGGTATCCACATGAATTCTACAATAATATTTTCGTTATTTAGTTGTTTTAGTTTGGCATTTATTTGATTGAGAAAATCTTCCCTACATTTAGTGGTGTTTGTTTGAATTGAAGAGAGGACACTTAGCGAGTCACTAATAATCACTGTCTTATTGGGTTTGAATTCTTCAATCCACTGTAATGATTTTAGGATGGCCCAGAATTCAGCTGTGTAAATAGCAGTCTGGGATACGTCTGCCTATTAGTACTTTATGCTCTGGTATGACCATTGCTGCAGCTGTTTTGTATGGATTAGTAATTTTGGATCCATCCGTGTATATTTTAGCATATTGATGGTACTGAGAGTTTATAATTTCTAAGGCTTCTATTTTGAGGTTAATTTCTTGATTTTGTTTGTTGCCTTTTTGAGTTAGGGAGGTGTTGACTTTAGATTGTACGTTGTTCCAAGGTTCGTGCTCGTACACTACGTTATGTTCTAATGGGAATAGTTCCACTGGTAATATTGATTTTAACAGATGGACTTGCGTTCCCATGGGTAGTTTTTGTTTTAAGCTTTTTCTAAATGGGATGTTGGTTTTATTTATGGCCAGGAGTGTGGGGTGCGTTTTGGGGTGGGTGGTCAGCCTCGCTGCATATTTTAAAATGAGTTCTTGCCGTCTCAGATGTAGGGGCAATTCTCCCTTTATTACATGCAGTTCGGCTGTCGAGGTTGTGTTTAGAGCTCCGGTGCTCTTTACTAGTGCCATTCGTTGGATTTGGTCCAGTTTTTTGAGTTGTGTTTTAGTGGCCGATGAGTATACTTGGCATCCATAATCCATTTTAGATCTTATTAGGGCTCTATATAATTTAATTGATGTTTCTTGGTCAGCACCCCACTGTGTGCCTTTAAGGCTTTGAATTAAGTTTAGGTCCCGGCTACATCTTTTTACTAAGTCATCTATGTGGTATGCCAGTGTTAGATGTTGGTCATAGTACATACCCAGAAATTTAGCTACTTTTACAAATTTTATTTCCTTATCCTGTATAGTTAATTTGGGATATTTTATGTTTTTTCTATATAGGGTGAACAGTACAGCTACCGTTTTTTGGTGCGATAGTTTAAATCCCCATTGATTTGCCCAGTTTCCAATTTTGTTAAGACTGGTTTGGATTTCAGAGATGTTTTGTGGTTGGAGGGGTTTCCTGGTATCCATAGGCCACCGTCAACAGCAAATTGAAATAATTCCACTTTGGTAGTTGCCATATTTTTATCTAGGTCATTTATCATGATGTTGAAAAGGGTGGGGCTGAGTACACTTCCTTGTGGAGTTCCGTTTTCGAGGGAGTGTTTCTCAGAGTAAGTTGCCCCTACCCTAGTTGTTATTGTGCTGTTTGTTAAACAAAATACCTCATTTGCAAGTGTACATTTATTAAGGAAAGTTAAGCAGATTATATTGGTCATATAAAGAGAGTCTACATACATGAAGTCCAAGTTTTAGGAAAAAGATCAGTTAAGAATAATAAATATGATTTCAGTTGTGTTTAGATCATTAAATATTATATTGCAAAGACTACTAAATATTACCTTGGTTAAGACTACTAAATACCAATTCAATTAATACTATGAAAAAAAAACTTTGTAATGTTACGACTACTAAATACTAATTCAATTAAGACCATGAAATAAGAAATGTGTAATATTACGACTACTAAATACTAATTCAATTAAGACCATGAAATAAGAACTGTGTAATGTTACGACTACTAAATACTAATTCAATTAAGACCATGAAATAAGAACTGTTTAATGTTACGCCTACTAAATACTAATTCAATTAAGACCATGAAATAAGAACTGTGTAATGTTACGACTACTAAATACTAATTCAATTAAGACCATGAAATAAGGACTGTGTAATGTTACGACTACTAAATACTAATTCAATTAAGACCATGAAATAAGAACTGTGTAATGTTACGACTACTAAATACTAATTCAATTAAGACCATGAAATAAGGACTGTGTAATGTTACGACAACTAAATACTAATTCAATTAAGACCATGACGAAAGAACTGTGTAATGTTACGACTACTAAATACTAATTCAATTAAGACCATGAAATAAGAACTGTGTAATGTTACGACTACTAAATACTAATTCAATTAAGACCATGAAATAAGGACTGTGTAATGTTACGACAACTAAATACTAATTCAATTGAAGACCATGACGAAAGAACTGTGTAATGTTACGACTACTAAATACTAATTCAATTAAGACCATGAAATAAGAACTGTGTAATGTTACGACTACTAAATACCAATTCAATTAATACTATGAAATAAGAATTGTGTAATGTTACGACTACTAAATACTAATTCAAATAATACTATGAAATAAGAACTGTGTAATGTTACGACTACTAAATAACAATTCAATTAATACTATGAAATAAGAATTGTGTAATGTTACGACTACTAAATACTAATTCAATTAATACTATGAAATAAGAACTGTGTAATGTTACGACTACTAAACACCGAAGTGATTACGTTAAAACTGATAAATATGAGTTTGTTTATGTTAAGACTACTAAATAAAAGTTCGGTCAGCTAAGTATTAATAAGGTCTTAAAACTATCAACGTTTACAGTGGACATATAATCAGAAAATGCCATATCACTCACTCTATCTAATTAATTGGTTTTATACAGTTCCAGAGGAAACGTAAAGGTGCCATGTTCGAAAAAATTTAGAACAACCTCTCTCGCTGTTATTTTGGTTTTATAAAGAAGCAATATTTGCTAATCTCGACAGAAACATATTTTGAAAGAAGGTCAAAACCATATTATTTACATGTGTAAAATTCGCCAATGGGTTCGCCCTTCATTTAAATACAGTAAAATAAACTTGAGTCGTTCTATTACGACTGGTCTTATTCTGTTTGCAAAGCTTTAAGTAGTAAAACGTTCAGATTATTTGAAAGTCTGAAAAGGTTTCAAGTCACGTGACAGTTTGGATTCAATATGGACGTGATGTCGATCTCATTCAATCGTATCGGTGAGATAAAGTAAGGGATATTGATTAATTGCAAGTTTTATCTGAAGTAGGAAATTCATAGATGGAGATATTATATAAGTAAAGTTTGAAAAGATATATCAATGAATATTGATTAGTTACAATTTTAATATTCTTACAGCTAGATTGCAAAAGTTAAAGACATTTATGTTGATCGGATTAATTTATCTTTGGAGAGATAATTCCATGGATATCGATCTAGTATATTTTTGATCTGACACAGTTATAATGTAGAAGCTAAAATCCAGAATGGCTATTAATATTTACTATCTAATATTTACTACGGAAATAACTTTTGAATGGTATACTGATAAGGACCAAACTACAATCATCCTGAAACTCGAAAGATATCAAATCTATACGATGTCGACTAAATTTTGTATTATTGGTAATGGACAGCATTTTGTTACAATATCACATCCAAGATGCATGTAAACTATAATATATCCATGTAGGTAATTTTGTATTTCGTCTTGAAGTTTAAGGATCTTGAAGTGTGTCGTTTACTATTTCCCCTTCGGTGGCGACAGCTCTGAAAATAAATAAACATGTACATTTAAGTAGACAAGATACACACCAAAACCCGCTCCGTGTGGCACTTAAAATTGCGTATTAAATCGAATTCAAATCCATATTTTAATGACGCTGAACAGTGTAGTCGTCGGGAAGGTTAGAGAATTGCATAATCAATGTAGATTTATGATGGTTATACGAATACAAAATGATCATCATTATTTCAGCAGATGATGAGATGATCACGACATTCGGTCAATGAGACACATTCAGCTAGTCACAAGTCATAATCAGCACATGCTCTCAGCGTCTCAATGTTGGCACATAATTACTTTGTGTCCGCCCAGGTGCCTGTACTTTACAAGAGTGTTGTTAAGCCGAATGCAAACACAAATATTAAACACCTTGAACTGAATACCCTTGGCGTATTGTTTCTATACGGTAGTTGTTCAAGATGCAAAGATTAAAATTAAAGCATTGGTTTCCAGAACAAAATGATGTATTTACGACTGTATATGTCTTAATGGCGTATACTAGTGGAAATAATTCATGTCATATTTCAAATATATTACACTATACCATACCTTATAGTTTGAATTTTTCTGACTTTAGCCTGTCTTAAATACTGCAGCTACAAATGTCTTGGACATTCCTGATACACAAGCCATCTTCCTGATTTGATGAATGGGAAGTTAATTTAAATATGTATTTTGCACACAGACACTAATACACATAAATATACAGACAGACCACACACTTGTATATATATATATATGTATTGAATATGATACATTTGATACTCTATGATACATTTATACTGTATATGATACATTTATACTATATATGATACATTTGATATTGTATTTGATACTGTATAGTAAACATTTATACTGCATATGATACATTTCATATTGTATATTATACATTTATACTGTGTATGATTCATTTGATACTGTATATGAAACATTTTATACTGTATATGTACCATTTTATACTGTTTTATGATACATTCTGACAGGATGAACGTGTCGGATATGAGAGCTGAATATTGTGTAAGGATTTATAATAATTTAGTAATTATGCAATATCGCATCAAACATAAATTTACAAAACTAGTATTTTCTGCGTGATCGGTAAGAAACTAAATACATAAGATTTGAAATGGTATAGTACCATACATTCCGTATCACAATCACGAATGCCAGATATCCATCAAAAGCAAACAGACCGAGTAACCGAACTTTTAAATCATTTTCAGCAAAAATTTCTGATACAAATAAAAGTAAAGGTGTCCATTAACTAATAAACTAGTCAAAATAGTTAAATACAAACTGTATATTATTTTGCGTCACAAATAATGCTGTTAATTCCCCAGCAGTGACGATTATTCCATTTATAATGTCAGTCATAACGGATTTCTAGACAGCGTTCCTTTGTGAGGTCTGGCTGTCCAGGGGCCCAGTTTGTATACGAAAATGGAACAGTCCCCATGATCCCCCATCGATCGCCATTCTTTCTCAACCAACATGTCCGAACCATCGACCCAGTAAACTGGATTGCTGATTATACCTTCAAAGTAAGTGTATGGTTAAGATAAATGATGGCACGTGTCCAAAACACACACACACACACACACACACTAAATATATTTTAAGCTAATTATTTGCAAATTGCATATTAATTTCCCTAAAATGTCTAATTATTTTAAAGATTGTATTTGAACCCATATTACGCTCATAAGGGTATTATGGTCTTTGTAAGTAAGATTGCATATGGAGAAAGCAACATTTCATCATGCCAGCGTTATCAGGTAGGACAGCAAACATTTCGTATTGGAAATTCAGATGAAGGTACCTATATACGATACATGAAACATAATTTGTATCTCAGACTGAATCTCAAATGCACTGCTACTTATATATTATTAACATAGTATATTATACCGTGTACTTGTTTTATATATTATACCATACCTTCAATTTATATAAATATGAAAGTTCTCATTGTATGTATATAACATATCATATTAGTTTTGTATAAATAATTCTAGTTTATCGTTTATTTCATACATATTTTATGACACCATTTAAAATATTCCAAACCAAAAATAGCCGATTGTGTTTTTATATGTGCAATTTAATATATCGTATATGTATATAAATAGTTTAGTATACCGATCATTTTATTCATTATTGCCGCAATAATAGTCTGCTCATGGTTACTAGCGATAGCAGCAAGTTTGCCTCCAAGAACTTTACAGTATTCCTGAAAAGTAAATGAACGGTAAAGGAGGGGATATATATCGAACATATATTGTGTTTATTTGTAGAAGGCTGTATTTGCCTTCATTTTTTGCCAGATACGTTGTCACTTTCATTGGGACTTATCTACATTATGTATACATGATACAATGTTTCACCCCATATTAGTATTATACAGTGATTTCATCGGTAACGTGGAACACATAATGTGATTGCACTCAGTGTTTTTTCTTAACATGATATAATCGATTATCATTAATAAAATATAAAAATATTTAAAAACTACCATCATCACACTCTCTCTCTCTCTCTCTCTCTCTCTCTCTCTCTCTCTCTCTTGCTGTGGACCATCGTAGAAAGATACAGTCAAAATCGATGACTTGACGAACTCGGCAGGTATTTGTTTGTGTCATTCCACGATATACCTGCACTTATCATACATGGTAAGAGTTAAATCAAGCCGGGGAAAGGATGAGAGAGAGAGAGAGAGAGAGAGAGAGAGAGAGAGAGAGAGAGAGAGAGAGAGAGAGAGAGAGAGAGAGAGTATTGTTGGTTGTAATGTTGCTGAAGAGGAAAAAATGACTTAAATCAACTGTAATCATATTGAAATATTTAAATTATCCCTCGATGGCTTAAGAGTTTGCTTAGGTTATATTCGATATCAATGTCATGAGCCGGTATGTTAATGGCTTAGGGTTCATATGAATGGCGTGACTAACCAAGTGTTTGAATTGCTCTACGTTTATTACAAAATCCGTCTCTGATGTTTGAGTCATACGTGTGTATTAAATTGGTTGAATCATTCCGAAGACAAATATAAACTAACAAAATCAGCCAATCAATTTATCAATATGCAAAGGTGATTTTAAAAGACCACATAAACCATGGAACTACCTGTTGTAGCGGACACACTCGGGGAAGTGAAGAGTTTATTCACTAGGTCAATACTTATGATGCGTGTGTGTGTGTGTGTGTGTGTGTGTGTGTGTGTGTGTGTGATATCAATTTCATATAGGATATAGCTGCATCATTGATATAACACTCGTATAAAGGTTTAATTCAAAGGAAACTCGGCAAGCTTTATTTCCTTAAAAAGGAGTATGTATACATCTCGTGGTATTTTTATTTATATTGGGAACATACCTTAAATGTATTCTCTATATATTCTGTATTGGGTAGGTATGCATGGATATATGTATGCATGGATGTATTAGCATGTGAGAATGTGTATAATAACTACCAAAACTATTAATAATTTACCTTGGCTTCAGCCCAGCTAGCATACAGATCCAAAGCTATGTAACATCTATTCCCATTCAGTTCGAAGCCTAAGGGACAGGAATATGTTGCATTACCACCTTCAAAAAAGAGTTTACATTTTGGATTTACTTTAATTTGTAATTGCTGTTTAGACTTTGGTTACCTATATCCATTGCACTGTTGACAAATTTTCCTTTGTTTCTCAGCATTTACGTGCGTGTTATTACCTATGTCTATGTCTCCCTCTGTCTGTTCCAGTGTCTGACTGTTGGGTGGCCAAGCTTTGGTATTTCATCTCCCCCGCTCTCTCTCGTTTTCACTAGCTCGCACGTCGGGTTGTTGTTCCACTCTTTGAATTTGTATAATACATATTTTCTCCTGTGAGCATATCAAACAATATGTCTTTGTATTCAAATTTATTTACCAGTCGAACAGATATCTTTAAAAGTTACTACATAATTCACGGGACACGTCCGCGTAACAAAACTAATAAGCTGTCAAATGATTTACTAAGACGTTCATGTATCAAATAGTCTACAAAACAAATAAAAGAAGAATGAAAGGAACCAAAGCAAATATAAACACGAAGCGAACACGTAATAAATAAATATTCCACTTGTTTTATCATTATCTCGATATATTGTAAATTTCACTTTTAATCCGTATTTTCATATATTGCATAGTTAACAATTATCCATATCTATATATTTCGATATTTAAGTTTTATCTATATCTAGATATATTGTATATTATAGTACATAACTAAACTTGTGCAAAAATGTATACGTTATTTGACGCTAAAAAGGGATAAATTTGTTGGTGATTTTGATTTGGATATCCACCCTTATTAATTGCCTTTGAAGTCTCTACCAAAAGATCATGTATATATGTATATATATATATATATATATATATATATATATATATATATATATATATATATATACGCACGCAATCACGCAAGCACGCACACTTACGTACGTACGTACATACATACCTATCTACCCACCCACCCACATACATACATACATACATACATACATACATACATACATACATACATACATACATACATACATACATACATACATACATACATACATACAAACCAGGAAGAAATTATACATTTAGCAACCTTAGAAGTATATATATACCTATATGCACTAACATATTTGTGTACAATTAAGAATAAACCAGCGAGTAATGAATCAAATTACCTGTTAACCGCAATGAAGATCAGAAACAACAGGAAAACATTTAAATTCCCCATCGCTGTTTTCACTGTCTTCAGCTAATTCAGCATGTAAGAGGATGCGTTGTGCTCCGATTTCTACTGATGTTTATATAACAATTCTAGAACAAGATATGAAAAGGCTCCAATAGGATAACGTGCTGTGTTGGGCGTAACCAATCATTGGAATAACTCGACTATCCCATTATGCCGCCCACATAACAAAATTCACTGATTTGTTTAAATGTATATCTGTGCCTGAAACGAATGACTGATTACAAAGGCAAAACTAATAATATTTACCTCTGGTGCACCAAGCAGCATAGGTCTGCGTAAGTATTCATGATCACATACAAATGTTTGCAACTTTTATAATCCGATCTGAAGATTACATATATGCATTGACATTATGTCTTTTGTACAAGAAAACATATGCACGTCTAAACATTTTCAACATGTGCAAATTATGAATGTTGCAAACGTTATAAAAGATCCTCGTTATTAACACCCCTTATTCTACTTCGCTCAATGGTTACTGCTGACAACCAGAAACACACTCATACAAAATCATACATGCTAATTAATAAAGAAAGAAAAATATCGATGGAGCTGGATGGTTCATATATTATAATTATATAATATTAGTATTTATTATTAAATCTAGCTTAACATGACTCGCTTGATGTAAATGCTAGGTAATATATATTTTAATAATTAATAAGCTCAGAAACATTGTAAAGAAGTAGTAGCTTGGTAGTAATGTATCATATCATCTATGTTGTTGGGTCAATATAATTTTCTCGATCTGAATTGTCACCATACGCATTTATATAGCTGCCTCTCGCACCTACTATTTCCTTCCATTAAGTTGTTAGGAATAATCACTGGTTACCACATGCAACTACATGGGAAATGCACTGCTTAACCAACTGTTTGTCTCCTCTTTTGTAGTACGTTGACGTTGAGACGCATACTACTGTCTTTACCAATGTCCACATAATTAGCCTGATGCGGTACTTCGTCGTCAAGTTGGCAACTCCTGTGTTTAAATGAATATATATGTAACACCTTTGATTATGTTTGGAGTATAACGTATATAACTTTAATCTATCAAGTGTAATGTGGGCCTAAAACGAGACTTTGAATTATTGGGATTTTTCCAACTTCAAAGAATCTGTAAACATTGTCTTTGTCCTGTAATTATTTAAAATAGGTTACGTTGTGTAACTTGATCAATTAATCACCACGTATTTCAGCCTAGTTTCGTTTCTAATAAAAGGGTATTCGGTGATATAATTTAGTTATTGGATACGAAGAGGGAGAGAGTAAGACAAAGTTCTAAAAGTCGAGTGACAGAGAGAAGAGAAAGAAAGAATAAGATAGCTCCTTTCATTAAAGTGAAATTATTACTTACTGAAAGGATAAAGCAAAGATAAAATTCCAAAGAAAATAATAAGGTTTATTTAAAGTAAATAATTAATTAAATAAGCAGTTACAAATTAAGAATGTGTTTTAGGTGGATGGAGACTAAAATTTGGAAGGAAATTAGGAGAGTAGAAATAATTTGATAAATCAGGTAATTAATGGGGCCAAGCTGAACTTCTTACCATTTTCAACACCACAACAAACCATAAAAGCAGAAATATATAAATTTAGAGACATGTAGTTGAATCTACGTTTATGGATATCCCCTGGATGCTTATCAATCGAAACGTATCCATTTTCAAGGCATTATCTGTATTTGCTAGCTGGGATAAGCGTGGGATAGAAATAAATACACAGATTTTGAGACATGAATCCCATGTTTGAGGGTTTCCACGGTTGCCAAGAGTCAACTACAATCGTTACATCAAAACGGAAAAACACGTCACTGTGAAACTTCGTGAGGAAACAAAATTTGCATAAAAATCTGGTACTTTAATTTACAACAAATAAAAATAACGACTAAAGCTAATATTAACATAGTGTTTAGGAAGCCATACAAAATTACTTACAAAAATTACTGACACGCAAAAGAACCTTACAACGATGGATATATTTCTGTAACGCAAATGGAAATTCGGAAGACTCGATAAATCTCTTTTACACAGGTAAAGCACAGACATACTGGATACATAAACGAGTTTTATGCACATTGAGTTGGTAAAGACTAGATAAATGAATTATTGTTAAAGCATTCTTTTACACACAGAGGTTAGAAAGACTATCACTCGCTATTATGCATACAGAGCTCATAAGACCGGATAAATCACTGATGTGCATATGGAACAAAGAAAGATTGGATAAATATATGTTATGTAGCAGTAGACTGAGGTTTGGTATCCACAACAACGATGATCGTAGCCTTGACAGTATTATTAACGATTACAAGGAAATGTTTCCTGATCTCGACGAAGACTATATTGTTTAACGATCAAAGGAGAATATTACATGCAGATGTGAACTCAATGTTAAACACAACAAATATCGGTAGAAGAATAGTCAGTAAATTCACGCAAGGCGGGGCATATAATCACATGTGAAATTATTAACGATTAATTCTATATGATGCTGAATATGATTTTATAATTGCTGATGCAACAACTAGATATATATTTGTCAGTCACAAAATTGATAATTTGTCTGACGGAACAAAGGTTGGTACCATTGGTAGCTACATTATTGGCGAATCACCTCAGTACATGCATCTAAGATCATCAATGCTTGCTTAAGTTTATATAAACCTGCTATCGATGATAATTAGATTTCATAGGACCGCAGTCAGAGTCGCCAAGGAATCATTTTTCAAAGATGTCAAGTATAAACAAGCAGTGGCTCGTGTTACAAACTCTGATCATTTATGGGGCTCATAGAGAATAAAACAGGAACTGTTACACGATTATTATGAATCAGCGGATGTTAACGGTTGAAGATAATTAACTGAACAATAATCAAATATCAGAGTTATAAAGTGCTTGTTCGTTATCCGATTTAATATGTTGACATATAACCGTTTACTAAAAAGGAGCAGGCGGTTGTGGAAAAACAACACGAGTTATCAAATTATTTCGAACTAAGTCAGACATGATTGAGCAAACATTTACAGACTCGCCAGAGAGATGAAAGCGAAAGGTACACTTATCACAGTTTCTTTCGGTATTAGTGTGACGCATGGACTCCTGATCGAATGGGAGAGAAATATATTCCAAAAAGCATTATTTGCGATGAGATATATACAGTGTTGTTGGATATATTAACAATGTTTCTTGATTGGCTGTTACTAAAACATACAGCTATAAAAATGTGTGGCGATTATGATCACCCACAGCCCCATTTGTCGGTTTGTCTCCGCATGATTGGTTGAAGGATTTTGAAGATTATTACGAAGAAATTAATACTAATCAAATACTATGCTACGGCTAATTGATCATAGTGAGAACGAACTTACATGCTTTAATATAAAATTGATCAATACGCGTGATTTAAAATTAATAGATTTTGGAGTGAATCGGTCGAAACGTTTGACAGCAGTATTTTGGGGGAAACTTGGAGCAAATATTTCGTAATCCGGATGTCGCAGACATGCATACTACCTCCATGACGAATATTTTACTTAATGAGTTCCAGGAAAATGTTTTGTAATCGAGCAATACAAATAAGCTTATAATTCCAGCGAAATGTTAAACTCAGCAAAACGATGCCAATATTTCCACAATACATAATGATGATGTTTTAGAAAATCCAATCTTGTGCAAGTGTGACACTCCTGATCTTGTAAATGGAACTTGCTTACAGATATCAAAATTGTTAACGGAACAACGTTGCTTTGTACATATAGAAATACTGACAAATTATTGAACAAAAGTTATAGTTCCTGTACAATAACACCGGCATATTATACATCTCGGCGGACACTAATTGAATGTATTTATGACATTGATAGACACAGACGAGTTGTTGTTTTAATGAACATACGGACACATTTGGGACAATCACGACCAACAAACATTTGATAGGGCCACCAGAGCAACCTGGTCGGATAAATAAGGCACCATTGTTATTTTCCGTTCGTAGAAGAAACTTTGTCTGGGATAAGTTCATGCTGCTACTGGAAATATGTCAGAACTATGGAAGAAAAAATGTTAGCGCCTCTATTTAATCCCTTACTTTAGTCGAAGAAAACTCATAATTCGCCGACCATAACCTACTTCGTTTATTCGTTAATGTTATTTGTTTCCATACTGAATAATACTTTAGCAGAAAGAACTTGACGCATATATAACACAATAAATAAGTAATATGAATATATGCATGACTAATTCATTTTCCTAGTACAAAATATACATAATACACGAAGCTCGCATCAAGACATATTTCATAATCTGTAATGTATGGCTAGCTTGATGTCGACACTCATCTCCAACGACGAGACATATCACCTAGTTTTGTGAACTCGACTACAACGAAGAGAAGTGTGATATACTTATCAGCGTTAAAATTCAGGAAATGTCCATGACAGATAAATTATGACTTACATTTCGAATAGAACGTCAACATTACAATAATGTGATGTTACAATACTGTAGAGCTGATATTCATTGTCTATTTGCTTAAAGCTTATATAGCTTATATATATATATATATATATATATATATATATATATATATATATATATATATATATATATATATATCTGTGTGAATGTTAAGATAGACGCATGAACGTCTGATTTTGTGTCTGTCTTCTGCAGATTCGGAAAATTTATTCTTCAATACCTTCACTTTCAAACAGAAACTGTATTAGTTTTTATTTCACTTCCATCGATTATAGTCTAAAATAAATTCCGTCTAAATAATATCATGCTTCATGTTTGTGAGTGCGTGTTAATAATGAATATTCGAAATTGATATAACTGAATCGCTAATTGGAGCTAAAAAGAAGACACGATTTAGCATCACGTTTATGGAATTGTGTATCCTTCTATTTAAGTTATAAGATCTCAATATCAACTTCTCTTTTTATTGGCAGCTTCCTCTTCCCGATATGTTTACCAGCTGCAACTTCTTTAGTGTAATAAACATCTGATTCAATATTGTAATGATTTGCAAGCAATGTTTGTAACAGGATAACAGGGTTGGCGTCGGATTATAGCTACCACCTTTATTTGTGACGAATATTCAATGTTTATTTATGAATGATTCAATGAAAATTATTCTCAAGCCAACAACATCCAAACATTAGATAATAACGTAAATGTGAATGAACCTGACAATGTATGACGATTTCAATAAAATATGTAATGATATACCAGAAAAAAAACTTAAAACAGTAAACTGTTAGAATGATTATTGATTCTAAGTGATTCCACACAAACGATATAGATAATGATGGGTTTTCACTCAAATGGTGAGATATAATATTAAATATTGGGACATATATCTTTCGGAATCAAACACAAATCTGAAAGGTCTTCTCTGCCGCAACTCTATGTAGAATGGATGAGGAGCCACGATGAAATCTCTGTCCCTCCTGATCTGCCTTGATATCCGTATAAGATTTTGTTCCCCGCAGACCTGTTAGTCCGGAGCCATGGTTTCTTTACCAAGTGTTGACCTTTATCTTCCTCCTTCCAAAGTCACCCCGACAACAGTATTTGTACTGTATTCCTACTTATTCATTCATGCGATGCAATCAGTATACTACACACAACTAATGTATAGTCGGAGATTTATGGTGTCTGTTTGTTATCACCAATTAGCTATGTATATGTGCATATGAGTTGCGTGGGGACAAAATGACTCTATCTGTAATACATTGTTACTTCTATTTTTAACAATTTACATTTTCTAAAGCATTGTACATAGGTATAATAATGTTTCAAGCATATTTGAATATGACAGATATATAGTAGCGCGTGAAACATGTTTGTATGTTGCGAATGCAGCTTGTTTGACCTTGACCTAGTGTGGTCGTTGAGACACTGTGCTGCTCCGCAATATTTTTTGTGATGCATTATGTGATGTTGTCAGTCCACTTTTTCTCTGTCTACCTCTCCTTCCGCCACTCTGGACGCTGCCCTGCGGTACTATTGAGGATATACTGTTGGATCTAGTGACATGGAAATACCATTTCAGCTTTCTCTTTTTGACAGTGGTGAGGAGGTCTACGGTCTACATAATGGCTTACTTTGTGCCTGATGGTGTTACGCACTTCTTCATTTGCAATGTGGTCCATGTAAGAAATGCCAAGGATCGTTCTGTAACATCTCATATCATGTGCTTCTTCGTTGTAATTCTGCTGTCATGGTTCAGGCCTCACGTGAATACAGAAAGATTGAGATGACTAGTGCTCTCAGTTTTTTTAAATTAGTTTTCAGACAGATATTCTTGTCTCTCCAGATGGGTCTTAGCTTTAACATAGCTGCCGTGGTTTGTGCTGTTCGTGACAAAATTACTGCTCTTGATTCCTCTTCTGTGACTATAGAACCAAGATATTTTAATTGGCCCACTGTTATCAGGATCTTGTCCTCTGACTCTAATCTTTTTTGAGATTTGTTTGCCACTATTTTCTTCATCTTTGTCATCCCGGCGGTTATCTCGACGTCAAATCTGGATGATGTTTCTTTTAATGCTATTTACTAAGGTGTCAAACTCATCTTCACTGCCTCCCTCCCATCAATATCGTCTGCAAAGCGTAGGATGGTGATATTACACCCTCCAATGCTGACTGTCCCACAGTGATTTTCCAGGGATTCGCTCATGATGCGCTCTAAATAGATGTTGAAAAGCGTGAGTGACAGGGAACAATTTTTTAACATCAACATCCAACACAAGAACTGGAGCAAATTTTCCTTAAATTGTGGCTTGGAATGACTTCCAGATGTTAGGGTACTTCGGTTCTTCAAGGTTGATTTTAAACCTGATTGTTTTGGCTTGTTAACTTTATACACCCTCACTCAGACTTTCATAATGACTAGGTCGTGATTGCACACTGATACAGGAATGTTGATAGGCCGATAAATCAGCCCTTCACCCATTACGATTTTGATGTTGGGGTTAGGGACTGATTTCACCTATTCATTAAAACCTGCAATTATCCGCATACACTTTCAGTGTAAATTTCACACACTTACCGGTATTTTTCGCGGTTGTTGAGCGCCCGTCGGCTGAAGGGTTCTTTTTGCGATATGTACAGCATATTTCCGAATCAAATCCTACGTTTGACAACTTGTAAATCCAAGCAGAATAACACAGCCCTAAAATACCGTTGACAACTTGACATTTAAGTTTCGTGATCACCATTACACAGAGCAACCAATCCGATGCGACTTCCGCTCGTTCATTCGAAACGCTTCGTCATGTGACTTGGTTGTTATGCTGGAAAGCGCCAAAGTATGATGGACGAATTGATTGTGGGTGTTCTCGACGATTTGTGCTATGACGTGAGATTAAAGGTGGAACAACAAGAAGCATTGTTAAAATTAGTTGAGGTAAAGCATGTTATTGCTTTTTACCGACCGACTTCGGGAAAAACCTGATATATACTCTTTTCCCTATCATCAAGAAAAAGGTAACGTAAATTTAAGAACTGCTGATAAAATGATATTGCTATTTATTGAGGTGGGAGTTATTTGTATGTGATAAAACTGATTGGTCTTGTTTTGTTGGTGATAATGATAATAATATTTATTTGTTATTTAGGCCACTTGTCCAAGATACTTATCCATACATCATGTGGTACAAAGAAGATGTCATAGTGCGTACCAAAAGAACATTGTATTTATAAGAAGTAATATACATAAAAGTAATAATTATTGCTTTTTACGGATATAAGTTCTATAATTATATACTGCACAGTATTCAAACAAGGGGATTTAAGGGTGATCATAAAACGTGTGGAACAAGATTTGTGATGATCTAATTTCTAAAGTCTTATGTAGCAGGAGTCGTTGATAAAATTATTATTATTATTATTATTATTATTATTATTATTATTATTATTATTGACTGTATGATATTATCATTATCAGTGTTTGGATTATTAGGATGATTATGATGTTATAATAATTTCTTTTGTAGTTTTGTTTGTTTTTGTTTTGATATTTAAATCTTCGCCAATTTTCATTAGAAAGTGTTGGATGGATACACTAATTTATAACATGTAAGACAGAATCTTACTGATTTCTCATTTTAACCTAATATGGGATGTTTTATAAAGTATGAATGCCTGTCTACATTTATAAAACATAATTACCACACAAATGCATGAAAATTCGTTATCAGTCGTCATAGCAGAGTTAAATGAAAGTGTTATTTTGTTTTATTTTTACTAATGCTAGACATATCAGAATATGCTAAATTATTCAAGTACGTGTTTTTGTCTAGAAAACTAAAATAATGAAATGTGCATTCTGTAAGAACACATTGGCAACATATAAAGATAATCACATAACAGTTTATGTATACTGTCATTGTAACAAGGCTATTACTGGTGCATGGAAGCCAAAATATTAAAAGTAACATTGTATAAAAAAATTATCAAGTGCAATTCGGACAATATATTTTAAAAAATGCATAAAATAATAGTTTTCTGTTATTTTGATTTTCAGCTAACCGGTAAGTGCCAAACAGTGCTGGTTATGTCACTACTGTGGGATTTGATGTTAGACCAGCAGACAATAATGAAGACACACAGCATCAAAGCCCAATGCATTATAAAAGACATGCCAATGGAATCCATTCAAGGTAATTTTCCATTGACAGTCTTGCATATATAATACACGATGTGTAAAAGAAAATAATTTATTAAAATTTAGCACAAAAAGTTATGCAAACCAATTCATAACTTTCCATAAAGTGACAAAGTATTTAATATACTAAGAGATTTCTGTTGATGTTGATTTCTGTTCTTGTCGTTATTACATACCAATCAAGGTATTACAAAAAATAAATTAACTGTTAGATTTAGTATGGGATATTATGCTCATAAACTAATGCTAGACTATCTTTATACAAGAAACCTTTAGTTATTTTGTTGCAAGAAGTAGTTTCTTCATTCAGATCTTTATTTATCTCAAACATCAATTTGCTTTAAATGTTTTATATTCTTTTACAAAGACAAGATATAGAAATAATACATTTTACTGTTAATGTAGGAAAAGGATAGTAATCAAATTTGACATTTCTACCGACATAAAAGATGGAAATGTAGATGTTATTCTGGCCAGTCCAGAGGCTATCATGGAGAAGGAATGGTTACAGATTGTACATCAAAAAACCTTTGTGGTCACAGCTATGTCTCCTTGCTTTTGATGAGGCTCATTGCATTTCACAATGGTGATTATTATATTCTTTATACTAAAATTTATTGTACAACATAATGTAATACTGTGTAACATCTGGCACAGAGTCGGTCTTTCTTTTATAGGAATGAAATACAATATTGTCCCTGTTTCCATGAAGTAAAATTCTGTTATTCAAAGACTTTGGTGTGTGTATTTCAAATTAAATAATATAGATCTCTAAAGTTAAATGAGACATTTATGAAAATAATCATGCAGTAAGCGAATACTACGTATGAATCTGACTCATACAAAAATTGCATGTAGCTCTTAGTGCCTTGGGTCATTTACTTCAAGTTCAGTACAATCAATTTTATAGCAAGTTTAATTATTCCTTAATAGTTGACTTGATTTTAGACCGGAGTATAGAAACGTGGCTGAGCTGGTGACTCATTTCCAACATATTCCATCTCTTTTCCTTAATGCCACAGCAACAGAAAAAGTGGAGAAGGATTTGAGGACGTTGCTTCCACTTCCTACTGGGGACACACATACCATTACCAGACTTCCAGACCGGTACCTCATTCTTTTATTTAACATCTGTTCTATGTTTATCATGCACCTGATGGCATTGATTTTTATGGCCATTCACTTCCACTTTTATTTTAAGTATTTTTTTGGTCTGTTCATTACAATTTCAAGAAATATGTTAAATTATTGTACACACCTGTGTCTAGCTGTATTTGCCTGAATTAAACCCCAACACCACAATAAAATTATACATTGGTTTTGAATATTCATTACATTATGCTCATGCTATTAAACTTTTATTGATAAAGAACTGACATACAAATACAAACAACTAATAACAGGTGTAAGATAAAAGAATCAAGGGATACTTGAGTAGAAATACAGACAGGGTTAACACATTATTTAGTTTTGATTGAAACAAAAAGGGGAAATTTAAGTTGTTAAAGGACAACTTCTATAATATTCAACACATACTCCCATAGTGGTGATACACAAACCCATCTCTGCTGATGAAAACCGCTTATATTCAAGCAAGGTACAAATTTCATTCTCTTCATTCTACATATATATTTTACCTCTCTAAACTTGCCACCTCTCTTATCAAGCCAAACGTTTGCTGTCTGCTTAAAATGACTGCATTGTTTGCAATGCAGTGTTTAGTTTTATTTTGATGAATTCCAACAAATTATAAACAGTAAGCATGGGCTTTTTGTCAGATAAATATGTTGCATCTAAACAGACACAAACAAATTAGTGAATAAAGTAACTGTAAGGTAAAACAAAATGTCCTGACTTGTAATTGTTTCTTGTACAACATAACACTAGTATTAAAAAGTGTTTCTCTTCCAAACACTAATATCTACATACATATACATATGGAGAAGTGCACAGAAAAGTATGAAAAAGTGCTTGCATGGTTGCCACAGCATGTCATGTCCAGGAAGGAGAAGTCCCGGAAGATAGATGTCTATTGCCAAAGCATGAGGGATTGCCAGAATATTTTTATGTGGCTCATGGAAGACTTGGAAGAGAATGCATACAAAAATAAACAGCCAGCTTCCAATAATCGATAATCATCTAGTTGAGATGTTCCACAGCAGAACGGATAAGGTATCAGTGGCTAGAATTCTGGAAGATTTTGTGAAACTGCATCCGAGTTCTTATATCTATTGTTGCCTTTGGTATCGGAATTCAGGTTAAGGATATAGATGTTGTAGTACATTGGGGGGTTGAAATTTCAGTTCTATCATATTGGCAAGAAGTTGGAAGATGTTCTCGGGATGGGCGTAAACGACTTTGATTAAGTTAAATATTTCCTAGGTCTCTTAGCCGATGTTCAGATGAATATATGAAGAAGCTTTGTAACACATCTGACTGTCTGAGAAGTTTTGTGCTGTAACAATTCCTTCTCTCCAACATGGACCAATCATTTTTACCATCATCCAGAATGTGTAGTCAAGCGGATTGTGATTTCTGTGAATGTAAAGCTTGCAAGTGTTGTGTTAACTGTATGTACAGATGTGGATGTGCAGGAAAACGTGTGAATGTCATTGACCGGTTGTAGAGTTCTGGTTGAAAAACATATTAACAGATTTGAATGTGCACTATGTTTAATTCAGTAAAATTTTACAGTATTCAAGGCTCTCTTACTTAATTTAGAAAAAAAATACTACATAAGATTGGTTTAAAGTTATCTGCTCATATATATATAGTGCAGGATACAAATACTAACATTGATTCATACAGAATTTGCATGTACTCATTTACAGTATGTATGTATCTACATGTATATATTATATTACCATTTTAAGTCGATTTTATGTTTCAGCACATTCAGGGCTATATAACACTGAAACTACCAGAAGATGACAAATGCATAGAAATTTGATTGCCATATCAGCACATTCAAGACTTCCTATATGAACTGGTGACTAACAAGTAAACTGCACATAATTCATTGACACATCATTCTGTTAGAAACAAACTGGCATTTAAGAAAAGCCTTTGATGAAAATCCCATATTGATTCGAAGGATTGATCATAAGATGTAGATAGCTATTTTGACCTTTTTGGATTAGTGATTATTTTTATTTATATATCATAAAAATACATATAATGAAAACTCCATATTGATGTGGCAAACTGATTAGAAGTACCTGTTAAAAAAATGTCATGCCATGTGATCCACTTTCCATTCCAGACTTCCTGGACATTATTTCCTTGACACATAACCATATCATGGATGTATAATCCCATATATTATAGTGTATTGGACTGTATTGAATTCAATAGCAAATTAGCACCTTCTATGATAAAGAACCTAATGTAAACTATCTATTACAGGCACCTGTAAATAAAAAATACATATTTGGTTGACAGTCAGTCTTAAATACATCAATACATTCTATATAATATGACATGGTGTAAACCAATAAGTTTGGTATGTCTTCTCTGCAAAAGCTATCCATAAATCAAAGGTTGTAATACTGGGCATTAGTAGATCAAGAAGAGTATGAAGTTTATAACTATCACCATTACATCCATCATGCATGAAGGGTGATCAACTGATCTTCGTACAAAATTCAATGTCATTTGTTGCACACTATTTATTTTTCAATCAACTTTGTATCCTCACATATAATATTAACCAGCATAGCTCATGAATAATTTTTTAATGTTATTTACATTCCACTTTTGTTGTCATCTTTTGTTCACTGATTTTTCTTAACTTGTTATAATGCCATGATAGTACATAGAGTACTATGTACTATGCCATGATAGTACAAGCGTAAATGAATTCAGATGCAATTAGAAGCACATTATGTATGCAGTCATTTGCAATGGTTTATCTTTAAAAATCTTTTGCAATCAAGGATTGTTATAATAATTAATAGGTAATTGTAAGTCTGATTTTGTTTGGTGTCATATGATCATTAGTGTGCTGTAATGGAATACATAACCATCCAATACATTTGTTTATATTAACAATGCATAATACTTATACCAAATATAACTGAAAATTTATGTTTCTACTAAATTTATATACTTAATATTGCAAATAAAGTTGTCTCAATCAACTATAATCTCAAGTCTTTTGCTCATTTTCTTAAGATGCTTCTGAATCTTTTTCTTAAACTCTCCCATTTGATTAAATGTTGATAGAGAATGAATATCAGGGAATGCTGAATGACATCTTCCTGAGATAAATTCACAGCATTTGATGTCTAAGATGATTTTCACAAGGTCCTCAGTATCAGCATTCTTCCTCCTCACTACATCTTTTGTTCTGTCTCGCTTAGCCTGCAGCATTAACTGTTAATATTACATCGAAGTTGGTGTGCCATACGAGAGGACATTCCACAATTTAGTGCACTTAAAAGATTATAGCCACATACAAAGTACTTGGGGTGGTGCTCATATCACGCCTGCAGTGGCTGATTACTCTATCTCCATCTCCTTCCCTGACAGCATCATGATGAGACATTTCTCCTAGGTCTCTTCACAAAAGAGCCTTGGAGTAATCAAATATGTGATCCTGCTTTGACTTGTAGTCCTTGGTACACAGTAAAATGATTATTGTATTGTAAGTAATTGCAGAAGTCTAATGTAATTGATGTATTATTAGACAATGCTAACATTAATTTGAGAGGTTGAACTTTACTAATGTTATTATTACTTTTGATAATGAATTTGATAATGAATTTAGTACAAGTTGACATGAATAAGCATATTATATTGTTAGCAATATATTGCATATTGTTATTTATGTTAATGAGAGACTACCTGTCTATACGCATCAAAATTTATTTGCAATCTGTGCTGTATCCATTACAGATAACAATTATCTGTTACTCTGTTAAAGAACTAAATGAAAATATCTAATTTGAATTATAATATTAATTGAACATATTGTATGACATATTTTTTTATTATTTACAAATAGTTAATTCAAAATATTATAGTTCAAATCTGTTTTATTTATTAATCTATAACTAATTATTAAAATATCACAAAAATGTGTTGATAGTTTTTGTTAAGGAATATATGTAGCTGAAATTTACCGTCAAAGGTTACAATAAAATTGTGTGTGTGAGAGAGAGAGAGAGAGAGAGAGAGAGAGAGAGAGAGAGAGAGAGAGAGAGAGAGAGAGAGAGAGAGAAAGACAGATGTTAATGATATGGAATCTGCATATGCATTATTATTTAGGGTCAACATTGTTTAATGAGCTTTTCCTAATGTTGGGTGTCATACTACTTATTAAGTGAATATTAAATTCTTTAATTAATTAATTTCACTACTTTATTATAAATAAGGTGGCACCACCTTTTGTAAACAAGTGCTGTAATTGTTTATATTCTTGTTTTGAACCTCTACAATTGAATTTGTATGCACAATTATTGGGAACCTTATGACTTGGAAGCTGCCATTTCACTTTGCTAATCACAGTATAACAAGCATAACATGTATATGCACTTCTGTCTGGGGTAAATGTTAGCCTCCAATGATCATGTGGCACATCTGAGCTATTACTGTCTGTCTCTTCAGTTTTCCATGTAAATTAACTTTGTTGGATCGATTTGCGCCCCGGTGAACACCACAAAGCGAGCATATTTGTCTGCATTCATTTCGTTCTAATCACGCGTTAATTTAACTGTACGAGAATGGTACCATGGAGGATATTTCTTACCTGTCTTATTCGGAGTCTGCTTGAATCACGTGATAGTCACATTCACGCAGCTACAGCCGAGTCACATGACCAAGCGTACCGAGTGTTTCGAATGAACGAGCGGAGGTCGCATCGGATTGGTTGCTCTGTGTAGTATGGTGATCATGAAACTTAAATGTCAAGTTGTCAACGGTATTTTAGGGTTGTGTTATTCTGCTTGGATTTACAAGTTGTCAAACGTAGGATTTGATTCGGAAATATGCTGTACATATCGCAAAAAGAACCCTTCAGCCGACGGAAGCTCAACAGCCGCGAAAAAAACCAGTAAGTGTGTGAAATTTACACTGATACGTGCAGACAAAGGTGTCTGCGGATAATTGCAGGTTTTAATGAATAGGTGAAATCAGCCCTTAATCCCAACATCAAAATCGTAACGGGTTAAGGGCTGATTTATCGGCCTAGGTCGTGATCACTCCCAACATCAGGACCTGGGAACGTTCTTGTTTAGCTATATTGATGTCATATCGGTAACGGTTTTGAACCAGTATGTAGCCCATCTGGTTATGATGGGTTCCGTTTGGTGCGTGCCATATCCACCATCATGAAACTTTATGTTGACCCAGGGTCTTGGCTAGTACCAAGTTGTTGTAGCTTGCGAACTCAAGCAGCCGTCTCCCAATTTATTTGGTAAACTCAAGAAGGTCCACAATGATCATCTCAGTCTTTTAGAGTATCTTTGCCAACTTTATTTATTCTTGGAAGATTAGGATGTATTTTATACTTACCAGGTTCATTATACCCTGGATATTGTTGTTACTTAATCCAATAATGAGATGGATGAAGTGGGATAATCTGTATTTGATTATTCAGTCTGTTGACGATTAGCAGTGTTATGATGTGTTCAAAGATTTTAATGAAAACGCGAAATCGTTCAAAGAAGATATTATTAATTTTGTCACTGATATTGATGAAGAAACCGAGTGTCGATGACCTTGATGGATCTATTAACAATATAGTAGTGGTGATGATGCTGGATAGACAATCAAATCCAGCTAGAATATTTGTTCGAGTTATGCATACAAGTACGGATGTGATTTATGTATCTCGACGATATACAAAAATTCTTAACGTGAACAGAGACAATTATAAAATTCTTTCTGTGTTTAATGGAATTGAAACGCATACACTAAACAATATTGATCAGACGTGGTGTAGCGCTGACATGGACTATAATCATATTAGAAATTTCTGTTGTCATGCTAAATCTACCCCTCATGGATTTATAACAATACATTTGCATGAATCCAGATCAAGATATCGTATCGGACTTGATAGAATTTTTAGATACAACCGTAGCAGCAGAGAGGGTGTGCCAACGGATTGGTGTATATGTTGTCCAGAGGCCTTAATTCTCTTTATTTGACATCATTTCGAAAGGGGCCTTGCTTTGACAAATATCTGAGATGGGTTTGCCCCCCCCCCCACCCACCCATGTAGAAGCTTTCTATTGTCTAAGATTTAGGCCTTAATCACTCACATACACATGAATTTAGCAAGCCTGTATAAATCATAGTAAGCCTAACCTGCAACTTTTGTACGCGGCTTTCGATAACGATATGCATGGATCCGTCTATGTCGATAACTCTTTGGACAGACATATTTTTGTCAACGTTCATCTGTAATGAAAATATTAGACAGCAAAGAACATTTACGTTTGCATTTTTTATATAGTTAAGCAAATAGCAAACCATTATTCATTAAATTAACAGTGCTCTTTTGAGGGATTCTAAAATAAAAATCTGTGAAAATATGATCCAGTATATACCGACGGAATCAATTTTCACTCAACATGCTCCACTTTTACATGTTTACATTATTTCTGGTAATTGAATTATAAAAATACCCTCCTTATCTGTTAAGTATTCCATTCCAAAGTCAATATTAAGTTCCAAATAAGTTTTTCAGAAATGCACATCTCTACTCCTTGAATGTTAGCATCAACTTCAGTAGGGTGGCTAGACTTATATATTTGGATGTCATCAGCGTACAATTGGTGAGCCACTGGGTGATAATCTATGAACTTCAGAGTGACTGGTATTAAATGAAGATAACAGGGCTAAGAACAGACTTAGGTGTAAAACCACAGAAAAGAACAAATGGTCTGGAGTGTATTCCATATGCAGATACAATTTGTGTCCAGTGCAATAAGCAGGACTTGAAGCACTGTAAGTCTGTTTTTCTCTGTAATGAATGCCAAATACATGCTAAAGATTGTGAATGTGTATATTTCCGCTTTACAAAGCACAGAGAATGTCATTAACCTCTTTCAGACGAGTACTGTGGCATGGGTTATTTGAATTCAAATGAGATACAAGTTGGGCTAGAACAGCTGTTTCTAAGATTTTTTATTCGAATGAGAGATTAGAGACTGGTCGTTAGTTCTTTAAATCGTATTGTCGAGTGTTGGTTTCTTCAGCAGAGACTTTTCGGTGGCAGTTTTGAAAAATTGTGGGAATTCCCGAAATGAGAGAGAGAGAGCTATTCTAATAACATCAATAGTGAATGCAATATTAGGTATTACCATTACGGTAGCAGTGTTATTGGAATTACATTAAGTTCACATAAATTCATTGCCCTCGTCATCACGACTTTCCATATTAAATCCATAAAGATAGGTTAAATTGCTCCTAATTGTTCTCTCTGAAATTCTGAATGGCAACAAAATGGCAACGACGAATCAGTTGAAAATGTGTTGACGAGCATGGTTAGGTTTTCCTGGATGTCATGCATTAGTTTCATTCTATTTATCATACGGAGGGTTCTCTTAGTAGAAATCAAAAGGTCGAGGGTTAGGGACAGATACGTCGAGATGTCATATAATGCAGAAGTGATCTGATGTACGTTAATGGGCAAAAAGGATAGATCTCAGACTATTATCATCAGATCTATGAAGAATCCAGTCAACAATGTTACCAAGTTTATGGGTGGATTGGTTAACTGACTGTTGAAAACATTAATGTAATATAGGAGTTTTGATGTGTATAGGTTTGCGGGACAGTGAAATGTGAAAGTTGAAATCTCCAAGAATAATTAGTTTGACACCCATCTTCTTTCCATATTCCAGAAAATTCGTGAACTGTTCCAGAAAGAGAGATTCAGTCAGGTGGTTTGTTTTTCTGCAAGCCGGAGCGCGATAGAGGCAGACAAAATGGACTAACCTTTCTTCGGTATGAGTGATATTTGAATTAGGTCAAATGTTGCGTGGCATTAATTGAAGGATGTGTTGTACTTAAGACATTGTATCATGAAAGTCTTTGTGATGACTACAATTCATCCTCCGCGAGAGTGACAGGGGAACAACTTTGTAGAGTAACTGGCGAGTGTAAGATCCGCGCACTTGGGCTCATTGCCTGACGTTTTATCCATGCTTCTGACATGCATACGATTTAGATATTCTCATTGTTGACGAAAGTAACTATTTATGTATGCCTTTCCGTTGGTCCAACTGACTGACCATTGAATAAGGCAATATCCAGTGGTATATCGGTGATACAGACTATGGACGATTTCTCTTGTATTTTCGCCCAAAATACAGACCTTATGATATTTTATCCACATATTAGATATCTTAACTTTATGCCATTACACTTACTTTCATCAAATACCAAGTTACTGCTAATTGATCACAGTAAGAACGAACTTACATACTTTAATATAAAATTGAACAATACCTGTGATTTAAAATTAATTGATTTAAGACTGAATCGGTCGAAACGTTTGACATCAGTCTTTTGGGGGACACTTGGAGCAAATATTTCGTGATCTGGACGTCGCAGACATGCATAATTCATGACGAATATTTTAGTTAATGAGTTCCAGGAAAAACTATTGTAGTCGAGAAATATAAATATGCTTATAACTCCAGCGAAATGTAAAACTCAACACAACGATGCCAATAATTAAACAATATCTATTGATGATGTTTTAGAAAATCCGATATTAGGCATTGGTGACACTCGTGGTGTTGTTAACTGATTTTTTATTACAGATATCCGCATTGTTGACAGAAAAACATTGTTATGTACAGATGCTAATATTTACAAATTATTGAACAAAAGCACTTTTTAAATGGTCTGGATAAAATCTGCTGTTTAGTACATATTACTAGATTTGTGTCATCACTTAGAACAATATTTTGTATATTTACATTCGTCATTATAATTTTTCTCAGACTCCGAAAGCCACGCACGAACAGGGACCTTGGCGTTCTACAGAGAAAAGACCTGCAGGATAACACACAATTTCCGTCATATTCTAGTCGAGTTTCTCATATCGTAGACGAAAACATCCTACCATCGTTAAATAGACATCGCAATGAAATGTTAAACACAGAAGAAAATCGTGTTGGCACCGGAGACGAGAATCATCGATGTATTAATGAGAGTTAGTTATAATCCCTGTAATAACAGCAGCATTTTATATATCACGACGGACTCTAAATGAATGTATTTATGACATTGATAGATACAGAAAAGTTGTGTTTTTAATGAAACAGCATACGGACACATTTAGGACAATCGGAACCAACAAACACTTGATAGAGCAATACACCAGAGCAACCTGGTCGGATAACTAAGGCTATTTTGTTATTATCTTTGTCGGATAATTGAGGCACCATTGTTATTTTCCGTTCGTGGAATACACTTTGTGATGGAATAGCTCAAGCTGCAACTGGAAACGTTTCAGAACTATGGAATACAAAATGTTAGCGCCTCTATTTATTCCCTTACTTTAGTAGAAGAAAACACACAATTTGCCGACCTAAACCTACTTCGTTTATTCGTAAATATTATTTTTTTCCATACTGAATAATACTTTAGCAGAAAAAACTTGACTTATATATATGACAAAAAAGACCTGTAATATGAATAATACATGATTAATTCATTTTGCTAGTATAAGATATACATAATACACGAAGCTCCCCTAAAGACATATTTCATAATCTGTAATGTATGGCTAGCTTGATGTCGACACTCATCTACAACGACGAGACATATAACCTATTTGTGTGAACTCCACTACAACGATGAGAAGTGTGATATACTTATCAGCGTTTAAATTCAGGAAATATCCATGACAGATAATCTATGACTTACATTTCGAATAGAAGGTCAACATTACAATTAAGTGATGTTACAATACTGTAGAGCTGATATTCATTGTCCATTTGCTTATATATATATATATATATATATATATATATATATATATATTTCTGTGTGAATGTTAAGATAGTCGGATGGACGTCTGATTTTGTGTCTGTCTTCTGCAGATTCGGACAATTTATTCTTCAATACCTACACTCTCAAACAGAAACTGTATTAGTTTTGTTTTCAGTTCAATCAATTATAGGCTAAAATAAAATCCGTCAAAGTAATATCATGCTTCATGTTTGTGAATGCCTGTTAACAATGAATATCCGAAATTGATGTAACTGAATCGCTAATTGGAGCTGAAAAGAAGACATGATTTAGCATCACGTTTTTGGAATTGTGTATCCTTCTATTTAAGTTATAAGATCTCAATATCAACTTCTCTTTTTATTGGCATCTTCCTCTTCGCGATATGTTTACCAGCTGCAGCTTATTTAGTGTAAAAAAATCTGATTCAATATTGTAATGCTTTGCAAACAGTGTTTGTAACAGGATAACAGGGATCGGGTCGGATAATAGCTACCATCTTTATTTGTGACGAAAATACAATGCTTATGTATGAATGCTTCAATGAAAATTATTCGCAAGGAAACAACATCCAAACATTAGATAATAACATAAATGTGAACGAACCTGACAATGTATGACAATTTCAATAAAATATGTACTGATATGCCAGAAAAAAAACTTAAAACAGTTAACTGTTAGAATGATTATTGATTCTTAGTGATTCCACACAAACAAAAAAAATAATGAAGGGTTTTCACTCAAATGGTGAGATATAATATTAAATATTGGGACATATATCTTTCGGAGTCAAACACAAATCTGAAAGGTCTTCTCTGCCCCAACTCTAAGTATTGGTTTCTTCAGCAGAGGCTTTACGGTGGCAGTTTTGAAAAAATATGGGAATTCCCGAAATGAGAGAGAGAGATATTCTAATAAAATCAGCTAGTGAACGCAATATTAGGTATTACCACTCAAGTAGCAATGATATTGGAATTGCATCAAGTTCACATAAATTTATTGCCCTCTTCATCACGACTTTTCATATTAAATCCATAAAGATAGGTTAAATTGCTCCTAAGGATTCTTGCTGAAATTCTAAATCGCAACTAAATGGCGACAACGAATCAATTGAAAATGTGTTGTCGAGCATGGTTAGGTTTTCCTGGATGTCATGCATTAGTTTGATTATATTTATCATACGGAGGGTTCTCTTAGTAGCAAACAAAAGGTCGATGGTTAGGGACTGATACGTCGAGATGTCATATAATTCAAAAGTTCGTGGGCGAAAAGGCTAAATCTCAGACTATTATCATTAGATCTATGAAGAATCTAGCCTACAATGTGACAATGTTTATGGGTGGATTGGTTAACTGACTGTTGAAAACATTTATGTAATATAGGAATTTTTATGTGTATGGGTTTGCAGGACAGTGAATGTGAAAGTTGAAATCTCCAAGAATAATTAGTTTGACACCTATCTACTTTCCATACTCCAGAAAATTCGTGAACTGTTCCAGAAAGAGAGATTCAGTCTGTTGGTTTGTTTTTCTACAAGCCGAAAAAATGGACTGACCTTTGTTCGGTATGAGTGATATTTGGACTAGTTCAAATGATGCGTGGCATGAATTGAAGGATGTGTTGTATTTAAGACATTTTATCATGGAAGTCTTTGTGATGACAACAATTCATCCTCCGCGAAAGTGACGGGGGAACAATATGATGGAATAACTGGTGAGTGTTAGATCCGCGCACTTGGGCTCAATGCCTGATGTTTTAGCCATGCTTCTGACAGGCAAAAGATTTCGATATTCTCATCGTTGACGAAAGTAACTATTTATGTACGCCTTTCCATTGGACCTACTGATTGAGCTTTGAATAAGGCAATATCCAGTGGTATATTGGTGATACAGACTATGGACGATTTCTCTTGTATTTTCGCCCAAAATACAGACCTCACGATATTTTATCTACATATTAGATATCTTAGTTTTATGCCATTACACTTACTTTCATCAAATACCAAGCTACAGGTAATTGACCACAGTAAGAACGAACTTACATACTTTAATATAAAATTGAACAATACGTGTGATTTAAAATTAATTGATTTATGACTGAATCGGTCGAAACGTTAAAAAGCAGTCTTTTATGGGACACTTGGAGCAATCTTTCGTCATCCGGATGTCGCAGACATGCATAATACATCCATGACGAATATTTTACTTAATGATTTCTAGGAAAAACTATTGTAGTCGCAAAATACAAATATGCTCCAGCGAGATTTAAAACTCAACACAACAATGCCAATAAGGCCACAATACCTAATGATGATGTTTCAGAAAATCCGATCTTAAGAATTTGTTACACTCGTGGTGTTGTTAATTTTGTTTTGATTACATATATCCGCATTGTTGACAGAACAGCACGAACCAGGAACTTGGCGTTCTACAAAGAAAAGACCTGCAGGATAATGCACAATTTCCGTCATATTCTAGTCGAGATTCTCATATCGTAGACGAAAACATCCTACCTTCGTTAAATAGACATCGCAATGAAAGATTAAAACAGAAGCAAATCGTGTTGGCACCTTATACGAAAAACATCGATGTATTAATGAAAGTTTAGTTATACTTCCTATAATAACACCAGCATTTTATAAATCTCGGCGGACACTAAATAAATGTATTTATGACATTGATATACACAGAAAAAAATGTTCTTTTAATGAAACAGCATACGGACACATTTGGGACAATCGGGACCAACAAACATTTGAAAGGGCAATACACCAGAGCAACCTGGTCGGATAACTAAGGCACTTTTGTCATTATTCCTTCGTGGAATACACTTTGTGAGGGAATAGTTCAAGATGCTACTGGAAATATTTCAGAAATATGGAAGACAAAATGTTAGCGCCTCTATTTAATCCCTTACTTTAGTCGAAGAAAACGCATAATTCGCCCACCATAACCTACTATTTTTATTCGTAAATATTCTTTTTCCATACTGAATAATAATTTAGCAGAAAGAACTTGACGCATATATGACAAACAAACTTGTAATATGAATAATACATGGTTAATTAAATATACATAATACACGAAGCTCTCTTCAAGACTAGCCTGATGTTGACACTCACCTCCATGGGCGAGGCATAGCACCTATTGACGTTAACTCCACTCCAACGAATTATCATATACTTAACCGCATACAAATTCAGGAAATGTCTATGTCAGATAAATTATGACTTACATTTGGAATAGAAGGTCAACATTACAATGCAGTGATGTTACAATACTGTGGAGTTGATATTCATCGTCCATTTGTGTAAAGTATATATATATATATATATATATATATATATATATATATATATATATATATATATATAAATATATATATATATATATATATATATATATATATATATATATATATATATATATATATATATATATATTTATGTGTGAATGTTCAGATAGACGGAAGTACGTCTGATTTTGTGTCTATCATCTGCAGATTTGGACAATTTATTCTTCAATATCATCACTTTCACACATATCCTGTATTGGTTTTGTTCTTAATTAAGTCGATTATAGGCTAAATAAAATGCGTCTCAGTAATGTCATGATTCGTGTTTTTGAGTGCGTGTTAACAATGAATATCCGAAATTGAGTTGTAAAGAAAACATTATGTAGCATCCCGTTTTGAGAATTGTATATCCTTCTCTTTCTTTTATAAGATCTCAATATCAACTCCTCTTTTTATTGGCATCTTCCTCTTCCCGATATGTTTACCAGCTGCAGATTCTTTGGTGTTAAATGACATCTGATTAAATATTGAAATGTTTTTCAGACAGTGTTTGTAACAAGATAACAGGGTTGGGGTCAGATTATAGCTACCACTTTGTTTGTGACGAAAAAATACAATGTTTATGAATGCTTAAATGAAAATGATTCGTACGCCAATAACATCAAAATATTGGATATTAAAAACATAATGAACGAACCTTACAATATAGTACGATTTAAATTAAAAGTGTACTATAATGCAAGAATAAAACCTTAAAATAGTAAAATGTTAGAATGATTATTGATTCAAAGTGATTCCACACAAACAAGATAAATAATGGCGGGTTTTCTCTCAAATAGTGTGATATAATATTGATGTTTGGGACATATATCTTTCGGAGTTAATCACAAATCTGAAAGGCCTTATTTGCTCCAACTCTATGAGAATGGATGAGGAACCACCAGGAAAAGTCAGTCCCTTCTGATCTGCCTTAATATCCGTATAAGTTCTTGTTCTCCAGAGATTTGTTTTATTAGCCAAGTGATGACCTTTATCTTCCTCCTGTCCAACGTCACCCCGACAGCAGTTTTTTGTATTCCTACTTATTCATTCATGTGAGACAATCAGTCCACTACACCACAACTAATGTATAGTCGGAGATTTATGGTGTCTGTTTATTATCACCAATCAGTTATGTATTTGTGCATATGAGCTGCGTGAGGACAAAATGACTCTGTCTATCATTTATTTTTAACAATTTACATATGTGAAAGCATTTTACATAAGTATAATAATGTTTAAAGCATATTTAAATGTGACAGATATATAGCAGCTTGTGAAACACGTTTTTATGTCACAGACGTATAATTGTGAATGCAGTATGTTTGGATATCATCAACATCATCAGTTTCTTGACCTAGTGTGGTCGTTGTGTCACTTGGCTGCTGAACATCTGACCAGTTCCCTCCACTTGTCTTGATCGTGTGCCACTGCATGCATCTGTGCAAAATAATTTGCAATCCATTTTGTGATGGTGTCAGTCCACATTGTTATGTCTACCTCTCCTTCTGCCACCCTGGACGCTGAACTGCAGTACTATTCTGGATAGACTGTAGACTCTAGTGACATGGCCATACCATTTCTGCTTTCCCTTTTTTTACAGTGGTGAGGACGTCTTTATAATGGACTACGTTGTTCCTGATGATGTTACGAACTTCTTCATTTGTGTTGTGGTCCACGTACAAGATGGCAAAGATCGTTATGTAGCAACTAATTTCAAGTGCCTGGATTCTTCGTTGTAATTCTGCTGTCCGGGTCCAGGCCTCACAAGAATACAGAAAGATTGAGATGACTAGTGTTCTCAATAGTCTGATTTCAGTTTTCAGACAGATATTTTTGTCTCTCCAGATAGGTCTTAGCTTTGACATAGCTGCCGTTGTTTGTGCTACTCGTGAAAAAATTTCAGCTCTTGATCCCTCTTCTGTGAATATGGAACCAATATATTTGAATTAGCCCACTGTTTCAAGTTCCTGTCCTCTGAATCAAATCATGGTAGAGATTTGTTTGCCACTTTTTGTCATCAGCTTCGTCTTCTCCTCGCTTATCTGCATGTCAAATCTGGAAGATGATTCATTAATGTTATTCACTAAGGTGGCAAGCTCATCTTCACTGCCTCCCAGACAATCAATGTCGTCTGCAAAGAGTAGGTTAGTGATGTTACGCCCACCAATGCTGACTGTCCCAAGGTGGTTTCCACGGCTTCGCTCATGATGCACTGTATGTAGATGTTGAAAAGCGTGGGTGACAGGTGACAGCATTGCCGTACTCCAATTGTTGTCTTTAGCTAGTCCCCCACAGATCATTGTGCAATAACCGCACTGGTAGCCTTGGCGTATAGCTACTTTTTGGAATTATTCAGCATCACATTACTTGCATGGCTGATCAAACTGATAGTTCTGTAATTTTGGCACAGCTGGAGATTGCCTTTTGCGGGGACTGTTATAATCAGTGACTTTGTCCACTATGTTGGCCATTCGCCTGTCTGCCTGATTTTGTTGAAGATGTTTGTTGGTAGCTCTATCACTGATATCCCACAATTCTTGAGATGTTCAGATAAAATGTTGTCGACTCCAGCTGCTTTCCCATTATTCAGTGCTCTTATTGCTGACTACACCTCTTCTTTGAGAATGGGGAAATCATCATCATTTGTTGAGTTTGGAACTTCAAACACCTATGTGTCTCCTGTGGACAGATGGTTGTAGATTTCTTTATAATTCTCAGTCCATCTTTCAGCAATGTCACTTGCTTCGGTGAGGCATTTTTCATTTTCGTCTTGAATGTTACTGACTCCTAGTTTCTTCTATCTAGTGAGGACTTTCACAAATTGGAATGCCTTTTTTCTGTTATTCTTTATCAGACTACTCTTTATTTCTGTGCACTTTTGTGTAACCCATTCTTCCTTTCCTTTCTTCAATTTTGTTCTGATATTCTTGTTTATATTTCGGTTCTCTAAGGGCATCAAAACAGATTCAGAATCTTTTCTGTAACCCAGGGGTTTTCTTTGGGCGATGGAGGCCAACAATGTCCTTGGAAGCTGTTGTCATGGCTGTGTTAAAAGTTTCTGTCATCACTTTAACATCAACATCCATCGCAAGAAGTGGAGCAAATGTTCCTTAAATTGCGGCTTGTAATGACTTGCAGATGTTATGGTCCTTCGGTTGTTCAAGGTTGACTTTGAGCCAGATTTAGTTTGGCTTATTAATTTTATGCAGCCTCACTCGGAAGTGATCACGCACAACATCAGCAAAGTTCTTGGTTTTGCTTTATTGATCTCAGATCTGTAACGGTTTTGAACCAGTATGTAGTCGATCTGGTTATGATGGGTTCCGTTTGGTGCTTGCCATGTACACTATCGTGAAACTTTATGTTGGCCCAGGGTGTTGGTTAGTACGAAGTTGTTGCAGGATGTGAAATCGACCAGCCGTCTCCCTCTTTCATTGATAAACTGAAGAAAGTCCACACTGATCACTCCAGTCTTTTAGAGTATCTTTGCCAACTTTGGCATTCCAGTCTCATTGGGTGATGAGGATGTCATTTTACTTGCAATGTTTTTAAAACCCTGGCGTTTGTTGTTTAACTCGCCAATTTGTATTCATCATCATGATCAGTACTTGGTGAATAGACTTGGATAATTGTGATGTTAAACGGAGATGCTTTCAGACGTATGGAGATGATTCCGTTAGATATGGGGCGACATTCAACCACAGATCACTTGATGGCTTTGTTAAAAAGGAAAAATACTAAATGTATGGACTTGTCCAACTCTCCACTATAGTATTATATATGTGCCAATCTTCAGTTTGGTGTTCTCCTAGGGCTTTGGATGTTATTTCACAGAGTCCCAGAATGTGCCATTTGTTTTATTCCATCTCATGTCAACTCTTGGAGTCTTTCAGTTTTCGCCAGAGTTATAATGTCCCAGGTGGCGATGGCAAAGCTGTCTCACCCTGTGGTGTTATGCAAAGTACCAGTAGCACGCTTGTCAGCTCCGTCCTCGTGGACAACGTCAGGCACAGATAAAACGTATGCCACTGCCCTATTGGATATCATAAGATGATAAATTAAAATTGTTTTAGTACTTTGTGCACTCGTTAGTGTTGTATTTTATTTGTCTTGTGACATATTTAGTTTGAAAACGTTTACTAGGTTTATTATATTATCTTACATAGTTTTAATGTAACTACACAACTGGATTCTTTCTTTCAAAACGTAGGGAATGCTGCATATTGTGAACAATCGTAAACTTTGTTTCAATCTGCCGAGATGAATTATTTTTAGCAAACAATATTGTACGTGAAACTAATTTTTCTTTCTGTCCCGGGTTCAGTATGCCAAGGGCAATATTTGCTGATACGTACAAGCGAAGGGTGATACAACTATGTATTGCCGGTCAGGAACGTCAAAGCACAATACATTATTGCAAATATGTTTCCAATCTCGCTTAAACGATGTTTTCGTTCTCGAAGCCAAACAAATGTTGTAATTAATTACGATGGTGGAGCGTGCAGAGCCGATTTAAAATGATAGAATTAGCTTGGCAGACTGCGGAAAAAAGAGGAGATAGATCGACTTCTAACGAGAACATAGTTTCCTAAGTGAGCAGTTCTAGTAATGCTGTGGAGTTAGATTCGATCAAAAACATGTCTTTGATTGAAACATTAGTAACTCTATTCTCGGATTTATTATTGTTTGTGAACTTGAATGGACGCTCGCGTGGCGAACTGCATGCATGGAGCGAAACTAGCAACATACAGGTAAAGTTGGTGGATTGCAAGTTGAAAGATCTGGCAGAGAAAAGCAATATAAATAAATCTTTTATTAAAAGGAGTATATGAGTTAACGGAGGACAATTCAATTGACATAATTATGGATTTTCTAGGCTCTCGCCTTCACGGTGTCTAATAGTGGATTAATAGAAGGCGCACATCCTGTCAGTTGGAGGCACATTCCTCATGGTTCATGGGGACAAATTATATAAACGTCATATAACTGCTGTATGCATGGTTCATGGGGACAAGAAACAGCTCAACATCTCAGTACAGATTTAAAGCGAGTACCCCAAGGTGATTACAGAAGCGATGAAACTATTATGGTCAAAATATGCAGTGACCAAGCGGAACTGAAAACTGAAAACTTTCATATTTTAGGGTTCTAGATAATCTTATTGGTAACTGATCACCAGAGTACATGTTTCCATACCTAAACGAATTGATGAAGAGCACTCGTGGCGTTTTTGCAATTTTAGTCTCGCACATTAGACCAATTATATTGCAGAGGTAAATTGTTTTGCTGTCACTACCACAAGCAATCAGCATGTTCGGTCTGCATAGGCCTATGAACCATATATCTCTGTTCAGTAACATTTTAACCTTGATAATGCTGTCAGTAACATATTAACCCTAATCATGCTCTCCGTAACATATTAACACTAATCATGCTCTCCGTAACATATTAAACACTAATCATGCTCTCAGTAACATATGAAACACTAATCATGCTCTCAGTAACATATGAAACACTAATCATGCTCTCAGGAACATATGAAACACTAATCATGCTCTCAGGAACATATGAAACACTAATCATGCTCTCCGTAAAATATTAAACACTAATCATGCTCTCAGTAATATATTAACTCTACCCATCCTCTCAGTAACTTGTCAACACTAATCATTCTCTCAGTAACACATTAATACTAATCATTCTCACAATAACAGATTAACCCTAATCATCCTCTCAGTAACCTATTAGCACTAATCATGCTCTCAGTAGCATATTAACCTTTATCATGCCCTTAGAGGTCATTGCACACACTATTGGATCATGCTATTTGTGCAAATATTGGGTTAGACGAGGAGATGGACTATGGGTAGTCAACAAACTCAGAGACACTGATTCGATTACTAATTGTCAGTGAAAATACGATATATATGTACACAGTAAATAGTACGATTTAGTATGTGTACACAGTACATAGTACGATGTAGTATATGTGCACAGTACATAGCACGATCTAGTATATGTACACAGTGCACATAACGATCAAGTATATGTACACAGTACACAGTACGATCTAGTATTTGTACACAGTACATTACGATATGGTATATGTACACAGTACACAGTACGATCTAGTATATGTACACTGTACATATTAAGATACAGTATATGTACACAGTACATATTACGATTTAGTATATGTACACAGTACACAGTACGATCTAGTATGTGTACGCAGTACATAGTACGATCTAGTTTATGTACACAGTACATAGTACTATTGAGAATATATGCACAGTACATAGTACGATCTTGTATATTTACACAGTACATATTACAATTTAGTATATGTACACAATACATAGTACGATATAGTATATGTACACAGTGATAGCATTGTATCATCATTGTATCAGAAGGTTTGCTTAACGAACTCAAACATATTACTTATGTGTAAATAAATCTTTTATATGATAGATTTTATCCATGCAAATATAACACGTAAATTAAACGTATCAAAGGATGACATATGCTCCAGTTTGAACCACAAATGATGTTGAAAGATGTCTTTCCAACATCTATATATAAAGAAGCTAAACAGATCATTAACAATTGGCAATGTTGCTCTCAATTATCAGTTTATACATGTTATCACTTCTTTTACAAATTAAGGTACCTCATTTTCTGGATGATATTAGCGAGTTATTGCTAGAAACTAGATGGCGTCAACGCTACCACTCTATCAATCGGATTACCTATGTATTTAACTTCAATCGATAAACGGAAAAGGCTTAGACACTCTTGAAAGGTATACCAATCCACTCATTCTCTATTAATCTCAATAGTGGGTTGTTGTTGTTGTCGTTTCATTTAGTACTGTTCTTGACATTCAGTACTGTACTTGGCCATCAAATGGTCAGTTGTAAAAAATTGTTTTAACAGAGATTTCAGACCATTCTTTATCTGAGTTCCTTCCAAGAAGAATATGGGATTTTTCACTGTGTCTTTAAGAGTCTAAAAGAAGAAGACTTCTTCATTAGAGAAGAGCATTCATAGATTCCATAATGACATACTAGGATCATTCTCGTAGGACTATTATAAGACCCCGGATGTTTGATCAGACAGAATACCATTATGGGTTTGGTCCAGGTTCTCCTACACCACACGATGGAGGTGCAAAACCCTCTCAAAGACATTAAGCTAGTGATGTCAGCAAGCAGACTGAACCATTGAACCACCAAGTCTTCAAGTACCAGTCACTGTCATTATATCACAACTGGTCAGGAGACAAGGATCTATGTGTCTTTAGACAGAGATACATCCCGTTGCATCTAAACGTAGCCTTGCATGGAATTGTGTCAGCAGCTTACTGGTGTTCTGGTGGAGAAATACCCATCTCCAGCCATGCTTCAGTGCTTGCTGCAGGCAGCTGCCAAAACCTCCAGGCATACGTTGTTGAATATTGTGCTGATATTCAAGCTCCTGAAGTTGTATTGCTAACGTGGATACTTATAACATCATATTAGATCAGAGTAAGAACCCTCTTAACGACTGCTTTCTTTGAAAGAGAGATGTTTTTCACATGTCTGATTCCATCAGCGTCATCTCAGGACCTGAAGTGGCAGCAACACAGGTCAACCAAAAATGGCGAGGAAGTATGTTCATCATTATCTCCTACCCCGGTCCATGATGCAGCCCAAATTTAGGCTGGCTCTTTTTTTTCTATAAATACAATGTTCCAATCAAAATGTTTTAGAAGAACTACCACAGCTCCAGCCATCCTAGCTACTACGTTTAATTAATGGGAACTAAACGTTTTCTGCTGATATATGTGATAGTCAAGCAGATTGATCTCCCTTATGCAAAAATATTTGGCAGCATAACCTAAGAATACATTTTACTGTTTCCATTCGTGCCAAGTCGCATGCTCTCGTAATGAGACCTTGTAAAAACCAGGCTCCATGTGAATGATCTACCATTACAAGTTGGAGGATTTTTTTTCACTTCCAAGGAAAATATACTCCATCTTTATTTCCAATTTGTTTCTCTTCATATTCTCAATAAAGTTCTCCCTTTATAATTTGTATAATTTGCTAACGCTGTTGTCTTCACACATTAAGTACTCAAGGACGGGCTATAATTATTTTTTGTATGTGCAAATCTCAAATGCTGACAAAACTCCAAATATATTTTTTTCATGTGATATGAATGGGTACGTAATGGAGAGCTTGTATTCCAAGGCGTTTGTAGCATTTTCTAGTTATAATCTTTCCGGAACTTTACCTCTACTTAGTGGATGGAATTTTCTAATGTAGATGGGAGTAATTTCCGTCCAGAGCAGGCCAAGTATTAGATCATTAAAATTATTTTCACGATCCATTCCCAATACATGTTTCTTCATTTCATACTTTCGCCTCTTCCTGTCAATTATATGGGACTTTTTCACTTGAAAAATTACATCACCGCTACCAGTCAATCAATCGGATTAACTATGTATTTAGCTTCAATCAATAAACGGAAAAGCTAGTTCTGACATTGAAATGTGAGGTATATTTATTAGTGAAGCGTATTAGTCCAAAATGATTAATTACTAAAGACATTATCCAATGTCATCTAGTGAATGGATGTTCTTCATATAAGATATTTCATGCTGTCCATGGGAATCACCATGAACTATACAAGCAGTATAAATTGTTTGTTTACATTGTTTTCTTTGCCAGTTCAATATATGTTGCGCAAGCAGGATCTTAGAGGCTATTGTTTTAATTTTTAAAATGCCTGAAAAAAACATTTAAGATGATAGCAGCACATTTACTGTTCAGATAGTGAAGTAGGTAATGATTCTTGAGAACTGACCATCACATTAAGCTTTCACGAAGATACTGACACAATATGACTGACGTGCTTGTTTCCATGCATCACACTCACAAAGATTATTTCATTACACATCAATTTCACAAAGTCCATCACTGTTTGAATCGCTTAAGAACGAATAAAATTATTGTCTCGATACAGTGTGGGCAAATTGAAAGTGAATGCCAGAATAAATATAATTGGCCAAATTAAAGAACAGACGCGACAGTATCTTGATGACAAAAGGAAGCATATCTGCTATCATTTGGAAGAATAAAAATATTGTCCATTCTCTAACAACCAGTTTCAATCCAAGCGAGAGCAAAACTGTGCGTAGGAGACAAAAAATGGAACATACCAGGATAGTGTCAGTTCCGATTTTCTCAGAACTATACACTAAATACATGTTTGGGGTTGACCTGGCAGACCAGAAAAGGATGCAGTACTCTACCTGCTGCAAAGCAACCAAATGGTGGAAATATCTGCTTTGGTTCTGCTTTGATGTTTCATTATTAAATGCTTTAATAACTATGCAGGTGTCGCCCAACCAAAGACTGGTCACCAAAAAAGAACAAAGAAGTCCGACGGAGACAACTTGATTTCAGAATTGCACTAGCACTTGCACAGCAGATGATAGGGACATTTAGAGGATCGAGAAAGACAAAGGCCGTATCTACAATGGAAATGGACATTGGCCAATACAAGCAAATAAACCAGGGCGATGCAAAATGTGTACAAGAGAAAAAAGGCAGCATGATGTGTCCATCATGTGCGAACAGTGTGATATCCGTCTTTGTGTAAAACACAACTGCTTCTCAAGATACCATAAGTAGAAATAGTAGAACATAGTGACTGGGCAACGTTGTTAGTAATTACATGTATATATTTGATAAATAACTTTGTATAAAATACTCACAGATAAATATTTGTTTACAATGTTTTGTGTTATATTCCTGGATTTTACATTATTCATGTGAATGTCAGCATGATAAAATAATCAAACAAATATAAGGTAGTCACAGTTTTTATATATGCATAGTTTTTGTCTAAAAATCAGTTTATTAGACAGAAAACTAACAACAATCCAACCACATACCAGCTAAATATTTAGGCTCTGGTAGTCAGCCAACAAATCAGCTGCAGTAGTAACCCCAGTGGCTAGGCATAGCTGTGAGCCACTACAGTAGTACAAGAAGTTAAAGGTACAGTGGTTGATATCTTGTGAGAAACGTCAATCTAGTCATTTCTATTCCTTATCGATGTTATCTTTCCTCTTCTCACTCCTATCTTCCGGCAGCAGCCCACATCAAGGTATACTAGTGACTACATGAAAATCTGCAGCTGCAGATACCTGTAATAATGTTATTTGTAAAGAAGTGTCATTGCGTGTTACAACATATAGACAGGTAGAAAGATTGTCAGCCTCCATTTGTTAAGTCATAATGCTACTTGTTAAAATGGTTTACACAAATACTTATTAAAAACAATTCCAGGTAAAACAACAATAGTTTATATGAGAACAAGGTGTTACTGGTGGTTTTTATATTTGCTTCCTTTCTCACGGGGTCTCTTTCCAGATGCTTTAGTAATTACAAAAGTAAACCACCAATAATTTCTACAAAATCAAGGGTCTTAAAAATGTTGCCCTCAGGCCGCATGCAGCTGGCAATGGCATGCTGAATTTGCAGAATTAATAATGCAGTTTTTTTTCCACAGCCTGCCAGTTTTGATAAAACGTTTACTGTCAGATCGGTAAGTTGCCAACATTTCAACAGGCAATCGTTAACATGAGCTGTTTTGCTGTATGAAAAGTTTCAGTGATGTGGCCTTTCAGACAATGTACCAGTCCTCTGTAATTTGAGTTTAAGACAATGTACCGGTCCTCGGTAATTCGAGTTTAAGACTATGTGCCAGTCCTCGATAATTCGAGTTTAAGACACCTGCATTAAATCCTTATATATTCACTTCTATCATTTGTTCATTTTATGCAGTTTACCGTTTGCATTTTAAAAACCAATAACCCTATTTGCCCCACCTAATTTATACAGACAAACATTTCTGATATTGTTTGGCATTTAAAACATGGTTTGGGTTTTACTCATTTCTACAGGATACTATGAGAAACAGCAAAAAGGGTAATCATGTAACATCACCAAAAAAAATCATTTGACATCATCAACAAAAAAATAAGTACATCAAGCATTATATATATATATATATATATATATATATATATATATATATATATACAAAATCATGACTGTGTCATGTTTCAAATTAAGAAACTGACTAATACGAACAAATGATAAATATACTAAAGCAGCTAAGATTATTGTATTACTGTAGAATTAAACTGTGGAGGATAAGACAGCAGCATTAGTGTCGGTTATTGCTGTAACTTTAACTTCAAAACAATGAAAGTCTAAATAACTAAACTCTAATTGTATAATGCTATGGCAGTATTCAGATAAACATCCACGACACTCTTCCAAAGATAGAAAGGATAGTAGTCTTGCTCATACACGTGAAAATACGATGCTGACCTGTCTTGAATGTAATAGACGTCAAGGTGCTAGCTAAGTGATTGTGGTGGAAATTGTGTATCCTCAGGTATTACTTGCAATTGTTCATGCGTAAATTCACGCTGGGAAGCAGCTGAACCTAATCTATAGATTGCAAGTCTACCAGTAGATCTTACTATGATAGATATTTTGTGCGTGATAACTCCCCAAATAAGATCATTCACTCTGGAAGTGGAAATACACAGTTGTTACTTAATCTGATTATGGTATGGTTAAAATGGGACAAGTTGTATTTGATCGCTCAATCTGCTGCTGATCAGCAGTGTTATGATGTGTTAAAAGATTTTAATGAAAACGCAGCGACGATAAGTGAAGATATTAATTTTATCACTGATATTGATAAAGCAGAGAGTGTTGATGATATTGATCGGAGTATTATTAATTTAATAGTATATGATGATGTAACGCTGGATAAACAATTAAATACAGCTAGAATATTTTATTGAGGTAGACATAAAAATACAGAAACTAGGAGAAACGCTCGATTAATTAGAAGCTTTGGTTCCGGTTTTTGTCATTTTGTTTTTGGTTTTGTAGGAGATGTTAGTTAGCAAATGTCTGCCTCTATCATGATTGCTACTAAAACAATTAAATAACCAAAGTTCTTTTATTTTGCAATCGTGGTATCTAAAATATTAGAAAAATGCAAAACCAGACTTCATCAAGTCTCTCTCAATATCTCTCTTTTCAACAATCACACAAAAAAGTGGAGGTTCACAACGTAGCCTGTTCAGATGATTTCATTAGAAATTGAGCACGTGCCTAGCCAACATGGGTATGTGAGAAAACTTGCTGATAGCTTCTCGTGGGTCAGTGGTTCTTTCTTAGGTTTAGCCTATCTTGAAAAATTGTGTTAATCTCTATAATATAACAACATCAACAAATTGTGCCTAACTTTAAAACTTATAACAATAAATATAACACCATGTGTTGGTAATTTGAAAGAAAAACGTATGGTGTAAAAGTTACAAAATTGTAAATCAGCAACATTGAATCGTCATCAATTTTATATAAGTTAAATCAAACATCAAGCTGTTGCGTAGAATAAAACTGTATTTTGTAATGACAGGTCAAGATCTATGTAGTTTATTAGCATTAATCACTGGAACAATATGTGTGATTTGTATTTTTAACGCAGCTTTAAAAAATTTTCCGTCTTATCACTACGATGTCTACAGTGAGGCAGTTTATAGTGATGTCGAGTATTTGGGCATCATGCCGCAAAACATGTAGCATAATGTCCCACCCAGTCACATTATCCTGACACCAGGCCGACCAGCCCTAACTCTAATCTCTAAATGCTGAGCGCCAAGCAAGACAGCTGTTATTGCCATTTTTGTAAGTGTTTGTTATGACTCGGCCGGGATCGAACCCATGCCATCTCAATACTGGACATCGTTTTTCCTTACATACAATGCATAACTAGATGGAACAAAGACAGAAAACCTTAAAGAATCTGATTAGTAAAATCAGACTGAATATTGCAAAGCCTGTGATGACATACGTCTGTTTACAAAAAAAGTGGTTTTTAAAAATGTTTGTGAAGAGGACCAGTTTCAAAGGTCACATTTGACACTGTTTAAGAATGAATAATATCCACATATTCTTTATTCATAGTTCTTGCTAAAATATGCATGCATTCATTAGAAAATAATTTTATACAGCAATGCAGATATACAGCATTAAACATTCACATTTATATCTGAAGATCATGTTTCCCAAATGAACAGCTAAGTTAACTAAGGTACTATTTATTTATCCTGTCAATATCTTAACTTTCATTTTATTCAAACTACAATACATTCTTCCAGTGATCACATTTTTATTCTTTGGGTGGAGTTCTTGTAATTGTTATGAAGATAATAATGTTATCTGTGTTCAGTTCTATTAATTGCAGCAGTTTTGATAAGGCAATGGGTAAACAATGAAATCAGAAAACGTACTTAACTTGACCACAAACTGATCAAATTTAGCTAGAAATAACTTAGTAAATAAAGATGGCAACTGGCTGTATTAAGGTGAATAGCATGATGTGTGGGCTGTAATCAATGTAATATGAAGAAAAGAAACAAGCAACCCTTTGACAGTGATGATCAAATCAGGAAAATGATTATCACTACTGTGTTAGCACAACCTCATGCACTATGGATTACATGAAGATCAAACAATGTACTCGTCTCCTACCTGAACCATTTTAATTCACTTCTCTTAATGACATTATTAGCAGTGAGCCGGATTTCACAAAAGATAAAAAAACAAAAAAATTCTGACCTATTAAGATCTAATGATAATACTCAGTCTGATTTACCTGTCTGAGCTGTAAAATTTAAAAACTTAACCATCTTCATCACTCTTAAAACTTTTAAAGCATCATTATTTACAGAGAACTGAAAAGAAAATGGGTGGTGTCTGTTTCTATAATAGTCATTCATAGCAGTGTTGTTCCAACAACCAGGACTTTACATGCGGACATCCTAAACTGATATCTTGGTTCAAATTCTTTTCTAATGATACATTTCTAGGTCATTTTCAGGATTTTTTCAAGATGAAATTAACTTTTTCAAGGTTCACGTATGACCATTACTGAATGGAAGCAAAGAATATTTTAGATTATAAAACATGCATTTTTTAAACCTAAAGGTGTTTCTCTTTCAAGACCCTCCAAAACATCGAAGTCAGAAAAGGTGATCATGTCCAAAATAACAAAATGTTTTACACGAAACATGTTTGATTATGTTCCTATAAATTGTCATGTCAAGTCATTTTAATGTATATAATAAAAACTCTAATTTAATTTTGATGACCTGAATTATGTTGCTAAGTGAAAACAACATAATGAACATAGGTTTCTTTTGTTTCTTTTCAAGCCTATAGAGAGTTTAACCCTGAATTTATCTGTGCCAATAAAATCCCAAACAAAACTTAAAAAACAACCTAATCTCCGTAAGACGATCTGATTAAACATCCAACATTATTAAAACATTTTCAAAGGGGCTGAATTAAAGTTTAACAAAAGACCTTCAAACTTATATACGGTATAAAAAAAGGACTGAATTTTATGAAACTCAACCTGTCTTCTTGTGTTTCGTTAGACCAGTCCCCAAACCTGTATTGATACAGGGGCTTGTATCATTTTTTGAATATATAATAAACGAGACAACAATTTCTCATTTCAGCTCAGAGATTAAACAATTTGGTCTACAAATCTGGCTTAAAGAGAATAACAGTCCGTTTTCTAATCCCTCTGAATATTCTCAACCCAATTTTCATATTTGGACATTTAGGTTTGGGTGTGGGTTGATTGCAACTGCATATTGAAAATTGAAAATTACACTACCATGTGGAAGAGACATATGTCTTTAATCTGCTGACAGATTAGATGAGACTATGGCACAGATGAAACCTGAATCGGTACTGGCCGTTTGAATTACTAGTCACATAACTTCACAAATCTCAAACAACGACATCAAATTACCAATAGTCTGGTGATATCAACAACAAACTCCTTTTTAATGTTGTTGTACAGAAATTAATTTATATTAAATAAAAGTCAGATACTTTTTGTAAAATCCAGCAATCTGTCCAGTCTGATTTATCAAGCAGAGACCTCATATCCAAGTAATAGTCACGTGATACAATAAAACTCCAGAAGTTGTTCTTTGAATATATAAATATAAAACATTTTGTGTTCTTTTGTTTTTGTATTTTTATTACAACCAGTACACAACTTTCATTTAATATTTTTTAAATTTTTTCTCAAAACATTTGAAAATGTGGGTTGTTACGATTGTGCACTTAAGCAACTAGCAATGCAAATCACGAGTACCAGGTCATGCTTCATCGATGCCATAGTTTTATCATGTCTTTCAGCAGATTAAAGACATAACAATTTTAATGCTCACAATTTTCAAGAAACAGTAACTTTCATATTGATTTCATGCATGTATTACTTGATCTAACATCGTTTAAAGTTTGCTAGGCAATCTGGTAAACGGCTATGCTTTTCCGTCACCATGATTACCTCATGTGATGTTAGACTGGATTTCATACCTTTCTGGAAAGGAAATATACGGATATCGAGCTGAGTTTGAAAATAAAAGTCTACTTTATGAATCTAATCCACTGAGTGTTTTGATTGAATCAGCATATATGTTTATTGCAAGCACCTATATGATCCATACTGCACCGTCCTTATATTCCGCTTAAAATTCAATAACTTTAACTTGTGATCAGTTTAGTTATAACTCAATTACCTGATTGTTTTGGACAAAAGGTGTTGGCAGAAAATTCCTGGAATTTGCACGACTTTTGCCAATTTTTGCGAAATTCAAGGATTTTTCACGGTCAGGAATAAAATGATCATTTCTCCCTACTTTTTCCCATAGCATGGGATCTCTAAAATGATTAAATCAAAGTCTGTGGTATTTATTTTTGTGATGTGGCATATCTTGCCTAAAATCATTCCTACCACAAAAGCGTTATAGTCGGTATCCTTTATAAGATGAATGTGCTATGTTTACGTTAACTTTTCTAAACCGTTCCTTGCATTATAGATGATTTTCTGTGAAAGATATTATTTGTATTGCTATTAGAAAGTTAACTGTTCGGAGAGAAAGTGTTCAAACTCATTAGCTTTACTTTTGATGTAATAGGCGCCAGGTTTAAAACGGGTTACCAGCTTATGACACGATATTTATTAATGCAGGCGCGTCAAAACGAAACAGATTTATTCACCAAACGTAAAACTATTTAATGGAACTGAGACATTTTGTAGAAATCAATTCAAAGCATGTATTCTGTTATTAAACATGATTTTTTGAATATCAGTATTAAATTGTAAACGGTTTCCAGTTTACACTGTATCAATGATGCCTACACTCCTCACATTTATGTGATTTATATAGACGTGCTAACGATCATGTGTATGTCAGTGATTATCCAGTCTTTTTGAGTTATATGTGCACATAAGTGATTTGTCAGTCTTTTAAACACAAGTTGTAAATCATCCAATCTAAACTCCTGTATAATTGCTTGTCTAATATTTCTAAACTTACCGTACATATGTGTGATTGATTTAGTCTTCCCACACTTGTGTACATAACATATATTTATCCAGTCTTTCCTTGTTCCATGTGCGCATCAGTGATTTATCTGGTCTTACTGAGCTCTATATGCATACTAGAGAGTTATTCAGTCCTTCTAAGCTCTGTATTTAAATAAATTATTTAACCATAATTACTTTATATTTATCTTTACAACTTAACTAGCAAGTCGTTTTTTATCCAGTCTGTCTATGCTTCACGTTATAAAACAGACTTATCGAGTCTTCCGAATATCCATTGGCATGAGTGAAATATATCCAGTCTTTGTAAGGTTCTTTAGCGTGTCAGTGACTTTGCAAGGCTTCCTAAACACCAGGTGTATATGAGCTTTAGTCGTTTTTTATTTTGTAAATTTGGATACCAGATTGTTATACAATCGTTTGCTCCTCACGAACTTTCACAGTGACATGTTTTTCCAAATTGGTGTAATGATTGTTGTGGAATCTAGGTAACCGTGGAAGCCCTCAAAAAGGGGATGGAAGTCTCATAATCTGTGTATTTATTTCTAACCCACGCTTATCTCTGCAAGCAAAGAGAGACACTGCATTGAAAATGGATGATATATCAGAAGATTAAATTGATACGCATTCAGGGGAATCCATTAGAGCAAACATCTTAAATGTAAAGATGTGTTGTTTCATTTACAAGACCGGTTAGTACATTACATAATAATAATGCAAAATCAGCAATAAAAGTCACACAAACGACTCCAACAAATTTTAGAAGATCTCATTCCTCGCAATTTTTGAATCAGTTCAGTAATTAATTCTTTCCCAGATTAATCATATATTAAGAATAGACATACAAAAATTCAGAAACCTCACATTTCGGTAATGTTAACCGTTAGTAGCACAGTATAATACCTTAGTCATTTGGAAGTCAGGCAGTGTTTACTATACTGTTTTAATGTTGTCATTTCACTTAGTAAGTCAAGTTAGGTATTAAAATTCTTTCAGCACAGACATGCAACTAAGCAAACAGGTCTTTCAAGTTTTTAATTATTTTGTTCCTGCAAGAGGAATATTCATCTAAAAATGATTTTATTTACATTTTTAAATCATGTAAACTATCGATGATTTTAGTCATACGGTGATTCGATAGTCAAGTTAGATTCCAATGGTTGACATGCACAAAAAAAACAATTATATATATATATATATATATATATATATATATATATATATATATATATATATATATATATATATATATATATATATATCGCCGCTGACATTACATATCGACTCGTCCTTTCCTTTCCCTTTGACCCATCAGCGGCATCAATCGGCTGCATGGGCACCAACTGATTCTCCATTACACCCTGCCCTGGAGAGTTTGCTTTACAGGGTGGACACAGCATGGGAAGCAACAGTTTACCGCATATAAGCCATCGCTCATTTGGGCTAAAATGAGACTCTAGGAGTCGGTTCAGACGGTGGGAGAGACCAACAGGTATCAGATGTTTTAATTTGACACGAATTGCGTATCATTTGTGACGGACATATCACTTCATATAAAAAACAAATGTAGATTGGTACCTCTTATCATCCTAGTGAAGTGCTGTACTTCAGCCGTATTGTTGATTATAATCAGCTTAGCTCCATCTCTTTTACATAAAGCCATTGTCTGTTTATAATCCATCTCTATTTCATACAGCTTATAGCGTATACTAATAGTCTTGTTGTATACATAATCTTCAACACAATGCTGTGGCTATGCAAAGCAAAAAAATAACAATGTAAACAAATTTCACATTTTCTATAAGCACTTGATGCAGTTAATTTATATCAAGTGAATCGATAAGTTCATTTTTTTCTGTGAATTGTAGCTGAGTAGTAGCAAAGTAGGCGCTCCGAAATTAAATTAAAGAAACCAAAGCTATATCCGCCATGACGACGAAGGAAGCGAACGTTTCATTATATGCATCAAAGCCTATGATGCTACATATTGTCCAGGCACCTCGTAACTAAATATGAAACAGCTGCCACTGTTTCGACCAATGTGAAGTGTTAGAAATAGCTGTGTGAAGTTTCCATTTCTGGTTGTATTATTGATTATAAGTATACAACACGGAGAATATGGATTGATCTTCTGTACATAGTCTATAGTATACAATTTATAACATAGTTGATTATTTACTTATTTAATAGAGAATATGTGCACGAATGCTATGCTCAATAATATTTGTATTTAGAGAGAATGCATGACGGCCTCCAATAATGGTATTAATCTGCCAAGGGAAAACGATCTCAAAAATGTAACATAAAGACTGAGACACCTTTATCAATTAGATGCATTGATCAGATTAATAAAAACTATCCGAAATGTAATATGCGTTTGCAGAGATATGTCTTTTACACATATATAATTAACTGACTTGGGACTGATGTTTGAAATACGACATAATGAACTGAGGCATATTTATGGGCGGAAAAATATAACTAATTTACATAACATAGTATCTGGAAAAGGTTGGTCTCCCACTGTGTTTGAAGCGTGTCAAATATTGTATGACGTTAATGAATGTGGTATGTGTACTGATCACGATATCAAGAGCCAGTCAGTTAAAGAAATGTTTTGTGGGTATTAGAAACCGAATTCATCAGTTATCAATTTATATCTAAACAATTGTAATCGTATTTTATATTCAGACATGTCATGTTTATTTGTACGCAATCGTCTATTTATGATAGATATTATTTCAAAGCTTTAAAGGTTAAAATTCCTGGACAGATACAGTCACTAATATATATTGTGAATTCAAAACTGCACGTAAATTACTGTGTTTCAACAAAAGACTATTTGTACCAGAAAAGAATACAAGTACACCACAGAGCCACCAATACCATTAGTGTTGGACCTTTTCTGGATTTCCGCTAACGTTTATTTTGAACATTTATTAAGAATTGTGTCTCTTATTCCATGCACAAATTTGGATTTAATTAGCATTACCATTGTTTTCATTTTCAAATTATATTCTAGAGAACTACTTTTTTGTTGAATATATATATATATATATATATATATATATATATATATATATATATATATATATATATATATATATATATATATATATAATCCACAGATTAAAGTCTAAAGTATAGCTAACAATTCATGTCTGAAAACAATGATGTTAGATTACACATATATGACTTAAAAGATTTCTATTAAGGTTTCCTAAGAATTTTCTCTATAGCTATCATTAACATAAAGTATATCTAAGTAAAGTACTACTGAAAGCGTAATTACTTCAGTTGCATTTGTACATTTTATATACACATATTTTCACGTCTCTGTAATACGTTATGATTTGATGACAAGTCAACATGCAACTGTCCTGTGAGAATCTTTAGCAATTCGCCATTTTTGTATCTCGATATATACCTAATTGTCCGATAATGGATTGACTTCTCATAAATTGTTATTTACTAAAACCAAAATGCACTTAAATAAAATCTCATAACATGATCACGAAGCAATTCATACATATACATTATTCATAACTGTTATGCTACGTTGGTGATGTCATACCAAAGCAAAAATGTAATGGGATCCTTGTTAGTTAATAAAGCGTTTTCCATTCTAATTGTCACCACGTATCCCCTTATTCAATATTTCTATAATCAAGGAGGCCAGACACTCATTCAGTAAATATTTCAATAATGTGTTTATTTATAATTTTCTTTAATGGCAAGTTTTACTTTTGTTTTCTTTATTTTACACTCAAATACGAATTTTATCACACTTTGCTCTTGGCCATTTTAAAAACTAACGTCGTGCTATACTAGTGTTGATATACCATTATGTTTTCAACCGTTTGTTACACAGTACATTGTTTATAATGTTTTGCATTTTAAAGTTTCGCTCTTGCCAATCGTACTTTTAAAGGTGGTGTCATTTTCGAAAACCGCAGAGGCAAATAACCGAAAATAACTGATTGTATCAATGCTCAGAATGGTTTAAGTCAATTATTTATTGGTATATGCTTCATCGAACAGCATCATGACCAGCATTTGGAACTAAATGAGTGTTTGGCCTCCCTTATTATAGTGATGCTGGTAAAAAGATTCATGGTGACAATTCGTATGGAAACTGCTTGATTGATTAAACAAAGATCCCATTACATTTCTGTTTTTGGATGACATCACCAAAGTAGTCATAATAGTCATGATCAATGTGTATGTATGAATTGCCTTTTATTCATGTTAAGATACATTATTTCGGAGCAATTTGGTTTTAGAAAAACAAAATGTATGAGATGTCAATTTCATGTTGGACAATGAGTTAGCCACTGAGATAAACATATGATGAAGTGCTAAAGGGCGTCAAAGGACAGTTGTATGGTGAATAGCAATCAAGTCTTAACATATTTCAGAGACGTGAGATAAAGTATTTTTTTAAAAAAAAGAGAAATTCAACGTAGCTAATGATTTTTATGGATAACACACTTGTGTAAGTTTGATTAAGATATTCAGGTTACTTCCTGGTACAATGCATATCCTTTACATTACTATCTAAAACCCTCTTTTATAGTATTACTTTCGATGGTCAAGAGTTATTTTGAATATAACATCTTCCATGGCGTTTCAAGAAAACACCGTGGACTGTGCTCGTGATACAATGCCACTGTTGTTAAAACACTTAACATGCTTCTTTTCTACCCCTCGTTGTATTGTTTTTGAGATATGTATACGTGTTGCAGACATACATAAATACATATATCAAGGTGATCATGCATGTGAAGCCCAAACTACGCATTCGATGTTCTTTGTATATCAAACGTTCAAAGTTGTTATTCAAAGGCACCAATCCATTTTCAAGCATATCTCAAAGTCGATGTAAATCAATAAATACGCTGATGGGTATGTTTATCCTGCGAAAACCTTGAAAATGAAGTACACACGTATTAGAACGGAGATAACACAACAAAATGTAAATTACATCAAGAAATGTACTTATAACTTAACTGACTGTTTAAATATTTATCGGAAATGATGATTTTCTTTCCTGTTATATGTTTTAGCGCCAATTTTAAGCACAAGATAGGCTATACTTTAGCGGCCAGTTACCGGCAATCTTTGTAACATAACCAAATTTCCGAGACCGAGCGTCAAATCTACGCAGATGTGAGATGGCAGTGATCGGTTACGTTTCAGTGACCATTTCAGACCACTCTGCCACTCGGGGCCCCGTTTTCGAAAATAATCACCAGTCATCGATTTTTGGATTCTTTACAACTCTCGAACAGGTAATTCTTCATCGCTTTATTTTATGACGGAAATAAATATCAGATTTCTAGAATTACTAAATTAGACAATATGATAGTCTTCCACGCATCATATTTTTGCATGTTACAATAAAATAATTTTTCCAGGACATTTTAAGTCTGGTAACTGTCTTATTATATTGCCACCCCCAAAAATCAATGCTCGCTAGATGTTGAAGTTATTAGAAGAAAATTCGCAACCCTAATTAAGTTTTTTTTTCCAATTAAGCACCCTGAATTGCTAAATGGAGTGCTTAAACGAATCCAAATCGAAACTCTTAAATTTCATTAGATTGACTGATTGCTACGACCTGATGCTTTTAAAATATATAAACAAAAAAAACGAAAAGCATTACAATTATTAAAATTCAGAACAAAACAATGTTAATAGATTAAAAGTAAAAATGTAATGAAATGTATATGAGGTAGCGGATCCTTGTCATTGACCATTGCCTTCCATGTGCCATTTAAACGAAGTAACACGGCTATTTGAAAAGTACAGTAAAGTCACCATACATACTAAACTATTCAAAATGACGTCCTGTTCTTTTCCCTTTCAAAGTCTTTCACTGATAAAGTATGTTACTATGCGTAATGTATTATGAAAAACGAAATCGACCAAATAAATGTTAATAGTTTCCTTGTATTGAGTAGACAATAAATCTTATTAAACTTCATATGACTTGGATTTAAATCTTGTCTAAGCATTATATGTGATGATTGGAGTGTTCATACGTATGTTATGATAGATTACTCATGTAACCTTTTTATGTGATCGATGGTGAGTTCATGCGCGATTTATATTAGGTTACCCGTAGAACACTTAGCAATTTCAATTAACTTGCCAATGAAACAGGGACACTACTGCTCGTGTTCCTGAGCTAGAACAACTTGGCACTAACCAACACACGCGGCCAATATACAGTTTCACGATGCTGGACATGACACACACCAATTTAACCAATAATAGCCAGATCGACTACATACTGGTTCAAGACCTCTACCAATCTGGCATCAACAAAGCAAAAATCAAGAACCTTCCCAGGAAAGGATGCTGGGAGTGATCATGACCTCCTTATTATGAACTTTCAAGTGAGGCTGAAGAAAATTAACAAGCCAGAGGAAATCAGGCTCAAGGCGTGGAGTAAGCAATACGAGCACTGAAGAATAGGTAGGCACCTGAAATGGGCAACATACCAGCTGAACCTATCACGAATGGTGAGGAATCAGTGATAGAGCTACCAACAAAAATCTGCAACAAGATTTGGCAAACAGGCGAATGGTCAGCACAGTGGACCCAATCACTGATTTTAACACCCGCCACGAAAGGCAATCTCCAGCTGTGCCAAAATTACAAAAGTATTAATTTAATCAACCATGCTAGTATGGATACGCTGAAATTCCTCATAAACAGACTGAACCCACAAACTGAAGAAGTAATCACTGAAGAACAGGCAGGGATCGGGAGTGGACGAAGCACAACAGAACACATATTCAGTCTTAGGGTTCTGTGTGAAAAGTACTCACAACATTAACAAGACATGTATCATGTGTTCATAGATTTAGAGCAGCAGGCTTTTATCAGAGTGTGGCATGAGGCATTGCTGTTCACAATGAAGAAGTTCAACATGGGTAAAAAGTGAACCAACAGCACCAATCAGCTGTACACCATTGCTACCAGTGCAGTATTTGTTTAATGTTATGTGGGGACTGGTTGAAGACAAACGTTGGTCTACGTCAAGGCTGTCTCCTGTCATATATGCTTTTCAACATCTACATAAAACTCATCATGAGCGACGCACTGGAAAACCACTGTGAGACAGTCATCATTGGACTGCGTCACATCATCAACCTACGCTTTGCAGACGACATTGATGGGTGTACACGAGCTTGCAACCTTAGAGAAGAACCTGAATGAAACATAATCCAGATTTGACATGGCTAGAAGACAAAGCTGATGACGAATAGTGACAACCAAATCTCAACCAAGATTAGAGTCAGATGATATGAATTGGAAGCAGTGGGCTAGTTCCAATATTTTGGTTCCATAATCACTGAAGAGATATTAAGAACAGACATTTTGTTACTAGCTTCACAAACAACGGCAGCTATGTCAAAGCTACCACCCACCTGAAAGGACAAGAATATCTGTCTGAAAACTAAAATCAGACTAGTGAGAACTCTAATCATCTCAGTTTGTCTTTATTCATGTGAAGCCTGGACCATGACAGCAGAATTACAACAAAGAATCCATGCACTTGAAATGAGATGCTAGATAACCATCTTTGGCATCTCTTAGATGGACCACATCACAAATGAAAAAGTGCGTAACACTATCAGGCACAAAGTAGGCCATTATAAACACCTCCTCACCACTGTCAAAAAGAGAAACCAGAAATGGTATGGCCATGTCACTAGAGCCAACAGTCCATCTACAACAGTATTGCAGGGCATTGTCCAGGGTAGCAGCAGAAGAGACAGATAAAACGTTGTACTGACAACATCACAGAAACGTTTTGCGGAGACATCGGCATTGGCACATTATTGAGACAAATGGAGGAAACTGATCAGCTGTTCAGTACCACAGTGCCTTAACGACCAAACTAGGTCAAGAGACTGATGATGATGATGAAAACCCTTATATCTGATGAATCGAGAGTTCATACAGTTATTATTATTAGTATAGCCGTATATCGTGTTTAAAACTCACATCCGGCCGAAACAATCAATGGCACAAATAAGATGGTAACTTTGTACAACTTGATCATTTTCCTAGACTTTTCAAGTGAAAACGCATGCTCTGGTACATCGTAGTTTTGCCAAGAGTACTAGAGCCATACGTTTTACTACATATTTTTACTGTGTATCGTGCAAATAAAAATCTGAAATTAGAAATTATAATTACGTACAGAAAGTAATATCAACGTTACTACATAAATTATAAATTCTGAAATAAATTTGTCAATATATGGAACAATATAAATTTCGTAATAATTAAAAATATATAGTTTTATGTTACCATGTTTCAATCTCATTTAAAATTAAATCTTTACTTTTGTAAATTAAGAAGATGTGATAATATACTAAGAGTATTTGCCTTGTATGGAATTATATCTATTTCATCTAACTGAACGGGATACCGAGTATGTTTCTACGGATCATTAACATACCTTTTAGGCGAATCGGACACATCAAATGCCATGGCAAGATCGATTTATTGTATGATCATCAGTTTCATAATATAACATTTAGATTAAATATGGGTACGATACCATATGGGTCATTGAAAATATTCATTTAGGAATTAGCTTTGGATGTTTTTGAAGAAATAGCTTCATTAGCTCTCTAAGATATTTTTTTTTATATGATGGACTTCAATTGTTTCAGTTAATCAGCGGTTCTATCGCATAGTCTGGTGTATTTCTTTTCTCTACAGTCAATCAGAGACTTCATTTTTAAGACTGGTGCAATTCTTAAGTCAAGCAGCGAGTGTGGCTTATGGAAGGACGACTTCTTACCATAAGTTGCTCAAAAAATGTATTGTTCAAATATGTTATTTTGAAAGGCGTGTCTGCATATATTAGTAAAGTTTGCAAGAGCCCTCTAGAAAGATTTTCTTGCCCAATCAATAAGCCTTTACACGAACATGTCAAATATTTATTGATAGGCTGATGTCACTGTAGATTAGGCCAAGATACGACAAGCCATTTAATCTTTTTTCAATTTCAGATTCTCTCAGCTTCCATAAGGTTGTCAATACAAAACAAAACGTTGATCCAGAACAGTGACAGGCTGTGGGGGAATACAAATACATTGCCTTATTTTGCGCTGTCATGGCACGAACCTACATTTCACCTCTCGGCATCTTTTTCATCATAGCAAGCTCACTTGCTTTAGGTAAGCGTCAATATCACATCTGTTTGTTCTCATGCAATCTAAACACTGGCAGAAAGACATATTTTTTGTTCACGTTGTTGCCATTGATTTGCCTTCATACTAATTTATCATCATTTATATATATATATATATATATATATATATATATATATATATATATATATATATATATATATATATATATATATATATATATATATATATATGTATATAAAGTTCTGAGATTCCATACGAGATCGTGAACGTGCAATGATATATAAGCCAATTTCATTTTTTTTATTGATTGAAATCTGTTGCAAGAGTCTGATCTTCCAAACGGCAGTTAATATTAACATATAATAATTTTTTTCAGCAAAAATACATGACTATTTTCGTACAGAAAGGAGGAAAAGAGATGGAAATGTTCAAATTGTTTAATCATTCAACAAATAGCTTAGTTCCATAGGATATAAATTGAAAATGAAAACAATGAGGTTATGGTAATGCCAATTAAATCCAAAAATTGTGCCCGAAATAAGAGACACAATTTATAATACAGGTTCAGAATAAACGTTACTGGAAATCGAAAAAAGGTCTAACGCTGTAGGTGAAGGTATGCCTGTGGTCTGAGTGTAATCTGTGTTATTTTTACAAATAGTCTTTTGTTGAAACACAGTAATATAAATTCAATTTTAAATTAACTATAAATCAGTGACTGTCTCTCCAGGAATATCAATTTATTAGGATTTGAATTATAATATATTAAACATATATATATTTTGTAGTCACTCATTTTAGATATTTTCTTTCAAGATAAGTCAAGTAAAATATGGATACTGACGATTGAAAGACGTACCTGAATATAAAGGAGCTATATAAATGTTCCTTTATTATTATGTGTATGCGTGGACTCCATTTTAAGCCAGTGTTTTGCTATCATTTTGTGAAGCAAAGTATTGCTGATATTTTTCCAGATAAACATGGTACTAATTCTTATCATGCACCTTATCAACTAGGACTATTAGAAACGTATATAATACGAAGATAACGAAACTGCAGAATTAAATTTACATATGTCAGATGTAGGTTCAGATTGCCTTGATAATTAAAAATGTAATGTTCCTTTCTACTACTATCACACTAGAACAGGATCTTGAAAATGACTCTTTGACATGTCATTACAACTAAACATGACTTCTAATTATTTAACTGTTTCGGCCACAAAAGATACTTCAAATAAAGACGAATTTACATCATTACATAGTACATATATTGTTTCACAGCCCTATTTTGACCAGTTACCTGTTTTTATTTGCAAAGCGCTAATTTTGTAATGCAGCAGAAGAAACAACAAACGGAACAAGCTGATTTGGGTACTTTTCAGGGAACTGATATCAATGAATTATATTCCATTCCTGCCTTTACTGTTGGTTATGTTTCCCCACGTGGTTAGGAATTTAATTGCACATTACCTGTTATATATTTTGTATATAATATTAAAATAAAGAACATCTCTATAAACGATCTTGTCATAGTTTGTATACCTACTTCACCTTTCTTACTTACTTGTATACCGAACCTATTTTTGAAGAGGTTGCTTTATCTCGTATTCAATATTATTTAAGCGAAAATTAGAATATGTATTACCTGATGGTTCTCACATTGTTCATCTGTATTCTAATCGTTCTGATGCAAAAATGACTATAGTTAAAATATTCGAATGAAGCTCGCTCAATACAACATAGCTTCACAGAATGTTAACGTTATGTAAATTGTTTGATTTTATTATACAGACAAATAATATATATTTTACGTATTGTTTACATTGACAGATGGATGTGGCGGACAACAGTCAAACTATTCCATTGTTATTACATTTATTACCCGGATGTTCACATTTTCATATTGATTCAACACTAATTTGTAAATTTGAGGTCAACTTTTATTATCGACACTTTGTTTCTTACATACAATATAATTAAAAATAACTAGGAATATTAAACAGGTTCAGGGCCTCGATATCGCAAGAATTAAAACAGTGCCAGTGTAGGTCAAGATGTTTAGGTATTTTCCTTACTATCGTTACTGGTTTGTATCGCGGTCCTCCATAAAATGTTAAAGAATCTGCTCAAATATTAAGTATATCACAGATTTGACGGCATACTATTTACAAATTTTTGGCAATATCTTTAAAACAACGTATGGAGGTTAAAGCATTGCTTTGAGAACAACCTAGCATTTGAAAGAATAGGGTGGTATGACCTCCTAATCTGCTGTTATGTTTGTGTCTTGAAATCCATTTTGGATGCACCCCATTTAATATCTGGTTTTAGTGAAAGGTCTGGCAGATATATCTGCCAAATAAACGTGTTCTTCATACAAATCATGTATAGAAACCGACTTTTAATATATGTTGACTTATATCAACAGTCACTCTAGACTGTATCAATCAATATCATTCTCTTTTGCATTGCCATCACAATCTAAATGACTTTTAAACTATAGAAGACGACTGCTGGCAAATGAATTGTGTTTGTCATACAAACGTTAGGTAAAGATTTATTTATCAAGCTTTACGGATCTTTGAAACAAGCATATCTTTTCGGATACCCTAGAAATGACACTTTAATTTCCTATATAGATACATCGACGAGTACTGTTAGTACTTGGACAATGGATCATGATTGGGAAAACTACATAGACGCATCTACTATATTGTGGGAGAAAAATGAATGTCGGTTGATCGAGTGTGCAATGCTTTGTGGTCGGGATCCGTCGTGTATCTCATTCTTCCACCACCCTTCCCTGAAAACGTGCATGGGGTCACCGTCATACAAACGTGGTCTCTCTTTTAATCCGACTACTCAGCAAGGATGGAAATACTATACACGAATGTAACATGTAAACGAATGAAATATAATACATGTTTTAGAAATACGCAGTCTTACGGTAGAACGTTTGTATGACCATGAAGATACATACGACTGGTTGTTTTTACATAAATATAGAGAGTTGTAGCATAAACCAAATGCGTGTTTGATTTCCTTTAAACTGTGATTACCATGTCTAGGTGACAATGATATACTATATATATAAGATACCAATATGTTTCACAGAATCGTTTGTATCTTCATAAAGAAGAGTGTGGTAGTTCAATAGTTTCCATCGGGATGAAATTAGATTTGAAAGTTATTTTATAAATCGTGTTTCTTTTACAACATTTGTAGACGACGTTGAAATGTATGTGCATTTATATTGCTAATCCCCTAATGGTTGAATGGTATTCAAATTGTTATAGTTAATACTATGTTACGTGTTAAAACAGCGAAACTAAAAGATATATCGACATTACACCTCTATTTTCGAGGAAGGTTACTTGACACCTTCATTATCGGATGGTAATGGTTGCAAGCTGCTTTATTCCTCAGTTCGTGACAGGAACAGGTATCTGACTCCCTGAAACTATTCTCTACATTAGGTCTAATGGTAAGTACGAAACAATCAAAGCAGTATGTTGTCATTATCTGCTGATACTCGACATTATGGAGGGTATATTTTTATCATCATTGTCGTACAACATTGAATCATGTGTATTATCGTTATTATCTTGCTGCCACTGCAACACTGAAAGCTTTATATCATCATTATTGTATTACTGGAAATAAATACAACATTTTACTTAGCAATTCAGCAACGAATTATTGTTATTATCACCACTGTCCAATTTGTGCCACAAAAACTATTTTTAATGACTATTGTTGTATTGGCACACAACTTGAAACTTGTATTTTATCGCTATTGTAGAATTGATAGTACAGCAATGAAGACTTTATATTAGTATTATTATCTTTTCTTTTGCTATGACAGTCAAACTTATAAAGTATCGTTATCGCCTTATTGGTTGTAAAGCCGTTATTACTATTCTCCGATTAAACATACAAGACTGGAAACTATATTATCAACATTGTCTTATTAGTACTTCAAAGACTGAAACGTGTATATTGTAACTAATGTCATATTTGTAATAAAACCCTGAAAGCTGAATATTATCACAATTGTCATTTTGTTATTACACCATTTTAAATCTGTTTTATCACTATTATCGTATCGGTACTACAACATTAGAAGGTGTGTATTATCGGTATTGTCACATTTATATCATCAAAATCTGTTTATTGTGTTATTGGTAATACATCATGTATTGCTCTGTATTAGCATCATTATCGTACTATTAATACCACATTGAAAGCTGTATATTTTCAGCATCGTCGTATCGGTACCACCGCAAAGAGAAACATTATTAAACCTTTCTTTCTTCTTAAAACCTCTTATTCATTTCAAAATCGTGGTTGCATAGATGATACCTCATTCCTTATTTTTTAAACCTCTTGATAAAATGCTTGAGTAAATTCGATACATTTTATTAAAGGAAATAGATGGTCAATAGCGTGTTCTCCATGTAACAATCAAGTACTGAAAACATGTCATTTTCCTTCTAACGTACCAAGATCATCAATTATAATACGATGATTTGGTCTTCTTTTCACGTTTAAGCTTTCTTTTTTAAATGCAAACGTGTCATTTTATCGAGCGGCATAAATCTCATGTGGGTGCATTTTCATCTATGTTTTGTCAGAGTGTAGTGGTTAAGTAAGAGGTTTGTCCCATCCACCGCTTTTAAATCCCTGATGATAAGTCACAGCATGTATTCACCATGACCAGGCAAGCAAGCAATATATAATGTGCAGTCACGCTAATGAGGATCCATACGGTAATGTCACGTAGCTCAGAATATATTATGACACAGCTACAGTTGTTTGAGTCGATAGTCAGGTTTATTTGTAATACATGCCGCAAGAGTGTTTTTACTCGAATTTTCTTTCTCTTAATTTGCGCAATTTATTATCCGTGTTCGAAGTTCCCTGCTGTGTTCCATTTCCACCATTAAAATTTGGTATGCTAGTTGTTTTCTCCTCTATACTACCATTTACACTTTTTCAACCAGACAGCTTTGTTCCACTGTAAGCAGTTCTTAATAAATACGAATAAATACCTGTTTCTATTGACATAGCCCAGACATTAATTGCGACTGGTGCACCTACGACGGATGTGGTTGCAAGAGCAACAGTTTCCGACGCCAACAAATCCTCAAATAGTATATACGATCACACACACGCATATGTATTTTACGGTTAGCTCTGTTCTCTTGATAAAAGCTGGTATTCCGCTTGATTCTCGACTATTTTCGCAACATGATATGATTGGTGGTCCATCAAAGATATTATACTATCAATGCAGTCGAGTACTACAATAATATGCCTGTCAAGACCTATCGGACTCTTCAAGTCCTGGTCCAATACGCACACGCACGTGCAGCCAATTACCCCTTTCAATGGTACAAATCTCATACAATATTAAAACATTCTCAGAACAAGAGTGTTTGGACTTCAAAGGAGTATTTTCAGTATTCAGGACTTTTATTACCCTTTCCATTAAAACAGATTACCCCTACACCTTATACATCATCCTTGACCAATAACTTCACCCAAGACAAGTGTGTCCTTGTTAAATAACAGTTCAGATATAGTTTTGTTTTCAATTGATAACAGTGTATAAAAGCTGGTCTAAAATATTCTTTGGTGTAATTGGCGTCAATACATCGGAGAAAGCCACTTCGACACCGCCAAGGCAATAATCCCAGACTTTTTTGTTCAAATAAGCTGAAGATATTGCATGTGGTTACGATATAACATGTTGCTGATCTATAGTTGTATCGGTTCATCTGGGTAATTTCAATATATTTTACGCGAATATCAAATAACAGTGTTTTATTGCATTGTATACTAGATGTAGTAACACCATTCTAACGCAGATATGCTTCAAGAAGAGAACCGAAATACTCATGAATACAAGTGTCGAGTGACAGTTGTTCCAGGACAACATCACTGTAGTTAACCTAATTAAGATGGCAAATATAATTTTAAATGAAAACGCAAAAGAAGATTAAGTACCCTAAAGAATATATATGCATTACCTCAAACTAAATTTCATCTTGAGCTATCATCGATATTGTCGTCGCAAATGTAAAAGGTTTCGAAATATTGGTGTTGGGTTCATGGAGCACTATATATTGTTCATCGAAGCTGGTACCTGATTCCACCCATAATAATTACTGGATATGATACATGTTATACAATCAAGATTCACAAGCCGTTAAGACAATGAGATGTACGTTTATCAAAAACAGTTAGGTTATTGATAATAATTCAAACAGTATTCTTAGTTTTTTATTCATCTATGTCCGCTTCTTTGCATATCAGCAGTGTGAAGAATGCTTTATATGAACTTACAACTCTTGTTGGTTCGCTTACGTAAGCGATTTTCTAATACACTTATTGCCTAATTGTAATATTAGCTGCATTAAATGTCTTTCATAATCGCGACTGACGGAACAAAGTCTCTGTTTCTACCATTTTGTGTGTGCAAAATAACAATCCATATTCTCCGTGTTTTATCTTTACAATCTGTAATGCAACAATGAATGAAAACTTCACACAGCTATTTATAACACTGTAAATTGATCGGATCAATTGCAGCTGTTTGATAATTAAATAGCTGTAGCTTTGTATTTCTGAAAGACAAGGGTGACTAAAAATCTAAGCATCTACGTTGCTACTGCTTTACTACAATTCACAGAAAATATTAACGTTTCCATTCATTTAATGTACATTAACTGTATCAAGTGCTCATATAAAATGTGAAATTTGTTTACGTCGTCTATTTTCTGCTTTGCAGAGCCCCAGCATTGTGTTGAAGACTATGTATACAACCAGACTCTTGGTATATGCTATAAGCTTTATCAAATAGAGATGGCGTATACACAGGCAATGGATGTATGTGAAAGAGATTGAGCTAAGCTGTTTATCATCTACAGATAAGATGACTTACAGCACTTCACTAGGATGCTCGGATGTATCAACCTACATTTGCTTTTCTTTGTGAAGTGATATGTCCGTCACAAATGATACACAAATCGTATCAGATTGATAAACGTCTTATCTAAGTAACACTGTTAAATTGTATTTACTCTAGTCGACCAAATGTGAATATATCATCTTATCCATAAACAGCATACTGCCCTCTTAGATCACTACAAACAATTTCCAATTATTTTTAATTTTCTTAAATACTAAACAATATATTTTATATAAGAAATCAATCTTTATTTTCCAAGTGACCGTCTTAAACTGTTGTAATTAACTGACAGTGTTAGAAGTGACGTTGCTGTTCTATATTGGAAATACATAAATTATGCTTCCTTGCATTCCTTTGCAGCGAACTCTAACATCAATGCATATTGTAAAGTATAATTATATTTGTATTCGGTGTCTTAAGATGCAAGCTGAACCTTCAACGTAGACAATAAATGTTTAAATTTTGCAACTGATGTTACAAGGAGTACGTTTTCATAAATTTATTTATTTTTAGCATTACGATGGGCATGGGTTGGACTTTAAGGCAAGAGTAACACATCCTCAGTGTTTATATGGAGGAATGGACAAGTAGCCTCAACCATTTCATGGTATCCGGGATATCCAAAGCATGGATATGATAGTGGTGTGCACCTGTTAAACGGAACATATGTAAACAAACCCTTCAGTATTCTAGCATCGGGTACTCTGTGTCAGAGGCTTATTTGATAATTTCATATAGCAGATGTTTACTCCAGCAAAAGGAAATATTATAAAAGAAAACTTCAATATTATGATCTGGTTAAAAACTTAAAAAATTTAATTGAACTTTTAAAATAGTTGTATAAAATACTAAATCTCTTGCTGAACGAATATGACAATACATTTTTATTCATGTTGTCATGTCGTACTAGGTTTAGGTATTGGTCTTCTCGTGCAATTCAAATGAATAACTATCCTAAGCCTACTCGAATATGCACTGAATATGAGAGAGAGAGAGAGAGAGAGAGAGAGAGAGAGAGTCATATGGTTTCATTGAAGCATACTATCAGTGTAGTATTCAGGAAAATGCACGTTACCGCCCAGATGGAACAATTGTCTTTGAAAATACAAATATAATAGGTATATCCATATGTTCAGAACACATAGCATCAAATAACCTAAACTCTAATAGGTCCGTAAAACATTTCCTAATATCTTTTAACATTTTATATAACTAAATATTACGCTGTCATAATTGGATTTTCTGCGATGTTACTCTGTATTTTATAATAGCTATAAAATGGAAATGTGTGACATTTACTGCTGCGTTTGCATTATTATTATCTACTGTTTGAAACTGTCGTGCAAAATTAAACAATACGTCTATACATTTAAGTATTTCTACTCTTATGAATAACCCTGAATGTTTATAAATCTAAACTTCTAATCGATCGTCCATTTTTAAGGCATTCTTTGTATTTCCTTGCTGGGATAAGCGTGGGTTAGAAATAAATACATAGATTTTGAGACATCCATCCCCTGTTTGATGGCTTCCACGGTTGCCTAGAATCAACTACAATCGTTACATCAAAATGGAAATACACGTCACTGTGAAAATTCGTGAGAAACAAATATTTGCATAACAATCTGGTATCCTAATTTACAAAATAAATAACGACTAAAGCTGATATAAACATAGTGTTTAGGAAGATTTGAAAAATCACCGACACGCAAAAGTACCTTACAACGACTGGATATATTTTATACAAGTGAAGCACAGACAGACTGAATAAAAAAACGAGTTTTCTGCACATTGTGTTGGTAAAGACTCAAAAAATGAATTATGGCTAAATTATTCATTTACATACATCGCTTAGAAAGACTGAATAACTCGATAGTACGCATACAGAGCTCAGTAAGACTGGATAAATTGCTGATGTGCACAAAGCAAGACTTGATAAATATATGTTATGTAGCAGCACACTGAGAATATGTTACCACAATCCGATTATGATAGTCTTGATAATATTATTACCGATTACAAGGAAAAGTATCCTGATCTCGACGACGACTATATTGTTAAAGATACAAGGAAATCTCTACATGCAGATGTAAATTCAGTGCTAAAAACGCAACAGATCTCTGTAGAATAATAATCGGTAAATTTATCCAAAGCGAGGCATATGATCACAAGCGGCATTATTGATGATAAATTCGAGGTGACTCTGAATACGATTTTATAATTGCTGATGCAACAACTACATACAGATTTGTCAATCGCGACACTGCTTACTTGACTGACGCAACAAAGTGTGGTACAGTTGTTAGCTACATCGATGGCGAATCTCCTCAGTAAAGACACCTAATATCATCTATACCGACTTATGTGTCTATAAACCTAATATCGATGATACATAGATTTCCTCGCACCGCAGTCAGAGTCGCCAAGGATTTATTCTATATAGATAGCAAGTATAAAGAAGCAGTGGCTCGTTTTACAAATTCAGATGAGTCATGGGGTTCATAGAGAAGAAAACAGGAAATGTTACACGATTATTCTGAATCAGCGCAAGTTTTGGATGAAGATAATTACCTGAAAAATAATCAAATATCAGAACAATCAAATGCACTTTCGTTATCCGGACCAATATGTATATAAAACCGTTTTCTTAAACGGAACATGCAGTTGTGGAAAAACAACACGAGTGATCGATTTTTTTCGAACTAAGAAAGACATGTTTGTGCTTACACCTACACAAAGACACGCCAGAGAGATAAAAGAGAGGTTTTAATTCCTGCATTTATCACAGTTTCTTTCGGTATAAGTGTGACGCTTGGACGCTTGATTGAATGCGATAGAAATATATTACGAAAATCGTTATTTCCGATGAGATATGTTCAGTGTCGTTGGATATATTAAACATGTTTCTTGATTGGCTGTTACTACAAAATACAGCTGTGAAAATGTATGGCGATCATGGTCAACCACCGCCATTTGTCGGTTTGTCTCCGCATGATTGGTTGAAGAATTTTGTAGATTATTACGAAGAAATTAATACCGATCATAGAGCGCTTGATCCATAGCTTATCAGATTACAGTCAGATAAAATCCAATGTGAAATAGCGTGTAAAATGATTCAGGAACCCTCGTTAGGTGATTTTTGGGAAGTGTGGAGACCAAATGATTTGATAGTGGCAAGTAGAAAGATAGTTATAGACACACTTAAGCGACAATTATTTGACTCGCATAAAGAGAGGTTTCCATCGCTGCCTATACCGTTGTGTTATAGACCAGCTGATACACGTAGACAGAATATTGAAGTTGATATTCCAGGGAAAACATATAAACAGACTATCGCATTAAATGATATTGTTCTGGTCGAAATGATGATTTCGAAGACGCATCTACCTGGACGCTAGGATACGCAATGACGATACATTCATCTCAGGGGTTAACAATAGCTGATACAGTTTTTTGGATCATAGATTATCGCATCGAGTGGCCAAATTTAGTTTGTCTCGCACTGTCACGAGTTAGAAATATAAATCAACTTCGTAGAGTCATTTTAAATTCTAATGACAACACCAACCGTGAAATTATAAGAAATAATAGAATAAGTAAAAAAAACTCGCTGGTTATACACAAAGCTATTTTTTTTAAAAATAGAGAATTTGATATTGATGTTGAATTTATAATGACGTTACAACAACAGAATACTCACTTTGCGAGTTGTAATTGTATAATGATATGGTGTTGGTCTAAAGACAGAAATCCATTCCAGTTCCCCGCAGACATAGAAGTTGGCAGTAGTGGTCATAATCGTGAAAATATTATGCTAACCTGTCTTGAGCGTAATAGACGCTGAGGTGCAAGTTTTAGTGATCGCTGTGGTAATTGTGTATCCTCGGGTATCACCTGCAACCTGTTCACGTGTAAATCCACGCTGAGGAACAATTTAATCTAATCTGTAGATCGCGGATCACCTCTTTCTTAGGTTTCCTATTGATTATTCGAGTGATTTCATTATCTAATGTATTTATTACACTTGGTAATATTGCAACCCATTCACGACATATTCGTCTCAACTAAATTTCATCGCATATAGAAACCCAAATAACCTCACAGCATGTGTTCGATAGGTTGGATCGGGAATCCGGGCACTTTCACACATCCGGGCATTTTCAGTGCATGGTTACGACCGCCGAGGTGAAAAAACCGCCATTGTTCTAGTTACTTGAGTAACGTGTGCCGTATGGGGAACATTTACACATTTTAAGATATGCCTAAGATTTGCAGTGCTGGTGTTTGCATAAACCATCTTATGCAAAAGAAAAATTTTAAAAATTAAAAACTCTTCCTAAATTACCAAATACGTCTTTTCTCTCACGCCAATAACTACATAAATATACAAGTGTCTATTATAGGTTTAAAATAAACAAATAAGCTACAAATTCTACCTTTAACCGCTCAGCTTTTCCGCCGTTTATATATTCCGCAGATTATAAATCGTACCGAACCAGGCTTATTTCCTTGACACTCCATTGTTCATATTTGCCATTATAATGCAAACTCCAAACTAAATATATGTCATACGAGCAAACTATATGTGCCCACCCTGAATTGTTCTTTTAAATGATTGAATACTCTGATTGTGTGCCATTTCTTTAATCTCTTTAATTATGAGAACGACCAGGATACTGCAGTAATTAGCAGGTTTTAATTATGGTTGTCTGTATGTTCGTCCGTCCATCCATCTATCCGACGAACAAAACAAACCAACTACTTTAAAAATAAACAGCAGGCAAAACTTGAAAGTTTTGTTTTTTAGTGCTAAGACATTTTGTACAATATAGCGTTGGACCTGCAATTTTCGCTGAAGCAAGGAAAGCTGATTCTCTAATTATCGCCATGAAAGTTTAACAACATAATATGCTAATTCAAAATTTTATACAGAAGTATTTTGGCGCATGTTAAATTCCAGTCTACAGGCAAGCAGAATAACGAATTGATTTGGCAAGTTTGTCAGGGTCGAAAAGCAGATTCTTGAGAGTTTGCAGAGTCTAAGGTGATGGAGTCGAGTTTAAAAAAATAATCTACATTCATTTGTATTGAAATGAAAAGAAAAAAATTACCGTCCTCCTTTGCATTTTCCTATATACGTTTTACATGTTTATGTAAAGGTAGCAAAAATATAGAAGTATTCTTTTTTTGTAAAGACAGGAAATATGGGAGTATTTACATGGTTATTCGTAAAGCATTTCAACATGAATGCAAGCGTTAACGTTTGGGTACTTGAGTGAGTTTACCCCCGCCCCCATTCTAATGGAGGAGTAGGGGTAGGCCTATCAAAATGAGAGGTTGATGGCCAAGTTTAGTGAATTCTGGATACGGATAATATGCTTCTCTTTTTTTTTCTTCTAAGTCGATTGTCATTAAAATTCCCAAACAAGCAAAAGGAGAAATACCAAAACAAATCCTACAAAAGAACACAATTGTTCTCTTGGTAAGACAAAGCCGACGTAAAATATCATTTTCGTAACTATGTATAGAGTCTTTGGAATATAAGATCTACCGAAAGAACTGACAGCTTTTCTTTAAAGATATGACCGGCTAACTCGTAGTATTCTACAAATGTATAATCAGGACCTTAACGGTTAACATCAAATCACAGTAATAGAATCTGGTCAACGATGTTGACCAAGTATTGTACTCTACAATATAAAATATAAATCAGATTGTGTAGTTTTGTCGCACTTGTTGGGGTGAAGGAGTGTTGATAAGCGGACAGATGATGAATGTAGTCTGCACTATATGATGGTATCATTTCCCGAGTTAGATTTCCTTCCTACCTTATCAACCTAAAATATATTACGTCTAAAAAATGTTCGACAAACACACAAATATGGTTTTAAATCCTGCATGTACAGAAGACCATGTAACATTTCTGAACATAAAGCAGAAATAAGAAACAAAATATAGGTAAACAAAAACGGGTTGTAATATCGAACATAACTAACGCTACCGTACGGTTACTAAGCGATTGTTTTCACCTCGGCAATATGGCGGAAAGTAGGTCGCTAAGCTCGTGACGTCATGCCGACCCAACCTATTAAATCGTTCAAACATTGCCTGATCACGATGTATTGCAGTATATCCTATTCTGATGATGACATTATGTTCTTTCATTAACGATAACACCGCACCTTGAACTTCCATGCCTCTGGATCAGCTTGTTATAGATTTGGCCATCCCAAGGGTAAGCGTTGATACCTTCCTTCAAATGCAGATGCCATTTCAGTTGATGTTTTAGTTGGTAATGTCTGCTTGTTTGTATCCACTCGCAATATCAACTATAGTTTACGCGTAATTGTATTTAGATCTGTTGACAGGATCATGTGGGAAAAATAATATATCCGTCTGATGAACTTCATTTGGAACGATGACTTCAACATGATCAAAGTTAATCTGTTCAGGCGAAGGAAGATAAAACTGCCATATGGCCTGTCTTGATACCCAATCTGCTGCAGTAACTTCTTTGACTTCTGCTGCTTTGGGGCGAGTTTATTAATTGCCGATTTAAATCTCCAGAATCCCTTTGGAGAATAATAAATAGATTCCATAATAATATTAATCAGCTGACTAATTACCCTCACCTAGCACTAGGTTACCCTTCATTGCGGTTGGTATTAATCAACTTGTTAAGTTGTCTTTCAAAGATTTATCCGTGATAGAATTTAACGCGTGAATCAAATTCACATCTTCGAGATGTCTCTGTTGTAGAATTCTACTTTTATTAGAGACGTCGTGAGCATGACAAGCCTTATTCATAGTGTTTATCGGATATTCACCTGATTTTGGCTTGTCTTTGCTGTCAAGTCGGATAACAAGTCTAGTTCCAGGTCTGATGTAATTATATCTTGAAATATGTTTTTCTATTAGGTATTTAGCCCACGGAGTGCCTGGCAATTTTGGCAATTTTGCTGCAATATTACCTCCTCGTTTTATGATATAAATTCATCACAAGGGTTCATAAAAATAAAAATAAATTTCTTTGTACCACATTGTGCATTAGTACCAGCAAGTGTTGATCAATTATTGCTTGTTGTAATTGTTGTTAAGTAGTTTTTGCTAGTACATTTTACACAATATATATATATATATATATATATATATATATATATATATATATATATATATATATATAATTTATTATAATAACATGAATGTAATTGATCTTTCAGTGACAGAAAACGAGAGCATGTTAAGCATCATGCAGCGCTACCAAATTATATTCGTATGATTATCATTGGTCCGTCTGGAAGTGGCAAGACGCAGTGGTTCCTTAATCTAATAATCAGATGGATAAAGTAGGATAATCGGTATTTGAAGATCAGCGGTGCTATGATGTGTTAAACGATTTTGATGAAAACGCGAAATCGTTAAATGAAGATGGAGATATTATTACTTCTATCACTGATATCAATGAAACACCGAGTGTCGATGACCTATATGGATCTATTAACAATTTAGTAGTCAATGATGATGTAATACTGGATAAGCAATTAAATCCAGCTAGAATATTTTCTCGAGGTAGGCATAAAATTCGGATGTGATTTATGTTACTCAACGGTATACACAAATTCCAAACGTGACCAGAGACTATTGTAAAATTATTTCTGTGTTTAATGGAATTGATATGCATACACCAAGAAATATTCATCACAACCGATGTAGCGGTGAGAAGGATTATTATCTTTTCAGATATGTATTTAGTCATGGTATATCAACCCCTCACGGATTTATAACAATAAATTTACATGAATTCAGATCAAGATATCGTATCGGACACAGGTCCCTTAAATCCGATCTTTTCCCAGTCGAAACTGGCTAGGAAGTATGTTTATCCTCAACCCATACCCGTCAGAATGTAATGTACATTTCCTCTGTTTATCTTTAAATACATTACCCAATCATAATATCTTAGGAGAACTACTACTGTTCCAGCCATCCAACCTACTACCTTTAATTAATGGGAACTAAAAGTTGTCTGCTGACATATGTGACTGTCAAGCAGATTGATCTTCCTTACGCTAAAAGATTTGGCAGCATAACCTAAGAATACATGTTACTGTTTTAATTCGTACCAAGGCGCATGCTCTCGAAATGAGACCTTGTAAAAACAAGAATCCATGTGAATGATTTGCTATTACTAGTTGGAGTATTTTTTTCACTTCTAAGGAAATATACTCCATCTTTATTTCCAATTTGTTTCTCTTCCTATCCTCAATAAAGTTCTGCCTTTACAATTTGCTAACACTCTGTTTACTTCACACATTAAGCAAAATATGGATACTGACGATTGAAAGATGTATTTGAATATAAAGGACCTATATAAATCCATTTTATGCCGGTGTTTCGCTATCATTTTGTGAAGCAAAGTATGGCTGGCATTTTTTCAGACAAACATGGTACTAATTTTGATCATGCACCTCATCATCAAGGACTATTAGAAATGTATATTACACGAAGATAAAGAAACTGCATAATTAAGTTTACTTATGTCAGATGTTCAGATTGCCTTGAAAATTAAAAATGTAATGTTCCTTTCTACTACTATCACACTCGAACAGGATCTTGAAAATGACTCTTTGACATGTCATTACAAATAAACAAGACTAAATATTTAATTGTTTCGTCCACAAAAGAAACTTCAAGTAAATACGAATTTACATCATTACTTAGTACATATATTGTTTCACAGCCCTGTTTTGACCAGTTACCTGTGTCCATTTGCAAAGCGCTAATTTTGCAATGCAGCAGAAGAAACAATGGACGGAACAAACTGATGTGGGTACTTTTCAGGAAACTGATATCAATTAATTATATTCCATTCCTACCTTTACCGTTGGTTATGTTTCCCCACGTGGTTAGGAATTTACTTGCACAATACATGTTATATATTTTGTATATAATATTAAAATCAAGAACATCTCTGTCTATAAACGATCTTGTCATAGTTTGTAAACCTGCTTTGCCTTTCTTACATACTGAATTATATTGCAACTTGTATACCTACTTCACATTTATTACTTACTGAATTATATTGCAACTTGTATACCGAACCTATTTTCGAAGAGCTTGCTTTATCTCGTTTTCAATATTATTTAAGCGAAAATTAGAATAGGTATTACCTTATGGTTCTCATATTGTTCATCTGTACCCTAATCGTTCTGATGCAATAGTGGCTATAGTTAAAATATGCCAATGAAGCTCGCTAAATCAAACATAGCTTCACAGTGCCGAATGTTAACTTTTGTATACAACCAGACTATTTTACTATGGTACAAGCTGCATGAAATAGCGATGGAATATACACATGCAATGGCTTTATGTGAAAGAGATGGAGCTAAGTTTCTTATCATCAACAATACAGCTGAATTAAAGCACTTATATTGGATGCTCGGAGGTATCAATCTAAATTTGCTTTTTATGTGAAGTGATATTTCCGTCACAAATGATATGTAATTCGTATCAGATTGATAAAAATATTATCTGATTAACACTTTAAAAAATTAACTTACTCTAGTCGACACAATGTGAATATAGTAACTTTTCCATAAATAGCATACTGCCCTCTTAGATCACTACAAACAATTTCCAAAAGTTCTAATTTTCTTAAATACTAAACAATATATTGTATATAAGAAATCAATCTTTCTTTCAAAAAGTGACCGTCTGAAACTGTACTACTTAACTGACCGTTAGAAGTGACGTTGTCATGTTATATTGGAATCACATAAAGTATGTTTCCTTTGATTCTTTTGCTGCCAAATCTAACATCAATATATATTATAAAAGATAACCATATTTGTATTCGGTGTCTTAAGATGCAAACTGAAATTTCAAAGTAGACTTTTTAATTTTTTTAGTTTTGCATTTGATGTTACAAGCAGTACATTTTCATTGATTTATATCATAATTAAGCAAACACTATGTAAACATATTTAATGGAAGACAATATGCAAGAAATAAATCGTTCTTATAATTATTCCTGGTAATCTAAGTAAGTGTAAATTAGATGCATTGTAAATTACAACAATTTATTAGTAATTAAATACAAAAAAATGTGTTTAAGCTGTTACAGCTATTGCGGCAAAAATGTTGTAATTATTTAGTTCAATAAAAAAACTAAAATAGAGGCTAATAAATATTATCCAACTTTTGAACTGACATTTTATTCCACAATTGTTGAATATTGTTTATGCATTTTTAATTTCTAAGAAACAAATAAAACGTTACTTGCATCTAACAAATTATTTAACTGGATTGTTTTCCAAGAATATCATTGACCATACAACAGGTTGTTAAAGAAAATGGAATAATTTACAGAGTAATTCATGTTATTGTCGTGCCAGAACATAACATACCATTCTGCTGATCAAGACAAACGGCATGATATTTTTAAAAAAGTATACAATAGTATCGTCCTTGTACTTGTGAGAAGACAACATTATGAAGAAATGTTGTGTCCAAGTTCTACTGCAGCAAAATGAGCATTGGAATTAAGCGTATCAAAGGATTATAATCCACTTCAGTCAAAGAGGCAGCATCTTTATTGACAACGGATGTGACGTATGCGATATTTTTTATTATATATAGATATAGCTATACGGATGTGACGTATGCGATATTTTTGTGTATATATATATATATATATATATATATATATATATATATATATATATATATATAGCTAGTATACATTGGACACAGCTTACTTATCTTATGCCTTTGCAATGTCAATATAAGACGATGAATATATAAGATACAATTATCGTCACTTCTTATACTAATTACCGCTCTTCAATTAATTGATTGTGACAGACATAATTCGTAGGTCATTACTTTAACCCGAGGTACAAGGTATTATCGTTATAGCAGTTTATCGCGGTATTTTTTCCTGAATGTTTCCATTGTATCTGTACTTTAGCAGTTGTAACCATGATGTAATGTATGGAATTTCCGCGTAATCATCCTGCTATGGTACTACTGTTAACACCATGATTATAATATTTTATGATAAAATAATTAAATAAATCATTTCTTTGTTAAACATAAAGGTTGTATTCGTCCAAAAATAATTTTAAATGTAATTTAACAGGTGCCACGTATGCCAGAGTGGTGGGAAAATGTAATGTTACGACAGATAATTGGGTGAAATGCAAATTTTAAAAAATCTCGGAGTTAAAATAAAAATATTAATTTTTGGTTATTTACTAGTGAATATAAATGTATCAAGTACATGTATTCTTTGGTAAGACTGTGACTCATTCAAATATTTTTTGAAGGGCAATTGCTTTCTTTTTCACTTTTATTTAATTTATCAAGTCCGCTTAATATTTACTCGATAGTCGTGTGTTGTATTTTACTAGCTTACTCTGACAAATATCTTACCTGTTTGGCGACATATCACTCAAATCAGCAGCCTCTTTGATACTAGATCAGTATCTTTCTCGAAGTATCATCTATTTTACGATTCAATTTTAAAGGAAGTTTTTGAATATTCAAATAAATATTGGAAACTTAAATTTGTATTCTCCATAACATTTCGCAGTAAATACTAGTGTTAACACTGTTGACAAACGTACCCGCTCTCAACTGTATGTCACGCCAAGTAAATAATATTTCAAATCAAACGTAATAGCAATGATATTGAAGACAAACGAAGGAGAGGTTAAAAGTTTTAAAGTCAGGTGGCGTGATCTTTATTGAATGTATTAACCAGTTGTGAGAAACAAAGCCGTATTTAGCAAATTCGTACTTTACAAAAACGATGTGTGAGCTAAACAATTTAGTAATTTAATAAATAGTCAATATATTTTCATATTCATTTGTTCCTCCTTTTAATCTATCCTAATCCTTCGTGTCATCAACCGTCTTTGTTGCAGATTGTGTTGTTGTCCCAGTATTCAACAAATGTAATTGTTTAGACACCCTGTTCCTTGCCCGATAGAACGATAATTTTTTCCGTATCCTCAAACTCTCCGCTTCTGTTGGAAAAATCGGACTGAACAAATTCGTGATAGATTCCTAAAAGTCATAATTCTGCGAAATCCTTCCCTACTTTTCTTACTCAATCATCATTCTCTCTAATCACCTAAAGTTTGTGACATCACCTCATATAGAGGCCAAAATGGCACGTGCATTTCTCTCTCTGTCTCTCTCTGTCTCTCTCTCTCTCTCTTAAACTTAAACATTTTACGTAAGCTAGTGTAAGCCTATTCGTTTCAGTTTAGTTACGGCTTAGGATTACAACTTAATATAATGGAAATAATATTGCGTTATTTCACTATAAATAAGAGCGAGTTAACATTTGCATCTATTGACAGACGGAAATTGAAACAATACACACTCTTCAGACCCTTAAACTATGCCACTAAATGTTTGCGACCTAGCATACCGAGGAGGGTATCAGAATATGTTCTAAAACATAGGAATAATCTATGCTATATCCTTAACTTTTGAGAGCACACCGATCACGCGCAGCACAATGCAAGTCATATGCTTCTTTACGAAAGGCGATGTGATTTACCAAAGCAACGAGTCAATATTTAAATTAGGTATATTCCCTCCTGCCAATTTTGCTACACATATTTGTTTATTTGTAAATAATTGTACTGTTTGCAACGATTTCTGATTTAAAGACTACTCATGGGTTTTTAATAAAATGTTTAAGTGTTCCATCATGCAACGTTGTTCCAACATTCATGTAAGGTTTCCAAATAAATTCCCACTACAGGCATTTTAAGTCCAGAAGATGTTCTATTAGGCATCTAGCAAGCAGATGTTCTGGATCAACAATCATTCTGAACTACTGAAAACAATATATATATAGCATATCCTAATAGCTATATTGTAGAACATTTTTTTTTATTGAAGTTGCAGCTACATTTGTGGATAATAAGTAGTTACATATTCTAGTTATAGTGATCGTTTATTATGACTACTTACCACCTAAACACTTCCTTTTCTTTTTTAATTCGATATTGCCACTGAAAGAGTATATTTTCAGTTTCCATATCCTAAGCTATCCATATAACGATCTTGTGGTAATTGACACATACTTTTCTATCAATTAATTGTGCTAATTGGATTGTGCTAATTGGATGGGAATATTTCTCTCCTTATGTCACACATATTTCATTTCGTACATTGTCGGAATCGAAAGAAAATATTTTCCTTCTTATACATATCAGAAATTGCACTCTATAAATGTGCTAGCATCTAATAAAGGAATATCCTTTGAAATTTTAAACATTTCTTTTAACGTATTTATTTGAATTTGTCATGGAGAACGTAATATTTGTCGATATACCATAGAATACTGCAAGCAGTATATTACACCATAACGGGACATAACTCATTTTTGACATTTGATTTAGGCATATAATAATTTGCATCCCTACATATTTCGCCTTCTTTTAATTCAAGCGATTAATATTAGCGATTAGTTCAAGAAACAAATTAATCCTCAATCCAGAATTGTTAAATTAATAATAATGAGAGTTGTTTCAATCAACACACCATAATACCCCACATCACACAATAATATCTGCATCCTTATAAAAGCCGATGATGAACTGAGTAAAACGCACAACATATTTGCTAAGAGTTCTTGATGATTCTCATACACATAGATGACAATTGACGATTACAGTGGTTGCGTAAGTCATCAAATGCTCTGCATGTTCAGAGCAGGTTGTTAAAAATGAATATATTGATCTTGACATTACAAGCTGTATAAAAGCAAGAAATGAAATAGTTCTGACGTATTAATGAAGTGCCGATACTAAGTATCATATCCGTACCAAATTTATGACGCTATGCAAGATGAAGCTAGAAATATCAGCACTGATCCTTATATCCTCGCTTGTGTGATGTTTATAGCATATGAATGACTAATTTGTAAATTAGAAACCATTATACGAGCCCCTGTGTTGACAACTTCATTATAATCGCTCTTACGATACCTATTGTTTTTAATAGACTTCAATGCTTATGTTTTGTATAAAGGTCATAAACAAATATGATCTAGGTATGAATTAACATAATCTCACATGCTGCCAAGAGGCTTAATGTTTCTTAAAAATTGAAACTGTTACATAATTATGTCTGGTTCGTCACAATATTTACTCCAGAAACTTCAAAAAGTTCAAAACACAGCTGCACGGATCATCTTTAGAGTACCTCGATCAGAGCACACCTCACCACTGCTCTGTACCCCACATTGGCTATCAATTCGATACAGAATCAAACACAAAATTTGTTCTCTGTGCTATGTTTCAATGACAGACTCCAGTCCAAGATACCTATCCAGCCTCACCCATGTGTATACACCAGTTATATCCTTACGCTCTTCTTCTGATAATCGTATACTCATTGTTCCCAAGGTGAAAACAAAGTCATATGGACAATGTTCGTTTGCACACCAGGGCCCGGCGACGTGCAACGAATTGCCCATTGAAATTAGACACAAAGGCACAGTGGTCCGTTTTAAGAGTGATCATAAGACTCACCTGTTTCGACTGCAGGACAAACTTAGCGACCTAATCGTGTTTTGTATCTTATATGTTTTCAGCATGTTTTTATGTTTTCCAATTTCATTGTTGTTGTCATTTGTTGTTCTGTAGTGTAGTCATATCATTATTGATATTATTGATATTATTATTATTATTATTATTATTATTATTATTATTGGTATTATTATTATTATTATTATTATTATTATTATAATGCATCAATCACTTCTAGTGTTGTTGTTTATTTCTAAATGCTACGTTCCCGACACCGAAAGATCCGCCCACATGGGTTTGTACAACTGGTACTGTTATACTTATAGACAGCCCTAATCTTTTAAATAATCTGTGACATAGCTCGGGACTATACAAGAAACATATGCACTTGGTCTCGCTTGTCAACATTTTCTTTACTTTCTATCCTACCTCACACACTGTCATATAGAACAATGTTAGATTACCTTTTTGACAAGGACAAAACCAGGCACTCCTATGCACTAAGAGAGATAACTCTACTGGCACTAGACAAGAGTAAGAATTATCTAGTCACAATCGACACATTTTCAGCCACATATTGCCAAAAGGATCAACATTTTCTTAAGCCTAACAGAAAGTATAACTCTTAAATAATGCACCAATCACAGGCGTTTTCACAACTATTTTTGATGCATATTTCTGAATATAATTTTCCGTACACCTAAGCTTCCCACACATGGAATTGTTCAATTGGTACTGTTATACCTATAGTCATCCTCATTTTTTTAAACAATCTGTGATATAGCACGGGATTGTATAAGTTACAAGTGTACATGGTTTTCTCTTGTCAAAAACAATTTTTGGAGGTACCATTAATGTGAATGTAATTGTCTTTGAACTATTTTAGCTGCTGTTCTTTATTTGTGATTTACTACAAAACTACATTTTGGGAATAAAATCAATTGTTTCAACTATGGGTTGTGTTTTATTCATATCAGCACTTATTGAACTTCACATTGGTGATATGGTATCAATCATATTATATCATAACAAGCAATAAATATGCGTTAAATCACATTGTATCATAATATGTATGAACTAGATCAAAGGTCTACCTTTCCAGCTTCATAAAGTACAATTCACATAAAATAAAGGATTTTATATTTTGTTCGGTAGATGCATAACTTAACATCAGATACCGATGGACATGACCCAATCTTATTACAAAGTATAAACTTTGAAGACTTTATACTGTCTGCAGATATATTAAGTAACTAACCCCCAGTCCTCACAAAGGTCATCCTACCCATCCTCTTTGCAACACAAATGTAAAGTTTTTCATATTTGTGTAGTGAATAAAATTGATACAATAAGCCAATCTGACACTAAGTATTAGATCACAGCTTCTAAGTGGCCATGTTCGATTTGGGGAGAAAATTGGGGAATAAAACACATAAAAATACCAAAGATAAACAATGAGCATAGTGAGTCCAGTGGAGTTAAAAACAGGAGGATTGTGTGTATCTAAACGGGAGATGTAGCTTATGATAAAGGAATTAAAGGAGACCAATTCAGAAATAAGAAACATGAGAAGTGAAACTTGTATGACCTTACCTTGGACAATATATGGAGACAGTACCCGAAAGGTCCAAGGACAGTTTAAAGCACCCATGCTATAACTTACCTCACAGGCACCAACATTTCAGGTGAAGTGGTGTTTATTCCCAGCTAATATAAAAGGGTGAATAATTTAATTAATATGGATGCATGTCAATTATATTTCTTCTACATAAAACATTAACAATGATGGGCATCAGTTTGGCAGAAAAATACCTTAACCGTAGAAAACATATTTAGTTTTTAAACTTACAAACTTTACTGTGAGTATTTATTAAATTACTTCAACTTACATTAGCATCAAGACTGAGGGCTAATATAATACTTCAAAAATCTTTCTTTACTGTTATAAGCAGTGACTGAAATTATAATTTTGTATTTCTGTCTGGTGTGAGCGAAATAACTGAATTATATACGTAAGGTATGGTATTCTTATTCCTCCAATATAGTATGAATGTAATATAGATGACGTCATGAGCACATGTATTAATTTCAATGCAATAAAATTATCTCAAAATACATTACTGATAAAGTGAGAAGCAAATATTCGGGCTTCTATATATAGTGGAGACATCATGAGTAATGTAACTAACTTAACTAAATAAACTATATGAACAATTTCAAGGCAGGAAAGGGTACAGAAGAAAAGAATTAAGCAGAACAAATAAAATCAAAATTTGAAGGATTATCATATATTTAATAAATTACATAAAAGTACTAATATCAGACTATTATATGTGATACAAGTGTTCTATCTACAAGTGGACCTAAACTGTCATCTATCGTAGTTTATGACATGCCTTACAAGAATAAAATAGTTGTTTTTCAGACATGATATTTCATCTTCTGCAGGTAAAATGTTATTGCATGTATGTTAATCTTTGAGCTGACTAAGCCACCAATCTATATATGTAATAATAATAATAATAATAATAATAATAATAATAATAATAAGGACTTTGTATAGCACCTATTCTTTAGAAGCTCTAAGCGTTTTACAACATCTGTAATGATATGACTACACTACAGAAAAACAGAAAGCAAACACCATGAAATTGGAAAACATAAAAACATGATGAAAACATATAAGATACAAAAACATTATTAGGTCTCTAAGTTTGTTCCTGCAGTCGAGAAAGGTGAGTTTTAAGAGCACTCTGTAAAGGTCCCACTGTGTCTTTGTGTCTTATTTAAATGGGCAGTTCGTTCCACATCGACGGGCCTGATATGCAAAAGATCGTTGTCTATAAAAAAAGAGCCCTTCCAAAGCCAACTTGTGCATTTTTCTGAAATTGTCACACATATTATTCTTAAAAGACTATCCTCATCCATTTGTTTTCCATCAAAGTAGTACAGTTCATAAATGCCGCCCACATGTATGGGTTTCTATGGATACAATGTGAGGCTGTTCTTCCCTTTAGGTATCACGGTACCAATTGTATTTCTTTAAACCTCATAGCTAATGTTTTGTGAAATAAATATACTTTCTACCCAACTTAAGCATGCACGTCAGACACTGTCACAATCAACAATGTTAGATTGCCAGTTTGTCAAGAATAAAAACAGGTAATCCATTGTATTTAACAGAGATAACTATGCAGGAACTTGACAGGAGTAAGAGTTATTTAGGCTAAAACATACATTTTTTCACCCATTATGCTACATTTTAAAATCCATAAAAAAAATACAATTTAATATATAGGTATGAATTAACATAATCTCACATGTTGCCAAGAGACTTAACATTCTTGTTATAGCTTAATCTGAAGTACATCTCTTAAATACTGCACCAAACACAGCTAGTGATTTTATGTTTGCATAGAACTCAATGCTAATATTTTGTGAAAAAATAAATATACTTTCTATTCTACTTTAGCATTCATGTTTCACACTGTCACAAAGAATAATCTTAATCTTAGATCGTGAATTTGACAAGGACAACCCCAGTAAATCCATTGCATTAAAGAGAGATAACTCTGGTGGAATTAAACAGGGAAAGAATTATCAATTCACAACAGACCTAGTTTCACCCGTCTGTGCCACTTTTTAAAAAAAATCATAACAATTACACAATATGATCAACATATGTAATATCATAGTTTCACATGTTGTATGAACTTGTTTAAGCCTAATTGAACGTACAACTCTTTCAGAATGCACAAGCCACAACTAGTGTTGTTGTTTTTGTTCAGAAAGTTATGTTCCCTTCACCGTATCATCCGTCTACCTGGGATTGTACAATTGGTTATATCTATATGTAACTATAACAAAACCGTTCTTGTATCCGTTTGCAATGTAACCTGATTACTCTAGAAGATGCATTAACGCGCAATACAAACACACACACACACACACACTGTGAAGGGTGATTGGTGTTGAAGTGAGGTTCTCCCAATATTATTTATATTATTACGGAAGACCTATCACTCGTCGTTTACTCAACCAAATGACTGCCTCCTTCATCATCTCACTTAGTGTGATAGATTTTTCTTCTCTGTTCATACTCATCTGTACGCTCTTTTTATGGTCCAGTACGCCTAACTTCTGCCTCCGTTCTTCCTTTTTCGTTGTTTCCTAGAGATTCGGATCAACTTCACTAACGTATTACCCTCTTTCTACTAGATATACTCCGGTCCCATAAAGCTTCTTTACACACAAGTACATTAGCAAAGCATAGTCCCATAGCTATCTAACTCACATTAAAGAAACAGATCATCAAATAAGTCATTACCTATTATGGTCACGCATTCGTGCTTATCGAAATACTCATTCTCTTTAAGTACACAAACGATAGATAGATAGATAGATAGATAGATAGATAGATAGATAGATAGATAGATAGATAGATACATAGATAGATAGATAGATAGATAGATAGATAGATAGATAGATAGATAGATAGATAGATAGATAGATAGATAGATAGATAGATAGATAGATAGATAGATAGATAAATAGATAGATTCTCAATCTTATTGTCCAGAACAATATTACATAATCAGACGCATTTTTATACATTGTACGCCTACAAAGTATACACTGATATCCACATATACATGCGCTGATATATCCTTACACATTGAGTACTCCTACACAGTATACACAAATAGGCAAATCAATATTAACTAATGTTGCATACTGCTGCCATTACACAATGTTTGTAATTCAATTCAACTTTTGCAAGTCTATAATGTCAAAGAAATGAATGCAGGAGGTTACTAAGAATTAACTAAATAGCGAATTACTATATTCATTCTTTACATAAACATTGCTCTTATCTCCAAATATGCATGTGGATCGAATCAATCAAACCCTACAAATGGGTAGTACTACAGCATACATGCTGGAATAATTAATATACACATACTTTGCCGTAATATTTCAGAACAATCTCGCAAGTAGTCACTGAATGGTTCTGAAATTTATTGCACTTTGCAGAAATCAAGTTTATATATATATCGCGGTTTGCGATTACAAATAACCCAAAGGTATTTTAGTTTACATGGCCATTGATCAGCAAATCGTATGGAATGACATTTATCTTATCATTGAACGCGATTTGAAGAGTGGCATGAAGCTTTACACCAACACATTCATCAAAAGACCGAGTTGGTACTAAATGAAAATTATGCTGCCTAGACATCCAAAATGGTCACTGCAACAGCCAAGTTGAAAATCCTGTCCTGAAGTGATGCTTATATCAACATTTGTGTTTCCATTTAAAAAGACATATTATATTTGGTTGGTCCGAAATTAAATTCCGATAAACTGACATACACTATAGATGCCACATCAATCAGTTTGAAAATCCTATCTCTTATCCTGGACATCAAGTAATTTTTTTATTTCATTTTCTCAGAAGACCTTTAATAATGTGTGGCTGGACCGACAGAGAAATACATCCAATAAGATTACCACTATGACCGTCTTGGAAATATTTTTTAATGCAACTCCATCCGAATGAGTGTCAAATCAGCGAAGTTATTTTGATGATGCTCATACAAATGTTTTTTTCTTGATTTCCTTGAGATGCATTTGCAAATTTAATGATCAGCCCCATAAAAACACTCTTGTTAATTAACAATGTTTATGGAAGGCAGTTGTATTAATGGTCTACTTTGTCTAATTGCATATCTACGTGTAATACCCTGAGGTTACAAACGAAGCAACGATGTGATAATCGTTAGCATCTGAATGGCTTAGAATATCAATATTTTACTGCCATTGATGCAAGAGTGATTCTGTGGTATAATTTCAAACAAATTTTAAACAAATGTTTGTTAGTATATCAACATTCCAAAAAGCAATACGCAAATAAGATCACACGAAAATAATTTTCAGGAAAGTCATGCGCGATGTTAATAGGGTTTACTTCCTTTAATTTGCCTATTGGTTTTAGTTGGAGTGTGGACTGTTCAGTTTTAAGCTATCGAGAACACAGGGAGTCATTGTCTTACATACACGACATTTTGAACCAGCAGCTTATGCATGTTTATATATCTGTATATATATAGAAATTATTTGGTAATAAAAGTTAGTAACAACAATGTTCAATTTAATTCTTAAATCTATTCGTTTCTAAATTGTGCAAACAAGCTACAGACTACTCCAATATCTAATCAATAGTTTCCCTTGTGTTCGTTGGTGCTCTAGGGTTATAGCCATGTAAATTTACCTTGAACCGTGTATAGATCTAACAGGGCAACTTTACATTCAGAAATTGCATCACACGGTTTTCAAAATTAGCGTTTTTTATTCGGTCCAAAACATTTGTCTGCAAGGCCAAAAGCAGCTTGTTGAGGACGAAATGATTTGTGAAGTGATTTCAGCAGTCACGGATGGAAACTGTTTGATGGCACAGAAATTTTTCAAACTAGAGGTTCTTCATTTTTTCCAGGTCTTCCAGAGTCCCCACTTCCTTACATTTGGGGTCACCATTAACGATTTTCAGCTGCAATAATTTGCTTTTCATCTAAAAATACATAATAAGAGTCGTATGATGTGTTTGCGTACATAGTCCGAAACGATCACCTGAGGGAATGATTTAAGGCACATTCGCTCTTGGCAACTATTCACGTGACCACTCAAGCATAAAATGATGTACAGTGTCTGAACTCCAAATCGTTTATTTAGTTGCTCTTTAGCATGCCGGTGGGTCAGTATACATAACAAAGGTTAACGACGGTATAGTTGGAAACATGTTAACACAAAAATGTGATAACCAGCAAGTTTTGTATCATTGAAAATGTCCTAAAAGTACAAAATGAAAGAGTAAAATTAACCTTCAGTAGGGTAAAACGTTATTAAAGTCCTAAATAAAATTAAATACTCAAACGTTTGAGTTTTTAATGTGTTTCAAGGTTATGTCCATGCGAGTCGTTAATGAAATGATGACACACAAAAACAGAAGAGTCACGGTGTTACAATTCACAGTGTCTTTAAACACATTTACTGAAACACTATAAGAGCTATTGTATATTCCAACAATATTTACATGAATGTTAGAGAATAATCATGGACTTTATCAACAGCCTCCTTTCACTTGTCAGACCGACACAAGTTTGATTTTTAACTTCCCAAATCGGTCATGGATTCAGCAGTATTGGAGAAATGATAGCAACACGTTCAAACAATCTCCATATATACCCCAAATTCCCATTAGATGTTTTATGATGATACACAAGTAAATGTAGAGATATCCTTAAACTTGACGTGTAATGATTTTATTTCAAAGCGTCCCGCACCATGTCCTAACATGTTACATAAGCACTGCATTTCAAAGTGGTTCCATGTTTGAATTATAATCATGAGATCATCATGACAATTACCTATACCTGATGTTAGCATGTTCATCAAACGTTGGCAAGTACTGTAATCACAAATTCTGCAATTTATTTTGCTCTTTCCAATACACACTAGTAAACACTAAGAGATTCGCATAGAGAAAGTATTATCTGGTTTCAACACTAGAATACATCGTGAACTCCAGTCACATTTATTTTTTGATGAAGTCTTTGCCGAGCGAATATGTATCATCTTTTATGAAACAGTGTAGTTGGTGAGGATTCATCCTATACTGATGCAATGCACCAATGTCAATGTTACAATTGTAGCGTCATGCAGTTGTTTGTTGTTAGAATACCTGAAATATCTGAAAACAACTTATCATATTCACTTAATAACTGTTTTAATCGGCACGTCTCCTGATGCACTAGATGCGAATTGTCGGGTTCAGATTATCCCAAATTTCACAATGCGCATACTTATCAAGCCAAAGTCACATTAGCTCGATTTCACGTCTTCGTCAACGCTCTACGGAATAGGTGCTACTCAATTAATTGAATAATGTCAACGGTTATCTATGTCATTATACTCATTTAATGGTTTTCTTTACAAAGCGGAAAGAAATCATGAACAGATTACCAGCAGGTAATAGCAGTAAGTGGAACCCATCATCACAATATTTTCTTGTGTCAAATCAATTCGACCTAAACATAAAGTTCCAAGTCTGATGAAATCTTTCCAAGCACCTTGATTCTCAGTGTGAAAGGCAGACGATTTAAATTTGTGTACACCTACTAATACATGTATAACATGCTGGACAATTCCAAACATCACATTTTACGTTTCATCAAATTGGACAGATTTGGTAAGGCCATAAAGTGTGAACAGCATTTGATATTGTCGTAGATTTTATATTATTAAAATGAGTAGTTTCTAGAACTCTTTTAAAGCCCATATAACCATAAATTGTAATCCAGAGCTTTTCATATGTATATGACTGCTGTACAGACAATAGTATACCTGCCCTGTTTGTGAAACACTTAGCGAACCACCACAAGTGTTATTTAAATACAATTTATTATAAAACAAAAACGATTACGTATTTATACGAATATTGTTTAATAATTAATTTAGTGTATAATCCGCGCTTGATGACTTATCTTTTTTATTAATTCAATGTCCAGCATCATTCTTCAATCAGTGATGGGATCCATTTGCTCTGATATCGTTTTCAATTGTTAAATAACTCTCCGTACTGATAATAAAACGTCTACATCAATTGAGCATACTTGTATTATTTATTTAACTTATTATTATTATTTTCCCAGCAATTTACAAGTTCAATCTGGCTATAATATTATTTATATAATATGATTTTTAAAGCGCTAGGTTTGTACCAAATCACGCCTAAAGCAAGCGTATATTACTGCCCTTGAATTTTACAGTTAGGATTATAGCCTGCTGCCAGGCCAAAAACCTATCTACTAAAACCAGCACATAGTCTTTTTCCAACGATCATATGCGCAATAATATTTTATCTATTATTATAACTTTCCCCAACAATATACAAGTGAAAACGGCCCTCTAAATGATATATTAAACAATACGATATCGTTTGGCCTATCGACTTATTATGTTTAATGACGAAACCGTAACAGGAGCTGTAAATAAATGTTGCGCATGAAATTCCTTAGCATCATCGAAACACACTTGTTCCAAACTGAAACTAACATCATCTTAAAGTATGTATGTATGTATGTATGTATGTATGTATGTATGTATGTATGTATGTATGTATGTATGTATGTATGTATGTATGTATGTATGTATGTATGTATGTATGTATGTTTGTTTGTTTGTTTTATATTCATGATGGAAAGATCTAAGTACGTTGATTCTACTAGATGCATATGTCTTTACAGGTCTAAGTAAGTTAATTATACTTGCTATATGTGTGTATACAGGTCTAAAGACGTTGAATATACTTGCTGTATGTGTGGACAGGTCTAAGTACGTTGATTATACTTGCTATATGTGTAGATAGGTCTAAGTACGGTGATTATACTTGCTATATGTGTAGACAGGTCTAAGTACGTTGAATATACTTGCTGAATGTGTGAACATGTCTAGGTACGTTGATTATACTTGCTATGAGAGTAGACTGATATAAGTGCGTTAATTATACTTGCTATATGTGTGTAGACAGGTCTAAGTACGTTGAATATACTTGCTGTATGTGTGGACAGGTTTAAGTACGTTGATTATACTTGCAATATGTGTAGACAGGTCTAATCACGTTGAATATACTTGCTTTATGTGTGGACAGGTCTAAGTACGTTAATTATACTTGCTATATGTGTGTAGACAGGTCTAAGCACGTTGAATATACTTGCTGTATGTGTGGACAGGTCTAAGCACGTTGATTATACTTGCTGAATGTGTGGACAGGTCTAAGGACGTTAATTATACCTGCTTTAAGTGTGTAGAGATACATAAAGCAGTTAAGCAGTCTATCTCAACTACAGCATGTGAGTTTCGCAACTGTACAAAACATTCTTCCATTTCACCCTGGAATCTACCTGCTGTTCATCGCCATCACTGCGTTAGATATAGACTAGCAAGATAAACATTTACTTGGTAAAAAAACAACATGGAATCGTAACACTCTACGCCATGAATCGTGTCGTGAAAATACATTAGATATGATACAACTAGATAACATACAAATAAATGTTCCTTCAATATATTATTCTTAGATAAATATGTTTGCTTGGTACAAGGTACTACTCAACGAATGAATAGCGAATAGTCTCATAAATTTATGAACTTATCTTACAGTTCAGCAGTGGCGTCACTGATGGAGGTGGGGTGCGGGTGATGGTGGTACAGTGTAGGTATGCAGACTGCACCGAGTGACATCATCAGTGGTGGTGACACGGAAATGTCTGTTTATAACATATTGTCGAATTTGTTTTGCAGAACGTGGGTTCACGGAGGTATCACCATGAGTTGCAACACATGATTGTTTATAAACATTTTGAATCGTTGGACAGGAATGAGGTTTATGGAGGCGACACTATGAATTACCGCACATATTGACACCAACTCTAGTGAAGGCACTGCAGTTTAGCTCAAATTGTTATGTTTTCATGTTAAATGCTTTTATACTCTATTTATCTCAACCATGAGTAAGATATGTATATTTGTATACGATGCAGCAATTTGTATTGTTTCGAAGGTTACATGTGTGACGTCATGTATAGTATAAATGTGAAATACACATAATACCAATGGATATTGGGCGAGCCTTATCGTTAAAGGGTTCTAGAGTTTTTCAACAAGCGTATAAACAACGCTAACTGTCCTTTGTACATTATGAATCACAAAGTAAAGAAAATAATAATGTTTACTTTTATGTTTGTTACCTTCGTAAGCTTCCGTAAAACAAAATGCTGGAATATATTCGATTACTTCCGCACAACATAATGTTCTTTAAAGTAAACAAAATAATTATGATTGGTGCCATGAATAAAAATGCTTTTAGTTCCTGAATAGGGATTGAGTCTGTTAGGGGATACAAGCCGATTGCCTTTTAGATTGCAAACCAATTTCACATATCTATTGGACAGAATGTAGTACAGTCAAAACACATGCGCGTGGTCGCTATACACTTCATAATTCAAAATACACATTGGATGTGCTGATCGAATACATCAACAGTGTAAATAATGTATGTTTGACATGAAAGTACGTTTCTGGAAACATGATGTATTTATTGATATATTTAGCTTAATTTGAAAAAAAAATCCAATTTAGGAGAATGTGTCAGTTAATATATATGTACGAAATAAAAAATATGTTGCTTGTTACTTGTTACAACTTTTGTCAGTTACATCATAATAGAGGACAAAATATTATTCCAACAGTTATACTAATTATACATCAACCTAAATTAATATATGAGTTGCTAGTATTTACTAGGCTGCTTAGGATTATTAGAATCTTTATACGTAGTAGCCATCAGCATTCACTGAACCCATAATTTACTAAAGTTTTGATTGGTATGTGTATCTCCTATGTTTCATATGCTTACCAGCAGACCTAAGTTATCCGTAAATGTCATCAAATTAACTCTGGACACAAAACAATATCCACGTGAATATTAAATTCATTTATTGTAACTCATTGGTCTGTATATGATTTCCTAAAAATCCTAAATGCTAAAACGTTTCAAGGGTTTAATGTTTTACTCTGTTTTTAAAATTATTTTTCTTTTTTAAGAACAAATATTAACTTATTTCAAATGTTACTCTGGTAGTTAACGGCAACGTCCTTCTATGACTTTAAATTGCCCTCTTGAGGTTTTTATCACAAATATTCAATTTTCTACCAACGAATGCCAGTAAAATAATAACACATCCTAACGGACATATTTGCTTTAAATAATAATATGTTTTGTAATCTATTACATGTTAAATGAGTACAGTGCATATTTTATTTATGTTTTGTTGCATTCAGGCATTACCAAGTTATGATTTCAAAATTAAAAACTGGTAGCGTCTCAATACATCAAAATAACATGAAAGGAAGTATGGAATTGTATTGATTTTTTTCTGAATCATCTGTAACTAGTTGAACAATCTACCACCGTGACCATATTAAACATACATGATTTAGATACATTATGGTATTCCTCTTGAATAAATCTTTAGTTTCCTAAAGGTGATTTATTGTTGTTACAATGATTTACCGAGACATCCCCATAGTAGCTATTTAGGTAAACAATACACATTGTAACTGTACGGATTGTGTTTATTCTTCCACTATGCTGATAACAACGATACAAGGATCTACAGTTTTGTTGATTAAAACCAAATATAAGGTTCTAAATCAATTGACAGCGAAATCTATACATTCATGAAGTGTTATAAGAGAACTGTTACGTCATCTAGATATTGTATTAGTACATATCCAGTATGGAGATTCGATTCATGTAGTAGAAAATGGAGGTAACTAATGAGAAATACGGCTGTTGAATTGCTAAAGGGTATCAATGGAAAGTTGCTTGACGAATTCTTTGCGGTTGATAAAATATAGCGGACAAATTTCATTGCATCTGTGCTAATAATACAAATAAAACAAAGCTAATGATTTTGGTGAAGAACGCACTCCTATCAATTTGATTACAGTTTTCAGCGTTTACACAGGATAAAACACAATCTGGACACATTTTTAATGTATTGATATTCGGTGGTCAGATACATATATTGAATATTTCCTCGGACAAGGGAGCTAAAATAAACATAAATTTATCATTCTCATTTTTAATGATCAACATTCTAAGCACTTAGTTATAAATTGAATATATAACACCTAATAAACGCGGTTCCAAACTTACAACGTAACTAGCTAGGAATATAACAATGATACTAATACTTTCTTAAGTAACCGGAACATATATATATATATATATATATATATATATATATATATATATATATATATATATATATATATATATATATATATATATATATATATATATATATTTCGACAGCTGTATTTGCATTCTAGGACATTTTACTACTTCACTAGAGATTTGAAACATATTATTAGATATCTCATGGCATTTCCCTACCCCTACACAGGATGGTATTATCCATTTAAAAAAGATATTAGTTTGGTAGACCGGAGTTTTCTCCTACTCCTACACAAGATTAAAATATAAAGGTAACAAAACAAGACACAACATTGTCTTTGTCCTACTCGAGCACATCATTTACAAATATATCAGTTGTGTTGACCAGATTGAACAACACGCATAAAATAAAATGACATAGAATGGTTTTGGCCTAAATGATGGTATAAACGAGAGCTTATTATATACACAGTTTTTATAGTGACATTATTATTAATTTAATGATGCATTTTATTTCTGCTTTCAGCTCATGAGCGACTATCTCATTAATATACAACAGTCATGATTATCGTGCCGTCTTTATGTTATGCAATATTCAAAACTGAATATCATAAAAGTTAAAAGATAGTATTCTTTATTAAAATAGTATCAAGACACAACTCAAATATGTGGCGTTGCCTGGGTCACCTTTCACGTATCACTAAAATAGAAACAGAGTATGAGTTATGAAATCAATGCACAATTCTGAACACAGAGCTGGATAATCTTCTAATCTTCTCAGCATTCTTAATATTCATATGATGAATCCCTTTCGGAGTAATATTTAAGCACGTTAAAGCAATTTGTGATAAATATAAATACAAACAAATATTACTCTTGCAACATACAGGTACTGAAAATAATTGTAAAACACACACACACACTATATATATATATATATATATATATATATATATATATATATATATATATATATATATATATATATATATATATATATATATAACTTAAGCATCATCCAAAACATGTTAATTCTAGGTTTTAAAACGTAGTTGCACAAATGTCAACAAATAGTTCGTCGTGAATTGGTGAATTGGTGAATTGGTGAATTCCCGTTCCTACGGCCACTAGATTAAATAATGCAACTACTTTCAGATTTAGCTTCACAAAACTGATCAAGTTTGGACGACATCATTGTTTTCAAAGTTTTGAAAGCTTTGTAAATGATGTCGATCAGCCAAATATGAATATCTTTTTGTAAACAAGTAGTCATAGGGTCAGTATGGTATCGGACCAGGAGAAAAATGTCCTGCATTTTAAGTATTTCCAGGACATCCTTTTAACCATCTAAACATTTAAAATAGTACTCCTAAAAATGTTGCTGTTGTTTCGTGTTCAACATTGTAGTGGTGAGGGTGCATGTCATAAAAGGTCAAGGTCAAATTAACAATGAGTGTGATCCACGCAGATCGATATGGTGATCTTGCATCAAATTGTCCGATTTTGTTACCTCTCTGGAGCCGTTTTTCTGATTATATATTTATGTGACAAGCTATATGGCATTTTATAATCATGATCATGAATAAATTTGGTAATGAGCAAGATCCACACATTAGTTAGATAGTCATTTGCATCTGATTGGCTGACCTTGTATCCACTCTGAAGGCCGGATGCCTGAACTATTTTTGAATAATGCATATATCATCCAGATCTCAGATTGATTTGATAGTGAATGAGATCAACCCATATTAGGAAGGTTATCTTGCACCTGTTTGGCTGAACTTGATCCCACCCTGGATATCATATTTCTGATCTGATTTTGAACAGACTTGGAATACCTACTTATATAATTAAGCTCTTGCACTGGTTTGATAATGACTGAGATGAACACATAATGATGAGTACTTTTTACTCTGGCAAAATTCATGTTCCCTATTTAAATAACTGCTAAGGTTACAATTAGTGTATTTTGGACTATTTCAACCTCATTTCACGTCGACGTCTTAGTTCGGCAGCCTCTTGTGTGTCTCGTGCAATACATTTTAAAAATATTGTCACAGTAAATGAAATTAGCATAGAGGTATGTCATCATTTTCTCCAATGAACCCGTTGTAAATTGCTCATCTCAAATACATGTTGTGGGTGAATGAGTGGGGACTTTACAATAATCAGTAGTTTTGGTTAACTGCTGCCGCTAGATAAATATGTGTTTAGTGAGTGAATTGTTTTCTAGATGCGTCTTCGTCTCTTCTTTGCGTAGAGTTTTATTTTTATACTTTCCCGAACACCAAGTTATATATAAAAGATTATGGCGCTCTATTCGCATGATGTTTGCATAGGTATACGGACACGCATGTCGGCCTAACCGTATATAATACAGTATTTAAATTATTTATCCACAACATTTGCCTTCAAAACCGCTGTCAAATTAGAATAGTCAAGATAATAATGTGACAAGCTTTACTTTATTGGTATATAAGAAAACATGTTCAAATAACGTTATATTTTCGTTCATATCTTTACATTTTGAATTTGTTCATTGCTCCGATCAAGGGCACCAGATTAGATCCGCTACATACAAATTGAATATATGACTAAATGGGCATAGAATGATGAGGAGACAGAGAGAGTATTGTCATACATAGATATTATAAACAATGAGGAGACAGAGGGTATAGTCATATATAGATATTATAAACAATGAGGACATAGAGTATTAGGTATTATAGGTATTATAAACAACGCAAAGGTAGGAGAATACTAATTTTGGCTCGTTTTACATTCACAATTATGTGTAAACTAGTTCCCAGAAAGTCTTTGAAAGTTGCATTCATTCTATATATCTCCAAAATTTGCTGGTAAATATCACTTACAGAACGAAAATATAATTGATTATGTATTCATTAGTTATTTATACGTACATTTTTTATAAACGTGTAAATCTTCGCATTTCATAGGCAGCTGTGTGCAGTCATTGCAATTCAATGTCCCGGCACTGGTTCAGAAAAAGGTCTCGAGAGTAAAAGTCCTTCATTCTGTTTCTTAAAGGTATTCTCCAATGCCTTTACTTCTAACACATTTTTCATTTAAGGTGTTGAACTAATAGTGTTTTCTTTCAGATTAATACCCATAAGATAGCTTTACGGATCAATATATTTTTATAAATAGATTATAGTTTGACTCAAAGGGAGTGGAAAAAGATGTTTGTTTCTTCTTCTAAAGATACTTTAGTACTTTTATGCTTCTATTTCCATGGTAATATATCACACAGTATCGTGTGTTTGCTATCGTGCAATGCAAATATTAGGATAAAAGTACATAAATACATAAATAACACTTGTCATTTTCAGTGAAGGTAAACACATACATTCGGCGAAGAAGAGAATGTACAAATACATGTTAACGCCTCCTTTACAATCATATTCAATACTATCAAACAATCATTTATATAATCCAATAATATTAAACATTATTCAAGAACATTAAACAATATTTTAATGAAGAACAGTTTTTGGTTTTTATGATTAATTGCCTTTGATTCAACGTATTTTGGAAACAGTTCTCAGTTGACGTAAAAGTTCGATATTCCGTTTTTGTCTACGATTTGGGAAAAGTTATAGAAGCTTAGCTTATATATAAATCTTTATAAAATGCATTTTGCAGATTTGAAACTGAGAGTAAACGTAAAGGGTGACGACTTTTCATGTTTTTCAATATTGTTTTAACACCATGGAAACGGACACGTGAACACAAAACTGATGTGAGCAATAATTGTCAACCACCTCATATGGACATTCTGATAATATAAAATTTGGAAGATGGAGAAGAAAATAGCCATTTTATTTAATATAGGCCTTTATTTAATGTTACATAAATATGTTTGCTTGGTACAAGGTACTATTTAAAATACTGAATTGCCACTAGCCCAATAAGTTTGTCAAAAAAACAAACATTTATCAGCTTATCTTACATTTTATCTCCAACTGTTGTTATCATTTCATGTTTAATGCTTTTAGTTCCATTTATCTGATCCATGTGTCAAATGCATATATTTGTAAATGATGAAGCCGAGTTTTATTGGTTCGAAGCTTGCATGTGTGTGAAGTCATTAATAGTATAAAATCTGAAACACATGTAATGACAGAATTTTTAAAGAGCACAATTGGTATAGGACGAGTTTTGTCGTTACAGTGTTTTCATTTGAATTTCAGCAAGCGTTTAACCGTCCTTTGTAAACTAAAATTTACAATGTAAAGAAAATTCCGATTTTCGCATTAAATCTTTAAAATGATCATTGTATTAATTTCTTCAGCTTCCATAGCACGTAATGTCGGAATATATTCGATTGGTTTCACGCAACATTAAAGCAAAAGGTTTATGATTAGGACCAGGACATATAAATGCTTTAATTTCATAAATATATATTTTGTCTATTATGGACTGGACTACACGGTGTTTGCCTTGTAGATATCAAATCGATTTCACACATATATTTTAAACAGAATAAATTACAACTCAACAAATGCAATTGGATGTGGTCGTCATGCTCTTAATAATTCAAAATACAATTTGACTGTTTCGATCGAGCATGTCAACATTGTAAATAATTTATGTTTGAAATGAAGGACACCTTCTCGATGCATGTATTAATCTCTTTAGTTTACATTGAATGAATAAAATTTAGCCCAAAGTTTTAGTTAAAATATATATGTACGAAATAAAAAATATGTTTATTGTTTCAACACAATTATTAATTGTATTATATTATAGTACAAAATGTGATTTCAACAGATATAACAATTCTCTATCCATCCTCGCTTAAATAAGAGCTGTTACTATTTACTTCCGGTCAAGTACAACAATTATTTACATTAGTTTTATTTCTTTTGTTTACAATACAATTTAACCATGTTTTATTCAAACGCTTGAAAGTAACAGCAACTTAAATGCATTTATATCGCATTACTAACATACAAAGTTTATTTTTGATTATTAAAACCTGAACTTTGAGTGGCACATGTGCTACATATACCTCTATCTGCTGACAAGAAGGTCGACATTACTAATAAGTCTCATTAAAATATCTTTAGACATGACACAGTCTACACGTGGCCAGATTCATTTATTAGAACTCGTAAATCAATATATGATTTTCTATAAATGCTACAAAGTTTGGATTATTGTGTTTCATTTTTTTTATTCTCTATTTTACACAAAATTAATTTCTTATTTCCAACTGTTACCCTTGTAGGATTAACCCTGACGTCCTGCTATGTCATTCAATGTACGCCCATGAAGAGTTTTATAACGCATATTCAAGTTTCTACTAACGAATACCAGTACAATAATAACACTTCATATCTGACAAATTTTTATTGTAAATTCCTATATATTGTTAACTATTGCATATTATATGAGTATATCACATATCTTATTTATATTTGTGTGCATTAAAGCATTCAACAGTTCTTGGTTTTAAATTTCAAAATATGCATTAGGGAATAAAGCAAAATAACATGAAAGGAAATATAGGATTGTATAGATATTGATATTGCCTCATTCGTAACTAGTTAAACGTTCTACCTGCATGACTATAGTAAAATAATATTAATGTAGATACATTATGGTAAACAGCCAAAATAACAATTTTTAAAGTTTCATACAGATATTTATTATTGTAATCATTTTTTAGTCAGAAATTCCCATAGTATCGGATTTTGGTTCTTCTTGTACGATGGTAATAACAACGATACAAAACTAAACACCGTTTAGTTGACTAAAACCAACTGTAAGGTTTAAAATTAATTGAAAGCAGTTTATATAATCCTTTAATATTACAAGAACTGTTACGTCAACTGGACACTGGATTAGTAAATACCCAGTATCGGGAGTCGATTCTTAAAGACAATGGAGGTAACTAATGAAACATGCGAATGGTGAAATGCTAAGGTTATCAATGGAAAGATGTTTGGAAATCTCTCAACGGGTGATACAAGATGGCAGAAAATTTAAAGTGTGTCTGCACTATTAATACTAATAAAACCTAACCAATGATTTTTGCGAAAACACGCTTGTTGAATTTTGATTTTAATTTATAGCTATTACACAGAAGCAACATAACCTAAACCCATTTTAATGGTGTTAATACAAGGTGGTCAAATAACTATTTTTAATATTTCTGCCGAAAAGTTGGCTAAAACAAACACCATGGGACATTCGCATATTTAAATATCACTGGTAGTATAACAAATTAGCATCCTAACAATAATGTCATATTTGCTGTGCGCCTAACAAGACAGCTTTTGTTACCGTATTTACACGTTTTTGGTATGTTTCTCCCGGGGTTCAGCTGCTCTAACCACGTGGTCAGAAATTGAGTTTGTTTTTTAACTAATAATAAACGCGGTGCCTAACTTACAAAATAACTAGCAAAGTATATGACACTAATATTAATTCTTTCTTAAATATTTGGAATGTATATATTTGCAACAGGGCGCCCTTAAATGAATGACCGAATAAAAATTGTCAGATTCTGTAAATGGTCACAAGTCAATAAAGAACATCAAGTACGTGGGTCCGAATAACCTAGGAAATGTTCATTATTGACATAATGGGAATTTAGAGAAGTATGACTCATACAGTAAGAACAGACAATCCATTTGGTAATTTTTGAAATCAGTCAAGGAATAAAACATAATGGTTTTAAATATTTAAACTGGTATATAAATGATCTGCCAAAAATGAATAGCTTTTTAAATAATAGAGGAGACAAAAAACCCAAAGAATCAGGGTCATCTTACAAAATGTGTTAGAATTACAATAAGACATCCTGGTATAGAAAACTTTCATAGTGCTGACGTATTATCAAACATTCATAAAAATATCTTATATCTTTGTTATGGTATGACCTGTGTGCATCATCGAAAATACTCCATCTGTATGTCCGTCTACTTTATAATATACCCATACTAATCTAAAGATAGTATTATTTTCTTTGATAATGACAGGTGTAAACTGCATTTGTTTGCATTTGCACCATGCACACCGGACATATTGATAGTATTTTCCTAGGGTACCTTCATATATTAACGTTGACATTTATTTGACGTTGACATTTATTTGACTATTTTACCTTTGCAAATTGTATATGATTAAAGAACAAACACTGATAAAAATTACGGAAACATGTGTTCGGAACGTTATCCTGAACTAGTTTCAACCAATCTATATTCAGCCTTTCTTAAAAGAGGTGGAAAGGAATGTGGCCAACCTTGCTTCTGAAAGTGAATGCTTTACCAAATATACACAATGCGAAAATGTTAGCTTTTCTCAATGTCACGTTGTAAGGAATAATAACCAGATTGCAACATATATACGCTCGACCGTGAGGCTAATAATTCCGCGTCATAATTTTACGAAGGTAAGTCTTGCGAACAATGAGGTCTCAAGCCAGTTATATATGATGGATATAACATGTTTCACAGGTAAATGATGGATTTTCTGTTTTGGCTCAAAGGAACATCAAGTGGGGGTCACAAAACCACCATTGACAGACTGCCACGCAGAGGGCAGTGTCTGCTAATTACGTAAACCATGGGTGAATCGACGCCAACTCGGAGTTGGCCACCATTGGAATCGCCAACTTAAATCTATTTTCTTGAACACCAAACGGTAGTAGTCGCTAAACCATCTTGCCGGAGTTATAAAGGAAGATATGCTACTCCTACGTCATTTGAAATTTGCGGGGCACTTTGTTATTCGGAGAATTACAAAGGAATTTCAGAACAGGTCAGTGATTATTCGCTTGACTGTTGTAATATATTACGGCAAAGTAACCGTACTTTAACTATGTTCAGCATGTAATCTGCATTATTAGAATCGTTAGGACGTGAAACTAACATATGTAGGGTTTGATTTATTTTTAGTGTTTGATTCATTTGTAATGTTTGATCTACATGCATAGTTTGAGATAGGAGTAATGTTTATGTAAATAATTAATATTATAATTCACTATTTGGTTATTTTATAGTAACCGCGTGCATGTATTCATGTGATATTCTAGATTCGCAAATGTTGAATTGAATTTTAACTTTGTATAATGGTTGCAATGGCAACATTAGTTAATATAAATTTAATTATTTGTGCATACTTTGTAGGAGTTTAACGTATACGGATATACCAGCACATGGATATGTCGATATCTCTGTACACTTTGTAGATGTGCAGTGCATGGAATTGGATCTGATTTTGTGATATTGTTCTGTATAATAAGATTGAATATCTATATATCAGAGAGAATGGATATTTTGATGTGCACGAATGCATGACCAAACAAGGTAATGGATTATCTGATGATATTGTTGTTTAGTGTGAGTCTAGATAGTTATATGAATGTGCATGCTAATGTCATTGTGTGTTCGTACAGGCAACTTTCAGAGATCAGAGGAACTGTATGGAGACAGAGAGAAATAACCTAGTGCAGTTCGTCCCGAGTCTCTGAGAGATAACGAAAAAGGAAGAATGGAGGCAAAAGTTAGATATACTGGTGGGAAATGTAGTACCAGTCCAGAGAAGCATACCTGAAGAACACCTGAGAGGAGGAAAATCTATCACACTAAGTCAGATGATGAAATAGGCCGTCACTTGACCTAGTGAAAGACGAGTGGTAGGCTTTCAAATTTAAATTTGTTTGGATAAATTACGATCTGTTATTAAATGATATTAACTTGTTGAGTTGAATTTCACATTTTGTGTATTCATTAATTTACCTGTCAGCGTCACTGAATGGGGGCTCACTAGTTCAATTTCTGACACAAAGTAGCCATGGTGGGTCTTCTTACATAGTTACAAATATTACTTGAAGAACCCCACCAAATCTAGTCCATAAGACATCTCTACACGATTACAATTTACATCTGAAGTCCATGATGTGAAATTGACCTAGCCCAGCTGATAATTTTTTGATGGGTGCACACTTGAATAATGCCAAGCTGTATATTCTGGAACCTAACTTATGCTTACGATTCATTATACAATAAGGTCAATATTTATTATCATATCTTTCATCACTGTTAGCTTTTTACCTCATCATCAAATTTATATACAGTATTCTTTCAATGGAAGTCATATACCATCATACTAAATAAAACAATTTCATTAGCATACATTTTCCACTGATATCTTTCTCGATACTCTGGAAGTTTATAATACCCTTTCATCGGATTAAATTCATCTTGTTTTGGTTCTGGCGGTCCTTTGTATTTTGGTGGAACTTCAGGTTATTCTAACACTGATCTTAACCATGATTGATACAAATTTACAACATTATCAAGTATTCATTTTTTATTTCAGCTGGTAATGTTGGCTCATGAACTGTTAAAGCTATTTTCGATTCTATTCCTGTAATACATTTAAATAAGCGCTGAGATTTTTTGTTGATGTGATCAATATGATAACTTCCCATCGGAATGAATACACTTCACAAGTCAGAGGTTCAATTTGCATGCAAAGTATTCGCCTGTAATCCACCGAATAAGTTTTGGCCTAATAACTTCGGCCATCAATCATATACTCTTAATTATGCAAGCGCGATTTTTTTTACTGGAATTGCAGTTGTAAAGTTGAGGATAAAATCAGGAAAGGTCGAACTTGCTGATATTGTAGTCTTAAACCGAGTTATATTAACGAGGATCTGTTGAAGTAGTTCTTGTGATGACAACTATTATAAATAAGACGCAGTCATTGCTTCGTTGTTTATCTTTATCATTTATGTAATTTTAGTATCCAATATTATTTCATCACTAAAACTAGATGAGATAAAATGAAGATAATTTGGAGTATGCTAAAGTCGCTGTATGAAACTTTATTATATACTACTGCAATTTATGTTTGCCAAATGTATATAATTTCTTAGCAATATTATTAAGAACACCCGTGATTGTTGTTGCAGCTGAGACCCAATTCGTTACAACTGATAGCAATTCGCCGGTTACAGTGATACCAGTAGACACCAAATATACAATTATGTCAATGACAACTACACCTTAGCGATATTTGTTTAATTTTGTTGTATACTCATCAACTATATTTCTAGTGTATTGTTCCATTCAAGCTCCCGATTGTACATGTACTGTTGTCTGCACATTATATTTAAGTATGTGATAGTTTTGCGACTAAGTAAAGACACCAATATTAAATCAAGCCGATTATTTTCTCTTCGGGTTCCACTTCAAATGTTACTTGGTCATTTTGATCAAATACTACTAACATAGATCCAGAAGATCCAGTTAGTGTATAGCACCGTGGTATTGTAGCAGATATTGCAAATACTGAAACATCTAGTACTGAAAACCTGTACAAATCGGTAACCTCAGCGTAATGTCTAATAAATTTATTAAGCGGTGACCATAATGTTTGTCCAGACGCTTCCGTATATACTATTTTGCCGGTGATCGTTTTATGTGAGAGAGCTAAATATCAACGATTGCTGGATTTCCCAAAAATTCATTACTGCTGATATTATTGTTTCGTCGAAAGTTCATAAACAGTACTAGCATGATGTCATTCCAGTAGTGATTATTGTTAACGAGTCCGTCATTGGGACTTTTTTTTATCGTCGACGTCTTTCATTGTTGCAGCGTCATTGCTTGATTCTGGTTCTCAAAGATCAGTAATGTTATTCCTACTCATACGGAGAGCACCAGTCATTTTAACACCGGACTTTTTTTACTCTATTGCAAATATTATCCAATATTGTTGACATAGTAACACCGGGTTCAGTCTCTCCAGTATTATTAAAAAAACGCAGTGCAGTATTTGATTACTCCATTAATTCTAACGATAATATATTGTAATGAAAGATTACTTGTTTTTAAATTTCCTTTCTTAACTTGAAATACATCCATTTCGTTTTTTTTTCACTACTGATTTTATATACATTTTCCAGTGATATTACTTCAGTTGTGTGTTTTTGCTTAGAGGTAGATCATCCGTAAATTTCTCCGATTAAACTTTTAAGATCTATTTAAAACGATAGAGGTTACATGTGTATTCGTGTACAACTTTGCGGGATAGATTGGTTCATTTTCATATAGCGTCAAGTACAGCAATCGCTTCACGGCAACATATTGGTGCCAGTAAAAGAGAAAAAAAAACAATTGCACGAAGGAGCGACAAAATGACTACCTGGACCAGAACTATTGTCAAGATAAACTATACCGGTTTCATCATTGTTTGGTTGTTTTGGCAAATTATAACGGATAAAAACACCTCTTAAGTTTTAAATTTTAATTGTAAAAAGCATACATTAAATCAAAATTAGACAGTGGAAGTATCAACGAACTCTTTCTGGAAGTCTCAGACCACTTACATATCAGTGAGTTCTTGGTAGTCTTAGGCATTTCCTCTGTTTTAAAAAATCTTTTTTCCTTTATTTAATCAACAGCCATTTTAACACGTGCATCGCCATAATTACTAATTATACCATGTGCAAATGCATACCAACGACAGAATGTCTAACTAAAACAAGATGTTCCACCGACTAGTACAACATACCCTTGTTGTGATGCTATATGCCATGTAAATATACCCTTGTTGTGATGCTTTATGTCATGTACAAATACTCTCTCTGGCATTTTCACACATGCAAATCTTTTACGGTTACCTTTTAACATTGATTCACACTTTTGAATCCTAAATTATAATCGTTGTTGGCGCTCTTTAATATCTAGCAGCTGGTATGATTTCCATTCCACATGGTTGGGGATCAACTGCAGTGGACTGTGCTGTTGTACCTTAAAATACTGTCTGCCAACAGCGTCATCAGAATTATCCTTGGTAAACATCACTGACGGACCAGATGATTTGGACTTATGGAACGATGGCCACCATCGCGTAACTGCTTTACGAAGGCTCTTACGTTTATGTGCAATTTTTCAAGATATATGTGCTTGTTGTCTATCTTTGTCTATATTATTGTGTTTCATCATTCATTGGCTGTTCAGTTTGTATGTGTTTCTTCATCTCCTTGTTTTTAGCAACGAGAACAATTGTAATTTTTCTTAGCTGTTTTGTTCCACTGTGAAGCTGTTTTGTTCCACTGTTAAGACGCCATTTGTGTTTTAATAAACCGCCATCACGTGATCGCCAGTCAACCCGCTTATGCTACAATGGACCCTCTGTAATTGCATTAAATGACCACATCTTGACTCTTTCTAGTGCTCAAACTAAACCAACTGGGACTACATTCATCATTACTTAAATGTAATCGACATTTTAACAAAAACCCTGTTTCAAAGAAGCTTGCCGGCGTAGAACAGGAATAAGAATTCTAATCATCTCCCTTTCGTCCGTTACAGATAAACAATTTAAAAATTCGGCCGTTAATTTTAATACCCTCCTTCAAATTCATCCTTAATCGTCAGCCGTTGTGTCAACTATCCCAGGGATACGACTACGTATTGCATTATTCAACGCTCCATCAGTAGGATCACCAGAAAAGCGCACAGAAGTGGTTAGTTTTATCAAAGACCAGAATATCGACGTCTTCTTCCTGACGTAAACATGGCTTAGAACATCAGTCGATGAGACCAAGTGTTCGGATTTAACACTCACCGATTACTCCATTATGTCGTTCCCCGCAATTCTCGCGGAGGTGGAATTGCTGTCATTACAACGATTTCAATGATAAAATGCCTAAAGTACAGCACAAACTTCCATTTCTGCCACACATAGTTTGAATTTGCTCAAACAACACTCACACTGGAAATATTTATTTCTGTCTCTACCGCCTTCCTCCTAGTAAAATAAATACCATGCTCACTGAATCTCTCATTTTCGAGAAGATTCCGAATCTACTGGGGTATATAAATTCGATAGGTGGCAACATAAATATTCTTGAGATTTCAACTTTCACTTTGACTGTCCTGGAAACCGGACCTATTTGCAAATTTCTTGCGTGACAAAGTATAAGCCATTAAAGATTCGCTTGACAACACAATTTCAATTAACTCGTCAACATACAGTTATGGTGCAGAATTTCAGCAACAACCATTAGGAGCATTTGAACCTCTCTCTATTGATTTACGACGGACAATATGATGAAGAGTGCACTAAAGTTTTGTTAACTTGATCCAATACCGACATCACTGCTGCTTAAGTGCATTGACCCAATACTGTCTCCACTAACTGATGTTATTAATATCTCTCTCTCATCTGGGAAATTCCCATAATTTTTCAAAACTGCCTTCGTAAAGCCTCTGCTCAAGAAACCAACACTTGGCCTTAACCATGTAAAGAACGACCGCCCAGTTTCTAATAACCCATTCATATAAACACATCTTTGAAAAAGTTGTACTAACCCAATTTGTACATCATTTGAATTCTAACAGTCTTTTAAGCAATGTACCGTCTGCATATCGCTTGGCCATAGTACTGAAACTACTCTTTGGAAAGTATTAACGACATTTACTCTGTTTTGGATAGTGAAAAGATTACAGTCATAACCCTTCTTGATTGGTCTACAGCATCTGAAATAATAGACCATGACATATTACGTTACCGTCTCCAGCATGTATTTGGCATTCAGAATATAGCATTACAGTCATTCAATTCCTACTAAGTCAACAGGACACAAATTGTATCTGCAAATGGAATACATTCCATCCCAGTTGATCTATGGTGTTGTATTCCACAGTGGTCTGTTCTGGGACCTGTTGTCTTTGTACTGTACACTCAGCCGCTCTCAAGTGTCATATATTATCACCCAGTGTCTCACCATTGTACGCTGATGACACCCAAATATACAATTCTAACCACCCAACTGAAGTTGATGCTACCATCAATGTACAAGCTGCAGATGAATGATGACAAAACTGAAGCTAAACTGATCACAACATGAAGACTTTCTCATCACATCCTTTACCTTTACAATAAATATCACCAACATTCAGTTCTCACAGTCAGCACGAAACCTTATGTTACTCTAGACAGTACTCTCACATTGCTCCAACATATCATGAACATATCCAAGGCTGCATATATTAAACTGAGACGCATCAGTTCCATTCGCAAATATCATTTAGTTGATGCCACTAAAACACTTGTGTGTTCATGAGTACTTACAAGACTGGACTATTGTAATTTAGTTCAGTCTAGTTCGTCACAACATTTAATACAGAAACTTCAAAACGTTTAAAACATAGCTGCTCGGATCATCGTTAGAGTATATCGATTAGAGCACTCTTCGCCACTGATCTGTACCCTACACTGGTTATCAGTTCGATACAGAATCAAACACAAAATTTGTTCTCTGTGTTATGTTTCACTGACAGACTCCAGTCCAACATACCTATCCATCCTCAGCCATGTGTACACCAGGTACTTACGCTCCTCTTCCAATAATCGTTTACTAAGTGTTCCCACAATGAACATGAAGTCATATGGACAATGTTATTTCGCATTCCAGGGCCTGGGGATGTGGAACAAATTGCTCATTGAAATTAGACACTAAGACACAGTGGTCCCTTTTTAAGAGTGCTCTTAAAACTAATATATTTTGACTGCAGGAACAAATTTAGAGATCTAATAATGTTTTGTATCTTATATGTTTTCAACATCTTTTTGTGTTTTCCAATTTCATGGTTATTGTTACTTGTTTTTCTGTAGTGTAGTCATATCAATATCGATGATCTAAAGCGCTTAGAGCTTCTAAAGATTAGGCGCTATCCAAAGTCCTTATTATTAATATTATTATTAAATTCAAGTCAAATTTAGCAGAAAAAAAGATAGAGCAATTTTAATTAGTAAAACAAGTTTTAAAAATGTATAATTTTTGCTAACATGCCAGCAACAATTTCAAAATTAGCTTAATGTATGACTATGCTTATCTCGGTTAAATAAAATTGATATGTTTCATTGTAAGATCGAGAAGATATATATATATATATATATATATATATATATATATATATATATATATATATATATATATATATATATATATATATATATATATATATATATATATATATATATATATATATATATATATATATATATATATAATTAAGTTGTAATATTGCGTTAGGGTTTAATAAATTCTTAATCAACACCTTTATTAGATTGCGAGGTAACCAATATTAAAAAGTGGCATGAAAAATTAACAACATTGTTAGTTAACAAAGTACCAAACAATAATGACATGTCTAAGTAAGATGTCTGAATACATTTATATGTGTGTGTCTCCCGGGGAACCAATAGTAATTCAATAGGTGCACATAAGTTGTACATGGAAACCGTGTTATAGGGACGCAATTTACAGTAGAGACATCGGTGTTTATGGGGACAAAGTTAACGATCAGATAAGAGATTTTAAGTTTCACTGGCGAACACACACAAATATATGCCAAACATCAATCTTAATGCATGAGCAATACTTCCCTTATATAGAGATCTGTGTGGTCTCAAAAGGACCATTTGGTTCGCTGACCAAACTGAGTTAACATAAGCGTCATCTTAAACTTACCGTTCTTCTCTTACTTCACCGCTCCGGTGGCCTAGTGGTTAGAGCGTCCTCTGCGGAAACGGGAGGTCGTGGGTTCGTTCCCTCGCAGAGTCATACCTAAGACATACAAAGATGATACTAACAGCTGCCTCGCTTGACACTCAGCATTAAGAGGTTAGTATTAGGACTGGTCGACCTGGTGTCAGGATAATCTGACTGGGTGGGATAACATGCTACATGCCTATCTATCTATCTAGTTATCTATCTATCTATCTATCTATCTATCTATCTATCTATCTATCTATCTATCTATCTATCTATCTATCTATCTGAATGTCTCTAACCAATCTGCCTGTTATATATTTATATACATATATCTAATTATCTATCTATCTATCTATCTATCTATCTATCTATCTATCTATCTATCTATCTATCTATCTATCTATCTATCTATCTATCTATCTATCTATATATCTATCTATCTATCTATCTATCTATCTATCTGACTGTCTTTAACAAGTCTGTGTATTGTGTAAAAATCTCTTCTATCAAAAAATGTTTTCGATATATCAATCCTCGACCGAGAAGGGTACGACGGATAATCAATAATGCTTTAGTCTCTTGTGATATGATCATAAATCATATTACAAGTGTATTATCCGGAGACTGCTGAATTATGAATTACTGACGGCACCGCAGTACATATGAACTTGACTCGTTGACATGGCGGAATGTATGTTACCTCATGGATGAAACATTTTTATATGTTTTAATTACAGGCGAAGTGTTCAGAATGTGCAACACGTATTATAGCATCCTAACTGTAGCACAACATTCTTTGTGTTAACTTAGTAGCAATGAAGGAAGTCGGTATGTTTGTATGTATGTATGTATGTATGTATGTATGTATGTATGTATGTATGTATGTATGTATGTATGTATGTATGTATGTATGTATGTATGTATGTATGTATGTATGTGTGTGTGTATGCATGCATGTATTTATGTATGAATGTCACGATTCTATAGTACTAAGCTATACAGCCAAAAAGAGCAAAAACCAACAAGTTTTGTAAAATTCAACAAATAAGTTATCTCCTTAAAATTCCAAATAAAATTGTATAAATAACTTACATTTTTGTATAACAGATACAATATAGTTAGAAAAGTTATATCACAATCAAAATTGAAATATAATAGTGTTTCAAATAAATTAGAATATTGAACGTATTGATGTGACTGAAGTTTGGCGATGTGTTATTCTTTCAATGCAGCACAAAAATGTAATCCAAAATAACATTGACTGAATATAATATAGTTCCAAATTAATGATTTAGTCTGAGAAGTATAAATTTTGACTTTGTAATTCAAGTGAATAACTTAAATAAACAAATAAACCAAACATAACTGAACACAACAAAATTACCATTTTTGTATGTATGTATGTATTGTATGTAAGTATGTATGTATGTATGTTTGTATGTGTGTATGTATGCATGTATGTATGTATGTATGTATGTATGTATGTATGTATGTATGTATGTATGTATGTATGTATGTATGTATGTATGTATGTATGTATGTATGTATGTATGTATGCATGCATGCATGCATGCATGCAAGCATGCATGCACGCACGCACGCACGCTCGCACGCACGCACGTACGTACGTACGTACGTATGTATGTATGTATGTATGTATGTATGTATGTATGTATGTATGTATGTATATAGTCTTTCAACAAGCATATAAGTATGCATGTATGTTTAACAATATAAGCCATCTGCTCTATGTACTATCTGCATATGGGAAACTGATTCATCTCTCTTTCAGCACAAGCTTATAAATAGAATGCTGTCTTACAATAATTTATTGCTAAATAACGTAATACATTTTTTAAAGTTATGATTATGTGCCAGTGTCAATTCAATACAATTCATACTTTGGTTCTATTTGATATATATGTCTGTTAGATACATAGGTGTGGAACGGTCCTACGAAGTACGTTGAATATAATTACTATATGTGAGTAGAGATCCGTAAAGCAATTAAGCATTCTATTTCATCTGTATCATGTGTGTTGCAGAACTGCATATAACCTTATTTCCAGACGACCGTGATAAACAACGCCACCAAATCTAGATATCATTTCACCTTGGTGTCTACCTGCCTTCGTCTTCATCGCTACATTAGATAAGAACTTAAAAAATACAGATCTGAATATGGAACCGTAACAGTCTACACCGTAAATTGTGTTGTGAGAATACATTAGATATTGTAAAACTAGGAAATATACGAATATCTTGTTCCCTATTTTTGTTTTTTAATTTTACATAAATAGTTGTTTGGTACAAGGTAGTACTCTAAATAATGATTATTCACTAGCCCAATAATTTCGTCACAATCATATGTATTCGTCTACTTGTCTTTCAGTTTAGTTCCAACTGGTGCTATGATTTCATATTAAATGGTTTTATACTCTATTTATCTCATCCATGAGTTAAATTCGTATCTTTGTATACGATGAAGCAGTGTTTTATTGGTTCGAAACTTGAATGTGTGTTTTGTCAGTATATTATACAGTTTGAAATACACGTAATGACAGTTTGTTCTGTTAAGAGCACAATGGATATAGGTCGAGTCATTGTCGTTACAGGGTTCTATAGTCTTTCAACAAGCGTTTAAACAAAGCTAGCCATCATTTGTATATTACTGATCACAATGTAAAGAAAATTAAAATGCTTGTATTAAACTTGAAAATGTTAATGTATTTTATTCATGAGCTTCCTTAGAATGACAGTTCATAATATATTCGATTAGTTCCTCTAATTACATTGGTTTTGAACATTAGCAATTGATTCATGATTTCTGCCATGAAAGATAATTGATTTAAGTTTATGAATATAGATCGAGCCAATTATGGGAAGGACTCTAAGTTGTTTGCCGTTTAGATTTCAAAACAATTTAATATATATTTTGGGCATAATGAGTTTTATAGCTCAAGAAATGCAATTGAGTGTTGTCGCTTTACAATTCATAATTCAAAATACAAACTGGATGTGTCGATCGAACATATCAACATTGTAAATAATATATGTTTGAAATTAAACTACCTTTCTAGAAACTCGATGCATTTATTGATATCTTTATCTTACATTGAATCAATCAAATTCAGTTCAAAGCGTGAGGTAATAATTATGTACGAAATAAAACTTATGTTTATAGTCCCAAGACTTGGTACTTGTATCATAATATAGTCCAAACCGTGATTCCAACAGATATAATAATTTTGTATGCACCTTCGCCTATATTAGAATTGTTATTATTTATTTCTGATCACGTGCAACAAATATACGAATGATATTTCTTTTTAGCACTTTAACCATTTGAACATAAGCACTTAAAAGTAGCAACAAATAATATGCATTTCTATCTTAATACTAACAAAGTTTATTTTTGATTATTGAAACCTGGATAAGTATTATCATTGAAAATTCATCGATCATATAAGATACCCGAACTTTGATTGGCATATGTGCGGCATATACCTCTATCTGCTGACAAGATGGTCGACATTATCGATAAGTCTTATTCAAGTATTTCTAGTTATGAAACAGTCTCAATATGGCAGTTACTGTAAGTAATTAGTCAATATAAGATTTCCTAGTATTGCAAGAAAGATTGAAATATTTTATACTTTACTTGTTTAGTTCTCTATTTTAAACACCAATAATAACTTATTTTCAACTTTACGTCTTGCAACTGCTGTATCATTTAAAGGTACCCTCATGAGGATTTTATCACTCGGAAATTCGAGTTTCTTCTAAAGAAAGTGATGAAAATAAATTTCAATAGTAATTCTGGATGCAGGAATATAATGCTTTTACCGAATGAAAATTGTAATAACATTAGTGTCTTTATAAATTAACATGGTCATAGTTCCTATATTGTTAACTACTGCATGACACATTTGGAATTTGACAATTAATCAAAATAACATGAAATAAAATAACGGATTGTTTGTATTGTTTGATTTCTGCCTAATATGTAACTTTACATATATATATATATATATATATATATATATATATATATATATATATATATATATATATATATATATATATATATATATATATATATGTTTGAAGTAATATTTTAAAGATCTAAAGCAAGAGTGCTCACTGAAAATACAAATAAATCTTACTTGGCAAGATATAGAATAGATACCATCATTCAAGGTTAATTTTATTGAATACGTGTTTATTCTGGGTTTCAAAAGAAATGAAAATGATATAAAGTTAAGTAGTTCGTCTTGAATAGCCGTTAATACGGAACATAGGTTGACCGAAATAACAGTTTGCTAGCTTCATGAATGGTATATTGCCACAGCCAATACGCAAATTCCAGCTTGATGATTAGTTTATTTCCTCAGTCAATCAGCAGTTCATGCCATATGAATGTTGTATTGTAACACCCAATCAGGAATTAAGGCTTGATGAGTCGATGACTAATATATGTTTTCAGTCGATCAGCAATTCTGGATTATTGATGGGGTTTCTTAAATCAGCTATTTCTTTTACGAATATGTAATTTTGAAGGATGTATCTGCATAAATTATAAACGTTTGCAGGATCCCTCTAGGAACATTACCTATAAATCAATGTAAAAACATGATTGGTCGGCTATTGGCACTGTGTATGGATGAGACAATGCTACGACAAGAACTCCAATTTGTCTCTTTCATTTAGAGACTTCAATCTCTTCCATAAAGGTAACATATTATTGCTAGGCATTTGCTACAAGCGTTGAACATAGTCTGTGATAGTTTGTTGAGGAATACAAATACATTGCCTTACTTTCCGCTGCGATTTCAACATGATGCATTGTCTGCTAATATCAAGAATCGTCCTTTCGCCTGTCAGTTTGTTTTTCATGATGGCAGGTTCACTTGCACAAGGTAAGAGTCAATTTATCTCTTTCTTTCCCATCATACCTAAACATTGACCTAAAATCGTGTTTTTGATCATACCGTTACTATTACCTTCCCATGAAACCATCACATATTGTTATTGTTAGAAAAATACGATGTTTTATATATTATTTTTCAATGAGGCCTACTTAGATAAAATTAATGATTACCGCAAAACCAAATGAATTTGTACTGGGTCATACTAAAAACTTATCCAAGATAAAAAAAAAACATAACACAATAACAGACAAATATCATAGCAGAAAAAAATACAAGTAACACTAGTATTCGTTACGAAAACGTAAGGCAAAATATTAATTTATATAAAGATTGTTTGGCAGATATATGTAATCGCATTTTTTATTGTCAGACACTAACTGTAGATTTGCTACTTTAAATTGGTATGAAGGAAATGCATTTGATTTCCTTCCCATATTAACTAGTAAGTTTCTCATATGAAAGTGTTTGTTTATTTGATATCAATGTTTCTGTCATATCGCTACAATGTCTGCAATGAGGCAAAATATAGCCATGACTAGCACACATTTTTTATAGGCAATGTTTAGGTAATTGTCGACAATTTGGTTTTAAAATTGAATCATATAAATTTACAGGAATGTCAAAGAGGGAGCAGTCTCTCAACATTGGCATTGAAAAAGTTGAAACACATAATTTCTTTGCCATTTGTCAAACAGATTAATGACATTCTTTACTATATTTGACAGCCTAAACTTGTGTTTGGTTCGTTAATATCCATTTGTATCATTGCTAATAAACCCCTTACATAATATTCTTTGCAAGATATTTCAAGCAACATATTAATACTCAATCATGACTTTGAGATCAAACATGACAAATACGAATAAAAACGACCGTATCTACTGGCTGATCTGTTTGATATATGTGCCTGGAATTCGTTTTGTTTACCATTATTTAAGGATCCTTTTCTGATGTAAAGTCATGCTAGCGTTTCAGCCGTACACATGTGAACTTTATGCTGATTTTGCATCTCAAAAATGTTGGAAAGTTTACACATGTATGTAACACGTAGATGACGAAAATGGTTGTGAAGACAAGTTTGTCAGTTTTATACCATGGAAGTTGATAATATTATTCTCGTTTATTTTACTATCTTCACTCAAGAAGGACATTGAACAAATACCCTTTAATTCACATTTAAAATAAACATAGCGACTTGTAACAACGGAATTATTGAGGCCAAGTAATATTCCAATTAACACTTAATTATTTAGATTCAAGAATCTGGGAAATTTTATTTTATTTAGTAAACACTCTTACAGATATTATTTTTCTCTTCAGATTCAAGCATTTGCAGTTCCTGGGAATCAGATCATGACTTCAAAAACAACCAAGATCAATCAATTATATTGTGGGAGAAAAATGAACTCCCGTTTATCGATTGTCCCTTGTATTGTGGAATGGATCACTCCTGCAGGTCATTCTTCTATCATCCTTCATTGGAAAAGTGTTTGGGGTCTCAGTCATACAAACGTGGTCTCCCTGATAATCAAGCTATGCGGCAAGGATGGAACTACTACACACGTATGTAAAATATTGACGAATTACGTAAGCAAAACAAGCCCAATATAGTGACGACAGGTGTGAAAGTAGAATATGTGAAGAACGGATATTTTTTAAAATAAATGCCACACATTTATCGCTACTGCAGTCTAGCACAAGCCGTTAACTTTTTCCCTTTCCTGAAACCTATGACTGGTGTCCATTTGCCACAATGATATGTTAAAGATCACTATGCATTATGATGCAAGGTAGAATAGTACATCATCATTGGGTCTCTATTTCTTTTTCAGGCGGAAATGGAATTTGAGATTTAATGAATCATGGCTGCGAATAAATTGATGGAAACCTTGCATAAAATAAGTACAAGAAAATACAATACATATCATCTATTTGATTTGGATGCAAAATTAACGATGCTATTTTAATTATAGAAACGGATGAAAGGAGCAGTGATGGTATGTTGCAAAACATTTTGGTTAATGGAATTATAACGGTCCGGCTTTTTTTAAAACTATTTAAATGATCATATTAAATTGCCCATCCGTATGTTGTTGTTCTTTGGTTGCATAGTATAACGCCTGAAAAACAGTGCAGTGGGTGAGACAAAAGGGGAAGAGGGCTTATTATATATTGATATTAAAAATGAATCTGCTTTTATAACATTATTATTGTTTGTACGTTACGTGTGTGTTTAATGTCAACATAATATTGCAACTTTGTATCGGTGGTATTGTGAACACTCTAGATAGATCGCAGTGAAATTGTATAAGGTTAAAACCAGTTGCGTTCTTGTAGGCTACTTGGTTTAAATTCATTTTCAAATGATTATTTTACACAATACACATATTTCCACAAATTTTGTCATTTTCATCAATTACGGATGAGAAAGATTGTGCTTATATGTTTTTGTTTATGTGTGTGTCTGTGTCAAAAAGAGATAGTGAGAGAGAAAACCAAAGAGACGGGATTAAATTAGGAGTGATTTCATGTCAACTTCTGTTATAAATTTAGGTTTATTAATATTGTTATTATTATTAATAAGTTAGTTTATATTGTTAATGGTTAAACGTTGAGATTTCGTCACTGCTCTAGAGATCATAAAATCGATTTACTATTATTGAAACATTATGTATATATTTATACTAATGTGCAACTGAAGAATCACAACTTGATAAACAAAGCGTATTGAAAGATTTAACTGTGTGCAGGTATATTGAATATTATGCTTACATATCATCACAGTCTAATGCACATAATCTACAACGTGCTATCGCTGGTGACGTAATACTTCTAAGCGTGCACTGTTGTTTCAGTAAACAGAGTCTGTCTGTCTGTCTGTCTGTCTGTCTGTCTCTCTTTCTGTCTCTCTCTCTCTCTCTCTCTCTCTCTCTCTCTCTCTCTCTCTCTATATATATATATATATATATATATATATATATATATATATATATATATATATATATATATATATATATATATATTGTTACGACCTGTAAGGTTGTATTCAGTTTTGTCAGCTGCAATTCGCAAAATATGACTGACTCAGTTCGTTTAATGTAAAATCAAATGTTTAAAGCGCTTATATCAAAATATGATAATTAGTTAATGTGCTTTCTTTTCTGGGATGCTGGCCCGCAACATTGCGATGGAGGCTATATCTACAACCCGACTCTTGCAGTCTGTTATAAGTTTCACAACAAAACTGCTAACTGTTCGGAGGCAATGAATGTGTGTGAAAAAGAACAAGCTAAGCTGATTATCCTGTCTAATAACGATAAATTCCAGTACTTCAGTAATTTCGCACCAGGTATGAACATGTTCTAATTGTTTTTGTGACAATCAACTAAAGTAGTTTATCATTTACTCAATAACCATCAAGATATCTACGTGACAATCAACTCCATATATTGGTATCATCTACTCGACAATCAACTCCAGATATTGGTATCATCTACGTGACGATCAACTCCAGTACGTTAGCAAGTTCTCACTAGCCATCCAGATATTGGTATCATCTACGTGACAATCAATTCCATTATGTTAGCAATTTTCCACCAGGTATAAACTTATTTTTATTATCTAAGTGACGATCAACTCCAGTACCTTAGAAATATTTCACCAGGTATCAATATATTTTAATTATTTAGGTGACGATCAACTCCAGTACGTTAGCAGTTTCTCAGCAGGTTCGAATGTTTCTAATTGTTTATGTGACGATCAACTATAGTACGTTAGTAATTTCTCACCAGGTATCAATATATTTTTATTATCTAAGTGACGTTCAACGCCAGATATTGGTATCATCTACGTGACAATCAATTCCAGAACGTTAGCAATCTCTCACCAGGTATAAACCTATTTTTATTATCTAAGTGACGGTCAACTCCAGGTTTTAAAGTGAGTTTAATGTCTACGTGACGTTCAACGCTTGTACTGTAGTAATATCTTATCAGATTTTAACATATCGTGTTTGACAATATGATGATCTATTCCAGTACTATAGCAATTTCTCACCACGCGTCAACATATTTGTACTCTGTATGTGATGATAAGCTCCATTCATATAGCATTGTCCATGTGACATTCAACTCTTAGAGGTTAGCAATTTCTCACCAGGTATCAACATATTTTAGTTGTTTATGTGAGGACCAACTACATTACGTTATTAATTTCTCACCAGGTATAAATATATTTTAATTGTTTATGTGACGATCAAATCCAGTACTTTAGCAATTTCTCACCAGGTTTCAATATATTTGTATTGTCTATGTGACGATCAACTCAATTACTTTAGCAATTTCTCATCAGGTTTCAACACCATTGTACGGTCTAAGTGGTGATCAACTCCGGCATGTTAGTAATTTCGCACCATGTTTCAACATATTTGGACGGTCTAAGTGATGATCAGCTCCAAAACTTTAGTAATTTGTCACCAGATTTCAAAATATTTGTATTGTCTATGTGACGATCAACAGTAGTACGACGTTCAGAATATGCTATTATATTATTATCACCGTTCCGTACAGACTATATTGCCATGTGATAAACAAAGGCTTGATTTTCAGACTATTCTATGACAAAAGAAATCGCAATAAGTTATGCTCTATAATGCAGCGTGAGGATTAATAGTATGATTTCAGAAATATAATGTTTATATTCCCATTATTTAATGAACCATGCAGTAGCGTGTTCAGGAACTATATTGTTTTTAGAATGTACTACCTTGTTAGTACTAAATGATTTATCAATCTTTTGAAAAATTATAAAAATCATGAAAAAGTTATGTAGCAACGAGTTGATCAGATAAAACCTATTGCTGTAATTACGAACAGGACTGATCAATCTGATAATATGTTCTCATGAACATTCAATATTATTATAAATTTAGAATTTAACTTGATATTCTAAAATAATTTCAATAACTGTCTTAGTATTAGTTTTCTTCAGACATAATATGATCGTTTTCATTTGCTAAAAAACAAAAACTTGCAAGGTGTATATTTACCAGAATTTGTACTTATTGAAGATTGTTTTATTATTATTACAGATCATTTCTTTGTAATTACAATCAACACACAATATTATTGCTAGAATATCATAAACACACACTTATTTCATATATACGGTCTATGTAATTACGTCAACACGGAATATAATCCGCATGATACTACTGTAACCATTAATTAGCAGATGAAAAATATTCAAATGGATTGATATATATATAATAGTTACTGAGAACAGTTTAATTCTCTCCACATCTTTTATATTTTATTAATTTATTAAATTATTATATTCTAGAAACCGTTGCTTCCTCTAAAAAATCTCCGATTCACACATACACACACATATATATGTATGTACATAGACTCTCTCATTCACATCCTTGACCTCAAACAATAAATATCAGCAACACCAACATGAAATACACACAGTCACTAAGTAACGAGGTTTTATTCTAGACAGTACTCTCACAAAGCACCAACATGTCATGAACATATGCAAGGCTGCATTTCTTGAGCAGAGACGCATCAGCTCCATTCGCAAATATCTTTCAGTTGATTCCACTGAAACACTTGTGTGTTCATTAGTACTTTCAGAACTGTACGACTATAACTCAAGTTTGTCTGGTTCGTCTCAGTATCTACTCCAGACACTTCAAAATGTTCAACACATATCTGCTCGGATCATGTTTAGAATATCACGACCAGAGCACACCTCACCGCTGTTCGATACCCTACACTTGCTATCCATTCGATCCATAATCAAATACAAAAGCTGTTCTCTGTGCTACGTTTCACTGACGGACTTCAGTCCGGCATCCTATTCGGCCTCACCCATGTGTACACACCATGTGTACATACTCTCACTGCTGTTTTTACAATCGTATATTCATCATTCCCACTTTGAAAACAACATATGGAGCGATTCTAATTAGAAGAAACAAACACTATGGCCTACAGTTTTCTGCATACCAGGGCCCAAAAACGTGTAATGATTTCCCCATCGAAATTTGACACAATGAGACAGTGATACATTTAAAGAGAGCTATTAAAACTCATCTTTATCGACTGCAAGAACAAACTTAATGACCAAATCATGTTAACTGCCTTAACTATTTTCAGCAGTTTGTATGTTTTCCAATTTCATGATGTTTGTTTTTGTTGTTTGTTTTTTGTAGTCATATCATTATAGATGTTGAAAAGTGCTTAAAACTTATAAAGATTCTGCCATATATATATATATATATATATATATATATATATATATATATATATATATATATATATATATATATATATATATATATATATATATATATATATGCTTAAATAGGAACCTATATATGGATCGGACTTCGAAGATCGATCGACAACACAGCATGGAGGTGGTGGAATGGACGAACAGCTTCGAACATTTTAGTGAAATCTACAAATTATTTCGATTTTTCAAATAATTCTTGTGCGATATTGTACAAGATGATGTATCAGGAAGTAAACCATGTTGAATCCAAAATGTACTTTCTGTGTCAGAGACACATTTGATATATTCTGATAACAGTTGTTTACTCCGTGAAGACGAAATAAACGTTTCGTATGTCCTTTCTACAGCGAAAAAATGAAAATGAAAAAGAATTATAGTAAAATACGTAAATAGAAAATTTGGATATAGCTGGAAAATAACAAATTATAATTAGACTGGCAACAAAAGAATTGCATTCAAATATCTCCTATTTAATGATAATGACAATGCAGTTGTATTTATTATTTTACTTTGTCAGAGGTGGTGCTTAATATGTCTTATTTTGCAACTCAAATGAGAAGCTATCACTATTGTATAAGATGTATTGTATTAGCGAGGCTAATTGGAAGAATCAACGTCTTTCCTTTTTTGCTATCATTTACTAATCTGCACTGAATTAGAGGAAATCTCCAGAATTCTCATTTAAAATTAAAATAATAATAAAAGCATAACAACGGAGAACAATTACGACAATGTAGATTTGTGACTTCATAGATAATTGTATTGTGCTCGGCACCACACCATTTACAGGCTAAAATATTCTTGTCCTGCCGATATGGTTTGGAACTTGTTTGAATTGCAAGCTATCTAAAGGAACCAGGCAATGTTTGGCAAAGTGTTTTATAAATAGATCGAATATATTAAAATTATATTCTCCAACATATATTTTGTTTGATATGCCCAACTATTTCATTAGGTTGGTATTGATTCATGCATATATATAAATGTTTGACATAATTTGTTGTATTCTTAATATCCTGGACTGGATTTGTATAATGTTTGACCACCAAGCAATTTTGCAGTTATTTTTTTCAATGCATCCAAATGATAAATCACGCAAATATTATCACGTACATCGTTTGTTTAGAATGATATACCTACTTGCCTCTATCACCATGGGCATGTATTGTACTCGTCCATGGCTGATTGAGGAACTTGCATTGGACGAGTCGCCATATGCATTTACTCTTTTACAGGCTTTGCAACACAATATGGAGTAAAACAGTAAAACACACTGCACAGATATTTACGCAAAATATAAACAAGTACGAAAATGTGTACTTTTTTACTCTCTGGTATTTTTGTCGTATGTCAAATATACTTGTTGTAAACAGATGGCTATTGTTTTTGTATAATTGTGCTCACATATTATAACTGTGTGACAAACAATGCCTTTCCAAATTGCAGCTTGTAAAAATCTTTTGTTGACATAGATATGTCCTCATTAACTAAGGAAACAAAAGAACTCTTTTAAAATAGTAATTGCTATAACGTTATCCTTGTACTGTATAATTTTGAATCCCGATCCTGTCTTATTGAATTTAGTAGGAAGAGACTAAGACATTATAATGTTCTTCTACAGTTAAATATGTCCATCTTTAGTTTGGTTTATTATGTGTTCGTTTCAAATTTTTAGATGCGATTTTGAAAACTTGAAACTACTAGAAAGCAATTTATTATTGGACTGACTCAACAGACAGGAATGATAAAGATTTTTTTAAGATTGTAGTGGGTTTTTTATTTTGATATTGATCTTAAATTATAGATTGTGCTGCAAATAAAAAAACACTTATTGCTTGAAGAATTTTGTTGTTTATTGGATTGCCCAACAAATGTTTGTAAATCTAATTTTCTGATGAGCTATCCGTTTCCAAGCAAGACTTGATGTACTATTGGGGAGATGAGCGTGAGTTAGAAATAAATGAAAAGGCCTCACAGATGCAAAACTCTATACCCCTTTCCCTTTCCGAGTGGCCATGGTAAAAAAGCATCATCTACAATCCGCACATCCAAAAGAAAAAACAAGGTAAATTGATAATCAGTCAGTCACAGCTATAATTACAAAGCTATCTGATATCACGTATAAAATTAACTAATGGCGAAAGATGATATCCACCTGAAGTCTAGAAAGACAATAGAAATCATTGATATGCACCTATATTTCCAAATAATGGATATACTATTGAAATGGAAACAGAATTTGCAAAGACTGGATGAATCACTTAGATTCACACAAAGTTTGGAATGACTCATATATGTAGAGCTACGATAGACTTAAAACATGACCGATATGCTCATAGAGGTTAGAAGGAATGGAAACATGATTAATAAGCGAATGGAGTTTGGGAATAGCTGACAAATCTCAACTAAAACATTTAAAGATTTGAGAAGTAACTGATATACACGTGGCGTTAGCTTAGATAGGCGCAATAAATTACTGATATACGCATAAGATTTGGAAGACACAGAAGTCAATGATAACCTGATGGAGTTCATTAACATTAGAAGCTTAAAAAATACACACATTAAAATTGCTAAGACTATCCAGTTCAATAATATGATATTTAAGAAGACTAAACAATTCAATGATAATAAGCAACGAGTTTAATTCGAATTGACAATTTTAATAATAATTACATGTAGTTTAAGGAAAGTCGATACTTCAAGGACATGGAATTGAGCAACACGAGAAAATTAAATAATATTTACGTAGATTTTAGTAAGACTAGACAATTCATTAATATACACACGGAGTTTAGAAAGACTTGACAATTAATGATATACACATGGAGTTTAGAAAGACTTGACAATTAATGATATACACATGGAGTTTAGTAAGACTTGACAATTTAATGATATTCACTTCGAGGAACACCAGCCATTTAAATGATATACACATGGAGTTTAGGAAGACTTGATAATTTAATGATATTCACTTGGAGGTTATTACGACTACACATTTCAATGACATACACACGGTGTTTAGGAAGACTTGACAATTTAATGATATTCACTTGGAGGAACACCAGACATATAAATGATATATACATGGAGTTTAGGAAGACTTGACAATGTAATGATATTCACTTGGAGGTTATTACGACTACACATTTCAATATCATACACATGGTGATAAGTAAAACTAGACAAGTCAGTGATATACACATGCTGTTTGTTAAGAAGAGATACTTCAGTGATATACACATGGGAATTAGTAACACTAGTCAGTTCAGTGATATATACATGCAGTTTAGTAAGACTAGACAATTCAAAAAATATGGATTTTATGAAGACTAGACAATTCAATATTATTCACAAGCCGTGTATTTTTTTAATTATATATGCAAAATCATTAGAATTTTGACAATAATTTGAACAAAATTAAATGTTTATGGTCATCAACAATTCAGTGTATCACAGAAGATGTGAAGAAAATAAAATAATTTGCTGAACTTGTAAAAGCTAGAAGAGAAGAAGATTTTACCTACAATATGGATGAAACTCGAGTATACTTTGGTCTCACTGCTCGATGGACTTATGATAAAATGGGGGTTAGAAAGTGTAAGAATTATAATGACTGGTGCAGATTGAAGAAAACAAAATCTGACTTTAGTTCTTGCAGTTACCACTTCAAAAGATGTGCTGCCTCCAATAATAATTATTCAGGGCATGAGAAAGGTAAACAAATACTCATGCACCAATACAATGGATCATACATGTGCAGGAGAAGGGTTGGTAGATGAAATGATGATGCAGTGTACTAAAGAGTTTTATCTGATTTGCACAATCCGTGGTCCCTTAAAAATTTATCAATTAAAAAAGGAGCTAAATTAAAAACAAATAAGAGAAGAAAAAATACGAACATTATGTTCATTAGTAATTATTGGGTTTCCCATTTTAGATATGGTTGGTTACATTTTATTGATTTAGTCGTATTATTTACAGGTTCCAGTTGCCAAGTGATCATGTTGAATATTTTTTACACTGTAAAACTCTTTAAAACATGGTTCAATCTGTGCTAAATGAACTGTGATTACTTTATTCATGGGATCAGATAGTATAATAAGCAACATATTAAAATGATTTAAGTAAAAAGAACAAAAGATATAAATGGTATTAATATAGATAAAAATGAATTCTGAATATATCATTATGAAGATTATAAAGCATTAAATTTGGATGGATCTGAAAAAGCTCTTACAAATATAATGTACATGAAGATAGCAGGCCTTAATGTAAGCATAGGGAAAACAAGAATATTATAGGAAGCATGAAAAACAGCAAAAATTAATTTGTGTATACAGTATAATTTATGCTGGGTAGTTGATAGTTTCAGAACATGTATTTTTCTCTACAAATTCAAGTCACATAATAAATATTAATTATGATCGTAAATTAGATGACATCAGTACACTAATGACTCAGTGGTTGTAGATAGTTATTATCCCTTAAGGGAAAATTATTATGATAAAATCACTCGCTTTTTTTCAAATTAAATCAGATATTAATAAATTTACCAAATCCTCCAGATTAGTTCATTATAGCAATTAAGTAATTTAATCTACAAGAACTTGTGGAAAGAATCAGTTGACAAGATAAAATGAAATATAATAAATAAAAGTTATGAAGAAGCAGGACTTGCAATGATTGACTTAAAAAATGTAATTTGTTCACTCAGAATTACAGAAGACAAGACTTTCTAGAAAAAAATTCTAACGTAGTCCGTGGGATAGCTAACAATGTACAGGGCATATGAAATTAAAATTTAAAAAATGGTTTGCATTATGACCGTGCCTTTGGTGGATGCATTAGTTGTCAAAACACTATTACAATTCAACTGTTGCCATAATCTCACTGGGTCGTTATTATTATGGGTCGCTCTAAAACTTTGTTATAAAAATAGTTTGATTTGCCGCAGAGCCCACTAGACTTGATTTACGTCTTAACAAAGTATTTTTTTTTAAAAAGCAGCATAATTCATACAGTATTTTCAATGCATTGATTGAATAAATTGATTGATGTTATGTAAACATAGTAATATTTATTTGCGTAAATCATCATCAATTTGAGAGGCTTATAAATGTTGATTCCAGATATAAACAAGACAACAAGTTTCAAATTTTAATCATTGCTCAGCAATTATTGTTCGGTTTATGAAATATAGAAACTTCATTTTAATAGTTTACAGTTTATGTACTATATTTGTACTTTAATGACATTGTTCATAAGTGAATGTCATAACCTGTCTTAAATTTCACTTTAATTTAAACCGATGAAAGGAGGGACAAATATAATTACTTTATGCTTTAACTTCGCCAATTTCGCTGACGAATTGTTGCAGAATTTCAGTGCTGTATTAATCCATGGCAGGGCCCCTAGGCTTCGAGCTTCTTTGGGCCCCTCGACATCCACCCGCGAATTTCGCGCTCTTTTAATTAATTCAAACTTACCAAAAATTATTTAAAAAGGTGGAATTTAGCAGCAGTCTGATTGTTGTGGCATGGAGTTGGAGTATTTTAAATGTGGAAGTATTGAATACGCAGCATTGCCATGGTATGGCTAAAGGTTGGATGGGCCCCTAGTCTGCCTTATGTATAATACGACCCTGTGCAAAAACCTACACCGTCTTCAACTTTCCCATCCTGAAGATTGAAATCATTATTGGCAAACACCTTCGTCACATATTTATTTGTGGTCTTGTTGCTTACGTATTTTTCCGTGCAAAACGATTTAAAAGTATCTCTGTCAGCATCCTCCATTCTTAACACTCGCATGAAACCCGTGCTGAGCCAGCAGCTCGGTGTATTTATGTCGGTTCGCAAGGTCACACAATTTCTCGAGAAAAAAGCGAAACAACTCGGGAGTCCGAATTGTTGCGTTATTTCAAGTTGGAGCCGAATAGTGACAAACAGCACAAATATGAACAATGTTTAGCCATAGATCTTCTTTGTCCAAATACAAGAATTAACACACTGATAATAAACCCTTCAAATGTGAAATATGCGGGAAATATTTCCGCCATGAATATCGTTTGTCCATGCACTTGCTAATTCACACAGATGACAAGCCGTACAAATGTGAAGTATGTGGAAAATTGTTTACCCAAAAAACTAATTTGACCAGACATTCGAATATACACACAGGTTACAAACCATGCACCTGTGAATCCTGTGGAAAATTGTTTACCTGTAAGTCTTACTTGTTGGAACATTCGAAGATGCACAGTGGTAACAAACATAATAAATGTGAACAATTTGGAAAATCGTTTAGCCAAATATCTAATTTGACCATACACAAAAAGTTATACACTGGTGACAAATCATACAATTGTGGAAACGTGCCTAGTCACAGCTCTTATTTATCCACGCATATGAGGGGACACACTGATTATAAACCCTTTAAATGTAAAATATTTGGGGAATATTTCAGCCATAATTCTGGCTTGAACATGCACTTAGTGATTCACACAGGTGACAAGCCGTACAAATGTGAAGTATGTGGAAAATTATTTACCCGAAAGCCTGATTTAACCAGACATTCAAGGATACACACTGGGAACAAACCATACAAATGTAAAACATGTGGAAAGTCTTTGGCTACTATTATAATTTGGCCGTGCACATGAGGATACATAATGGTAGTCAGCCCTTCAAGTGTGAAGTATGTGGAAAATTGTTTAACCAAAAAGCTACTTTGTCCAGCCATTTGAGTATACACACTGGTGAAAAACCATACAAATGTGAAACATGTGGGAAATTGTTTACCCTGAAGCCTCACTTGTCGGAACATTCCAAGATACACATTGGTGACAAACAGCACAAATGTGAAGAGTGTGGGAAATCGTTTCGCCAAAGCTCTACTTTGACCATGCACAAAAGGTTACATGGTAGCAAACAATACAAATGTGGAATATGTGGGAAAATGTTTCGCCAGAGCTCTTCTTTGTCCAAACACAAGAAGGGACACACTGATAATAAACCCTTCAAATGTGAAATATGCGGGAAATTTTTCCCCCATAAATATAATTTGTCCATTCACTTGATGATTCACACAGGAAACAAGCCGTACAAATGTGAAGTATGTGGAAAATTGTTTACCCACAAAACTAATTTATCCAGCCATTCAAGGACACACACTGGTGACAAACCATACAAATGTGAATCATGCGGGAAATTGTTTAGCCGGAAGTCTCATGTGTCAAATCATGTGAGGGTACACATTGGTGACAAGCCATACAAGTGTTTAATATGTGGGAAACTGTTTAGCTATAGCTCAAACTTGTCAAAACATTTGAAGACACACACCAGGGACAAAGCCTTACAAGTGTCAGATGTGAGAGATTGTTTAGCTGGAACTCAATTGGCATATACATTTGAAGATGCATGTTAATACATGTACATCCTTTTACTATGAAATATGTGGAAAATTATTAAGGCAGAGCTCTATATTGTCCATATACTCGAGAACATATGACATTTACATAGGTCACAACCTTGAAAACTGTGAATAATGTAATCAGTTAATTGCTGTGAGTTCTTACTGGACAAAATATACAGGTACAATAATGTAATCAGTTAATTGCTGTGAGTTCTTACTGGACAAAATATACAGGTACAATAATGTAATCAGTTAATTGCTGTGAGTTCCTACTGGACAGTTTTTTTTTCTTGTTATTTTGAGGACTCCTACCAGTAATATTCGGCAGAATCCGGAAATGCAGGAAATTGTTTATGGATAAGCTGTGCTAACTAGACATAAAATACACGCTGACAACAAAATTTAAATGTGCAATGCACCACAAAAAGCTAAGATGTTCAGTTTGGAAAAAGACTTAGTTCATGCATACAAAAATTATTTAGCCACAGCATTAACTTATCATTAATTTGTGAGCATTCATACATGGTTGGAATAGAATATGTAGATTGCCATGTTTAAGTTTACCACGTTGTACAAATTCACTGTAGATTGCCTTCTAGAGGTTTGCAAAGTTCTTACAACTAAGTTTGCAACGTAGTAATGTTATCAGAAATGTGTGTAATTCATTATGCAAAGCATTGTAAGGTTTAATTGAATGAATACAAGTTTATATAACTGCCAATCTTTTGTTTTTGTTTTTAGGGTTTAACGCCATTTTTCAGCACATGATAGGCTATACATGGCCGCCAGTATTAATGGTGGAGGAAGAACCTGGGAAAAGCCCCGGAAAGAACCACCGACCCACGAGAAGCTACTGGCAAGCTTTCTCACATAACTAAATTAGCTGAATCTTAAACTTGAACCCACGCAGACAGAGTTGAGACGGCAGTGATCCGTAACAGACAGTGCTTTAGACCACTTGGCCAATTTTTTGTAGATTTAATTTTAAAAAGAAAACAGGTTCAGTGATTTAAAATGAACCATATAAAAGGGCTGCATGATTCACCCAAAACCCGCCAAAATCCACCACAAACATTATGTAAATCAAATGAAACATACTCAAAACCACAAGAAAACATTGGAAAGAGTACTATCTTGTTGAAACAGATGACATATTACGCCGCATTTATTATTTACATCGGATGGAAATGACAAAGGGAGATAAATGTTAGTGGATTCATCCCCATTGCTGGTTATCAAATCAAGGCAGACCCAGTCAGTATGTTCCAAGTACAAACGGCCTCATTGTGAATCAACGAGATTGACAACAGTAACAGATGCACAATATTATAAAAATATGCTTACATGTATTTGCTATTATCTTTATTAACATTTTGTTGTCGCTAAGTGCTAAAGCAGTATATTATGTTTCTTCTTGACATTTTAAATAAAAATAAAATTTTGAAATCGTGTAAAGGTACTGATTCTTTATTTTTAAATTGAATTGAAACTAAGTGCTTATTCATTATTTTCTTTATATTTCATGTTACTGCATTTAAGAATATTATTGTTGTTGGTTAAAATTTAATGCTTATGATAAAGCAGTCTTCTGCGCATGTGATTCATTTGTGTAAGACAGATGGGAAGATCTTTAAATGCGTACATATAAATGTAAGGCAAAAACTTTAAGTACATGAAGTGACAAAGCGACGGGCCACGGATGTTACAGATGGCGGTACAAATCAAATTAGTGAGTAGATACACATAGGGTGTTCTACAATGAATGAGAACGGTGAATTATTTTGTAATTTCTATATTTTAAGGCAAACAATGCATGCGCAGCAAACTGTTATTCTAATACATGCCTTGACAACACAGGTTCCACACAGTACTTGTATTATTTGATTCCATTAATGCTTTGCTTTCAGTCTTCAAAATACAATCAAGTTGAATTTCATTAGTTTACTGTTGATAAACACTATTTCATGTTTGCAAACTTTGCTTGATAAGACTTGGAACAATAATCTTAGTACATATTTATAATTTTTAATTGGCAGTGAGACATCCCATATTTGATAGAAATCTAAAATCTATTTTATGTTTAAAGAAATTAATTGGTACTGTCAGTTGTTTGTTGTACATGTATTTTAATGTTTTAATCGCATTTGACAGTTATGGCACTGATAGGCAATTATTTAATTCAAGTAATTCTAAATTAGAAGAATTAAAAAGAATGCAATGAAGAAATACAAAATATATTTTTTTATTCCATTATATGCTACTGTAATTTTATTTATTTTACTGTACTTGGTTTTGTCCAGAATAGAGTTCAGTTCTAATTGGTGATGAATATAGTAACATTTGTCTCCCTTATTTAAATTTTTACTTTGAATCTAAAAAATAAAGGCTGTCTGTCTTGTCATCTGTTTCAAAAAAATAATACTGTAACCAATGTTTTCTTGTGGTTTTGAGTAGGATTAGATTAATTTTTCATATTGTTTTTAGTGGATTTAGGCAGGTTTTGGGTGAATCGTCCAGCCGATAAAAAAAATCTCCTGAGTGTACCTGGTGGCTTGAAAACTGATCTAGTGGGCTGTAGAATTAAAGTTTTGGTGAACTGAGGATGGTGTAATTTATTGCTAAGAGCAGCATAGATGGTGAACAGAGCACTTGGCTGAAATGTCATTTTTGAAAAATAAAGCTTCCTATGAAAATGAAAAAATAAGGTCTTTAACGCCAAACCAAAGTCTCTAACTTTCCAAAAGTTTCTCCAGTTGGGTTAGATTTTTTGTTACTTTATTTTTTTTTTTTTTCTTCAAAATTTGTATGTGTGTTTTTGTTTACCCATATGACATCTCATTTAAGTCACATCCTCTCTGCTGCTATAATTAGATGATTATTATATATCAATAAAATGTCACCTGGTGATGAATCTTATACAGCTAGATTAGCTTGAGAAAGATTTGAAGCAATCAAAAAGTTTTTGCCAGTTCGTGATTCTCTCCAAAATTATAAGAACCTCAAGAATCTCAAGTAGAATTTGCAGAAGTCAGAGAACAATTATTTAAACCGATTGTAGAACCAAGAAAATTGTTACAGCAACTAAGGCAACACAAAAAGCTCTTGAAACATTGCCTGTTGATATTGCTTGCTGTCTTCAAGCAGCTCAACCACCACCTCAGCAACCTCCTCAACCACAACCTTAAATTCAATACAACAACAACAAAATCTCTTATCTGCTCTTTGTTCTTCAAACTGACCTGTAAAGTCCAGGAAATCAAAATGATCATGCGGAGCAAGCAGTTGTTTATTAGATGCACATCTGATCATAATCCAAATTGCACCCTTCAATCATACTTCAAAATAAAACTTAAGATACGAGTTTTGTTTGAAAAAGTAAGCATACCTAATCATAATGAGGAAAACATGGACAAAAGTTTAATATTCTAACTCTATGTAAATACGAAACTGAGGAGCACCACCTTATTCTGTCATGAATAGTCTTCCTAACTAAGTTTAAAAATCCAGTTTAAATTGCTATTAAAGTACCTATTGGCATGCTTTCTTTACATTATTACCTTTACTTTAGCTACACGCGAATGACAGCCTAGTACAACCAAACTCATGATAAGTCGTTTTTGTGTCTTGTCCTTTTAATTTCAATGGCACTGGTTAAATTGTCTATTACATAACGATAACAACCGGATCACCAAGGGTAGTGCTTCAACATTTTGCCATAAAAGAACGAATTGTTTTATTCATGAACATGTGTGAGTAAAATGTGTGCAATTTAATTGTGTAAAAAGCAGCTACTTTACTTTACAAACAAGAAATATAATTTACACAGTAGAGATAGTGTGTGTGTGTGTGTGTATGTGAGAGAGAGAGAGATAGAGTTTCCATTGGATGACGACAGTTTGCAGAATAAGGAAAATAAGCATATATTAAAGATGCAAATTAAATCAAACCAATGATTTTTGCCTAACGTATGCTCGAGGTATTCAGGTTAATTCCTTGTGCAGAATATAGTGTATAGTGCTTGTCGTTACCATTAAACCATCTCGATTTTAAGATATTTTTTTTATCTCTAGCAGACATACAAAAACACGCGAAACAAGCAGGTCATTTATTTGAAGCTGCTTTATGCATTTTGATTCGTGTCTTGATCAAATTCTAAAAGATAGTAACCAAAAAAATCAAACCTTTTTTCAAGCCTAACTTCAAGAAAACTGTGTGAATTTATAAACACAAAACTCCTGTTTATTATGCTGATGTCGTTTATCTTGATAATTACAGAGGTGTCTAATTAAAACTAAATAGGTTTAGGGAGACCTTTATGCATGCAAAGAAATAAAGGTGCACAACTCCACCGACAAATGATTATGCCGGACTCTTAAATTAACTGAGTTGTTTCCCATTATGTATGTAGTCTTATTGACATATTCGTTTCGATGTATATCGTGTAGCATACTGTATTTTCCCAGAATTATAATTCTTTAGTATATTTTAAGTATTTATTGTGCATTAATAGATGATCTAAGACTACTGAAATTCAGTGTCAAACTCTGTAATTATCTGTGCGTTGTAATTTAGCGTACGAACTGGTGACACTCAAGTCACGCGCGACGATACTCTACGACTCTCAGTACTAATTCAGTTCACAAAGTAAATCTATGCAAACGCCATCATATTAAAAATTCAATAACTTTAAAATTTTGAGAGCATATGATTAAACTATTATTTATCAGTATAGGTGAAACTTGAATGTCAGCTTCTGTGTAGAGGAAAGGATATTAACTGCTGCATTTTCTGGACCTGCATGTGTTTGAAACACGTACTTTCAATTCCACACCAACGAGTTAGGTGCTACATTTGGTAATGAGTGTTCCAAACTCAAGACTGTTAAATAACTGAAATTCCGTCAATAAAACAATGTTTCTATTTTTTTCTTTCTTCAATTGTAACTAGGATAAGATCTCAAAAGATTCTTCGTCCTAAACCATAACTTACATTATTAACCAATCCTATTATGAAGCAATCCTGGTCAGCCAAACCGATATACATATACACTTTATTTTATGTTCACCCATTTCCGGGCTGGTTCCCATTTTTCCATATCATTAGTACCGTGTGTCCTATATGCACTTTCGTCATCCGTGTAAGCCTGTTTGGTAACTTCATCCTTTATTAGTTATTTATTTATTTATTTATTTATTTATTTATTTATTTATTTATTTATTTATTTATTTTTTATTTATTCATTCATTCATTCATTTATTCATTCATTCATTCATTCATACACAGCGGCTTATTTCCCACTATAACTTTTTTCAATTAATTGATGATTTCAATTAGTCTTCAATATCTTCCCATTGATTATATTTGTGAATAATTTAATAAATAAACAAATGAATATATTCTTTCCATAGAGTGTCTTATTTCATTTATATCTATTTCGTTCTTTCAATTTTTAACTATTTTTAGTTATGCAAATGTGTATCCACCTTTGTCGTTTACTGTATGCAATGTATGATAATATTCGATATTACTGAAATTTTTGTCGACAACCAGTGCTGCATAGGCTATAACGAGCTATCTGATTGGCTGTCAACAACCAGTGCTGCAATGGCTGTAATAAACTATCTGATTGGCTGTAGACAATCAGTACTGCGATAGCTGTAAGGAGCTATCTAATTGACTGTTGACAACCATTACTGCACTGGATGTAACAAACTATCTGATTGGTTTGATGATTGATCTTTATATCTATCTGTCTACTAATAGTTAATTTTTAAACATTTAAGAATGTTGTTTGTTTGTCCAGTTAGATTCTGATGCTGAGGGTCTTGATTGTTTTTATTTATTGTGTAGTATTTTGTTTTGTTTCTGGTTGATTTTTGAGGTTTTGTTAGGGGTGGAGTGCCTTCCCTATCTCATGGCAGAACTACATATACTATTATCGGTGAAACATAGCATTGCATTTAACAGTGATGTTAAATCCAGCAAATAACCTTAAATATAACCAACAAAATCATTAAAGGTTACATTTATAAAGTGTACGGTGAGAGAGTCTTGGTCCGAAATCGTGTTTACAATGTGGTATTGGAGTTAGAGGGGAAATACAAGTGTGTGTACAATGTGGCAGTAACATATACAGAGAGCTGTAGCGATATTATGATTTTTAAAATTAATGACAGTGAAAACGTAATATGAACCCCTGAAGATTATTTGTCTGGATTCTCAAGTATAAATGTAGATAAATAATATTATTATAAATGAGCCATGCGTTTGTGAGACATCCCACCATCAAGAATTATGAAGACTCTCGTGATAGCATTACAAGGCCTGTCGACTTAAAAATACAGTTAGTTTTGTCAGTAGTACTGGTTATCTAATGTCAGTAGTACTGGTTATCTAATGTCAGTAGTACTGGTTATCTAATGTCAGTAGTACTGGTTATCTAATGTCAGTAGTACTGGTTATCTAATGTCAGTAATACTGGTTATCTAATGTCAATAGTACTGGTTATCTAATGTCAGTAGTACTGGTTATCTAATGTCAGTAGTACTGGTTATCTAATGTCAGTAGTACTGGTTATCTAATGTCAGTAGTACTGGTTATCTAATGTCAGTAGTACTGGTTATCTAATGTCAGTAGTACTGGTTATCTAATGTTAGTAGTACTGGTTATTTAATGTTAGTAGTACTGGTTATTTAATGTCAGTAGTACTGGTTATCTAATGTCAGTAGTACTGGTTATCTAATGTCAGTAGTACTGGTTATCTAATGTCAGTACTGGTTATCTAATGTCAGTAGTACTGGTTATCTAATGTCAGTAGTACTGGTTATCTAATGTCAGTAGTACTGGTTATCTAATGTTTATTGTTGGACAGAAACATCATCTTTGTCACCGTTTTTTTATTCGAGATTGTTCATGAGATAATCAAAAACGGCCTTGTGATCGAAGCAAATCCTAAAAACAACCCCTTAAAAAACCTTGCAGGTATCACACAAAATGAGAATATTGCACGGGGGTGGGTGTCAGGTATAAGACTATGGGACGGAGACCTATCAAATATTGAACTAGATAGACTGGTGAAGAAAAAAATATTTAAATCAATGAATGAAGGCGGCAAATTGTTTTAATAATGCTTAACTGCGGTTCAACGTGTAGCAGAAAATGTATATAAATTCGCTTTTTGGATAAGATTTCAGGAAAATTCGGTTTGAATATATATTTGAATACAGAGATTGGCTTAGTAATACTATTACACCAAATATTTTCATATTATATCAACTTTAATACGACCTGTAGCATAAAAATTTACAAAAGTCCACTCACTCTAAAAGATGTACCTTTTCAATATTACTGAAGAAAGATACATACCTGTATTCAAAAACTGACGTTTATCATGAGCAGTTTTTAAGAGAGCTAACTCTTTCAGGAATACATATAATCTTGTAAGGGAAATAATCGCGTAGTGTTGCAGAGTTATTAGGCAAAGACAATAATTCTGTATGGTTAGATCTAAAATGTTATAAAAATATTTTAGTTTTATTAGTGAAAAAATGTTCTGGTTGTTTTCTACAGAAACATCTTTGTTCTACATCTGTCAGGTTTCTTGCTTCGTTTAGATTTTGTTAGCGATATTAATTAAGTAAATGAAAATATACGAATCAGAAACTTTTCTTTTTTGATTTCTAAGTATTAGTTATCTCATACAGCATATAGGCCACGCTCACACCATGTCAGTGTCGTTAGATTAAAATTGTATACACTTAAAATTTAGATTATGTCAATTAAAACTACATGATGTGTATTCCTCAGATTAAGATACAACAGAAAATATGTAAAGTACAGTATATAAATTGTTTCAAATATTTTTATTACAAATTAATTACGCAATTGGCCTGCCCCTTCATACTGCGACTTCTGATAGTCACATAGGGGTCAATTATACATTCTTTGTTAATCTAAAGATATATTTATAATATAATGAATTATGAAAATATGAATAATATTATTTCTGCTATTACACATTTGAAAAGCTAATTTAATAAACTAAACCCTGATAAAATTCGTTCTGATTTCGAATACTTGCAAGAGCTCAAATCCCGCGGCAAGATATACGTCATCATCAGAATATAAATTCGTCGAACAGATTCAACACATTGTCTTTGCTTTATTAGCGGATGATATATAATTAATGAGAAATGCGCCTCTCTTTAACGCCGTTGAAAAAGTTAGATTAGAACATCAAGCGAGTACGAAATTTAAACAGAGCAGAGCTTTATACAAGGGACACACACTTGTAGCATTTTATTTAGTGAATTCTTCCATTTATTCATGTTATATGCACTCTAGAATGCAGGGGTTCGATCCTCGGCCTATTCATACCAAAGACGTATAAAAATGGCACTAACAGCTGCGTCGCTTGGCGCTCAGCATTAAGAAGTTAGTGATAGGACTTGTCGACCTGGTGTCAGGATGACGTGACTGGCTTGGACAGTAAGCTAAATGTCTGCGGCATGATGACCCAGTGCTGGACATCACTATAAACGGCCTCAGTGCAGACATCGTAGCAATATGACTAAAAACGTTTTAATGCTACGTTAACAATCCTAATCACACACACACTCATGAATAAACGTCTATGTTGCATGCTAAAACACTCTCAGATGAAGCGCATTAACACTAATAACCCTATATTGTGGGATAAATATTATGTTATTCTATCTATCTTTACTTCTACAAAAAGTATGAACTTTATACCAATTTCATCCTAAATATTTGCTGTCAATCAAGTTTTCCATCCATCCATTTTTCCATCCATTTATCAGTCCAATTCCAAGGTCAAGGCAAACCGATCGCCTGGAACGGATGTATATGGTAATGTGTAATATACATAATATTCAAATCAATTTGCCTCTCGACCAGCTGATTTACGTTAGAAGATAATTACGGTGTTTATGCATCCAATACATTTATGGCCTACGTACAATCACTTTAAACATTTAACATTCTAGGAACAAAGAGCTTTAGTCATTAGAAAAGAATAGTCATTAAATGTAGAAAATTATAACATTTCTGTAAAAAGTATCGCTTACATTTAATACAACTTATTTTCGGTTTAAAGCTGATTTGTATTTCATAGTGGTAACACATATTCTTCGCATCTCCGTGGTTCTGAATTCTCAAATCGGTTCCATCATGTGTGATGGTTATGAGGTTGCCAATCCAATACTGAGTTCTCATGGAGATTCGATTACCTCCAAAGCGGTCTCAGTTCGCCAAATTTTGATCAGTGTAAAGGGAATAGTATGTTTGAAAACAAATCGTTAAAGTACAGTTTAAAATATACAGGTAGATGCTCCATTTGGTGTTTGCGCCTTACCAGATTATTGCTGACATCAGAAAATGTTCAATTATTTGTGAATAACCACCAATTCTAAGAACAATATCGAACTCAGTAATCTTTATCCAGCTTACACATCAAGATTTTACTGTTAAATTTTTTTAAATTAGTAATCTTTGCCCAAAAAATAACTGTTTCTTGATGCTTGTATTAAAAGGATAAATAGTCTGCTAAACGGACTCTGAAGAAGCAACTAGATAATACATCTAACAGGATGAAATCCTTATATAAAAGAAATGTTAGCTGTTGTATTGAAAACATACATTTGTCTTTTTATCTTTTCTTTCTATCTTTCTTTGCAATTTTTTCCAGAAGATTTATAGTATGGGTAAATTCTTCTTGTATGACAGGTCAAACACTTTCTTTAAATTACATATCTATTATCTGGTTCATTTATTCACCTAGAATATGTTGTTGTGTGAGAACAATAAAAGCGATTTTATCAAGCGCTGTATGTGTCGAGAGGTGTATGCCCATTATCTAAATAATAATAGAGTCATATAAACTTTTCTTAAAACATATCATAGTCTTCATAATTTACAAAATCGATTTGTTTGATTCTTTTCAGTATATTCGTCTTTTCAAATGCCTTTAGCGATTCTTTGCTGAAACGGGTTTACTTGGATATATAATATCGTTATAATGTATTATGTGCCCGTCACGCTGATCTGCTTATGTCAAATAACTCAGCGGGAGACACTTTATGGCCTAGTATTTATTGTTAATTTGATATTCTGTTTATGTTCGATATTTCTTATGTTCGATGGCGTATGTATTAATTGATGTACATGTGTGTCAGGTGATAATGGGTATATCAGACTGTGGTTCGGCGATATTTGATTCGATACGATAAAACGCAGTATGGACAATATTCTACATTGAAGAATTTGGGTGATTAAAGTCAATGCTCTTCACTTTATTGAGCCTAGAAAATGTGGTTTAGTGTTGATATTTGAATTAGTTTTGTTTTTTCGGTGGAGTTAAAAAATAATGGAAAAAGTAAAACGTTTCAGAGATCATACATACCTCTATAAATATATTATAGCTGAGTCAGTTTTTTGTTTTAAATGTTAGGGCAAGCTTCTAGGTCAGCGAAGGCATTATTTTAGTCATTTGTTTTTAACGTTAAATCATTTGTATATCATATGCGACGATCATTTCAATACATGACAGACGTTAAACCAATTATGAAGACTAACGAACTAATTGACTATTCATGAGCAAACTTGATATATAACGGGTGGCATTAAGACTTAAACAATTTGACTGACAGGAAAATGCATGATCAAGCCAGGTCATTATCTTTGCTATAGTAAGCCTCAGTTCACGACCTCATCATCATACGTCACAAGGATGCTTACTATTTCAGCGAAATCAAGTTGGTTACCTATTCCTTATTCCGAATGCTAAAAGAAATAAGTAACCATGTACTTATTCCCGATTCAAATATTTTCACAAACATTTATGTAATTATTCATTATTCACAACAAGGTCTTCATTGATTCATTATCCCAGTTCAGTACGTAATTGGTTACAACTTAGTTAATGAAGAAGAAAGCTTTTAAATACGAGTGCTTTATCAAGCTGAATATAGTCGGAGCACGATCTATATATACAAATGGTTTAGGATATTAATAGGAATATGTGTTTAGTAATTTGATATAGGATTAATTAGTTGTGTTAGGCATTTAGCTTTTGTCTTGTGATGCATGGCTTTATGTATTAGTTTTCGGGTTCGTGAAGATTATTAATGACTCGGGTATATGTTAAACCACAAACATAAAATAAAAATGTGAAACTGGAGATTTCTCTAGTGTGGTGTGGTTGTAATGTCCTTAGAGGAGAATTATGTGAAGTATTACCAGGAGACAGAAGTGACTGCAATCCATACAAGGGCATATCATTTTGGAGACGCTTGCTGGATTCCTTAACCTACGTCTCATCAGACGGCTGGGCCATGTACGTCGGGTGGATGACGGACATATCCTCAAAGACCTTCTTTATTCGGAACTCGCCTCTTGATAAAGGTCGATAGGAAGACCACTTCCACGCTTCAACGATGTCTGCAAGCGCGACATGAAAACCCTTGACATCGATATCAACACCTGGAAAGAACAAGCTCTAGACAGGTTCAGCTGGTGACACGGTATTATAACTTATTTGAAAGATGGCGCGGAAATACTACGCTTGCTAGCGAATGAAAAGCGATCTCGGAAGAACCAAAATCAGGTCCAACACAGACCAAACTCAAATTTCAAGTGCAGAAAGTATAGCAATGACTGCCACTCCCGTGATGGGCTATACAGCCACTACTGACACTGCACAACCAACAACCCGGGCATCTCTCATATGCGCACATACATCGTCTCTGGAAACTAACGGATGTCAACGATTTATGAGTTTAAGGAGCTTTTTATTGACTTTGAATATTGTATTGATGTCCTTGGAACTGAACAACTTAGCACACTTGTAACCGATTTGACAGACATTGGAATTACATAAAGTACGACTGCTTTATAAAGCTGAATATAGTCGGAGCACGATCTATATATACAAGTGGTTTAGGATATTAATAGGAATAAGTGTTTAGTAATTTGATATAGGATTAATTAGTTGTGTTAAGCATTTAGCTTTTGTCTTGTGATGCATGGCTTTATGTACTAGTTTTCGGGTTAGAAAAGCTTATTAATGACTCGGGTAAAAGTTAAACGGTATGATCACTTATTTGAAAGACGGCGCGGAAATACTATGCTTGCTAGCGAATGAAAAGCGATCTCGGAAAAAACAAAAGCAGCTACAACACAAACCAAACTCAAATTTCAAGTGCAGAAAATGTAGCAAGGACTGCCACTTCCGTGATGGGCTATATAGCCACTACAGACGCTGCACAACCAACAATCGGGCCGTCTGATAGGCGCACTTCCATCGTCTCTCGAGACTAACGGATGTCAATGATTTATGGGTTTAAGGAGCTTTTTATTGACTTTGAATATTGTCTTGACGTCTATGGAACTGAACAACCTAGCATACTTGTAACCGATTAGACAGACATTGGAATTACATAAAGAGTAGTGGAAGGCGTGTAAAGCCCATATAGCAAGAAGATCATATATTGCTTATACAGTGTGGTTGCTAAGTAGCACCTTTAAAGAGATTTGACAAGGACGCTTCTTAACATGTTATCTCTGGAGGATAGTGTAGTCACGCCAGAAGTCCTGCGTAAATCAGTTAGATGACGGAGGTCTCGTACGACACATGCCGCAAGAAGATTATAAAATAGACTAATATTTGACATTATATCTATCTGGGGAGAGCGTTCAATTAACGAAAATTATCCTGGCGAATTTCGTCGATAGGAAACAGGAAAATAAGGGACGCCCTATGTTAATATATTGTATCGATAGTTTGTACTAATAGAACAACGGTTAAGAGGATTTGATATCAACACAGTCGCCATCCACAGGACATCCAGTCGGAAACTCAACAATCCAGCGACACAGTCGGCGACATGAAGCCTGTTGAAATCTGTCGCACTCGGGAGCACTAGCCCTTTGAGATATTAAACTGGGTATGACCCCAAATCCTCCAATTCCAAGGACCTATACTAAAGAACACGAGATAGCTAGACTCGATGTAGTGTAGCCGATTGAGTTTCCACTATAATAATTTTACCAAATTAAAAACCCACTTAAGGGATTTTTCTTTTTCAACACCTCCTTGGCGAGTTCAAGGTAGGTATGTGTTCCAACTGAAGAAAATGTTTGGAGAACATTCGTTTATAGAATTTAGAGATATTTGCGGCAATATTACAGGGAGTCGGTTAAAATAAGTGATTTACGAATAATTTACATTACGTATACAGTTGGGAAAGTACTTACTACTTTAAAAAGCTTTTGACATGAACCCTTCATTGAAATTTTATCTTTACGAGATATAGTCCACCTACGAAGGAAGTCCTGACGAATAAATATATGTGTCTGTTTAGTTCTACGTACTGCACAATATTTAAATTCTATATCATCTATAGCTATCAAACTTTGTGGAATAATGGCGACTGGGTAAGTAAGAATAGATTAGAGGTCGCACGATGACAAAATCAAAGTTACCATGACTAAACAATGAAACGTGGTATCCTTTGCAAGACATTGATAATGATAATGTTGGTAAGCGCATGATGCTTAATATAAAAAAAATGGTTTTCAGTGAGTATTTAGGAATTAAATCTAATAATCTTGTAAATAGAGACATAAGTTTATATTGCGATTTAGCTGTAATTATATGGTACATGAGTTAATACGTTGACATTGAGGTATAGAAGTTATTTTTTGGTAAATGGCGATTTAATTCTACATCGTGATCTAGATATATTAATCTGGAAAGTGGGGATGTAAATTTACATTGAGGAATAAATGTAATTATAATGGCGACTTAATTTTACATTGTGATCTGGTGGTACTAATCTGGTAAATTGCAAACTTAAATTTACACTGACTTGTATGTATGTATGTATGTATGTATGTATGTATGTATGTATGTATGTATGTATGTATGTATGTATGTATGTATGTATGTTCTTGTATGTATGTATGTGTTTATACGTATGTACGTCTGGCACGAATGGAAAAATGAAGTGCTGTATCGGTTGCATCATAGACTGGAGAGTTTTGGGGATGTGTACAGCGCTGTGACTTTGGTTCATTTTGTTCCCAAGCTAATCATCAATAAAATGGGAACAATACTTTATTTCGAATAGTCACTGACAACGTAAAGCTTTACAAAGTCATAAATATTTACCTGGCTGGTTTCATTTAACCCTTTGTCGGCAGTTTCAAATTAAACAGATCAAGGAATTCATATATTGTATTGTGATTTAAAGCGTAGGCGATCACACATTTCATTACGTTCCTTTAATTGTAGAGCTATACGAGGCATCTAATATAAGTATTAGCTGCTTGAAAGACTATGGTAGAAATAAAGCAAATGGTTGATTTTGAGATTATTATATGTTAAATATGTAAATCTGGGTATTCTAAGTCTCACAGACATTTAGAATTCTAATGCGCCAAAAGATCATGAAACATTACCTGCTACAAGAGGTCATACGCTTATATTGAGGTATGAATGTTATGGAATAAATTGCGACTTGTTGATATTTTTGTAAGGTTTAACGTCATTTTGCAGCGCACGATAGGCTATACATGGTGGCCAGTATTAATGGTGGAGGAAGAACCCAGGGAGAATTCCGGAAAGAACCACCTGCCCATAAGAAGCTACTAGCAAGTTCTCTCACATACCCACATTAGCCGAATCTGAGACTCGAACCCACGCCGACAGAGGTGAGATGGCAGTGATCCGTAACATAAAGCGCTTTAGACATCTCGGCCACTCCGGGCCCCTAAATGGCGACTTAATTCTATTTTCTGTTTTAGATGTAACTATCTGGTACATGGGGACATAATTTTACATTGAGGTATAAAAGTTATTATTTGGTAAATGGCGACTTAAATCTATATAATAATCTAACTGTAATTGTTTGTTAAATGCGGATATAAATTTACATTGACGTAAAAATGTAGTTATATGGTATAATGCCGACTTCAGTTTATATTATGCTATGTATGTAATTCCTGGTGAACTGCGAACATAATTTTACATTTACTTCTAGTGTACTCTGGCATTTTCTATCAGTCAAAAAAAATTGTACATTTTGCTTTTGGAATTTTAAAACAAATCTTGAACAAGTCTTTAAAAGTGAAGAAGAAAGAATCGCCACTGAAATCAAAATTGTTATAGGGTTCAACGCTATTTTTCAGCACGAAGTAGGCTATAAATGGCGGTCAATGTAAATGGTGTATGATGAACACGGGATGAACACTGGAAAACCCCGAAAAGAACTAACGGTGAGCGCTTTATTCCTATCAACCACTAGGTACCCCCGCCCCTCTATGTATGTATGCATGTATGCATGTATGTATGTATGTATGTATGTATGTATGTATGTATGTATGTATGTATGTATGTATGTATGTATGTATGTATGTATGTATTATGTAAAAGTTTCTGTTATGTATGTTGTGATTAGCTTTACATAACCTTCTTCTCATTTCTTGCTATGAGAAGGAATTACTCGTGTGTTAAGGAGCATCAATATCCATGGTGGTAGAGAGAGAGAGAGAAGAAAGAATTTAGGCTCTCTTAAAAGCGTGCTGCCACGATGATAAGACAGCTATACTGAAATGATATTCGCCAGCTACCAGCTATATCTGAAATGATAGCCGCCACCGCGATGATAAACCAGCTGCACTACATCTGCAATGAGAAGACAAACTTCTATTTTCTTTGTCGGTACGGAACTGACCTGACCCTTAAATGCGTGGTCTTTTATATGCATCCTGTGTCAGGGTAACGTACCGTTGGAAAAAGATGTTTTATTCTCTTCAGGTAAAAATCAGTTTCTCCTGGTCCAAACCGGCTTAATCTGACGTCATCTGACATAAGGTACAACTCAGATTTGTAGTTCGTTTGGCACTAGTTAGATCCAAATATGATAATTCCTTAAATTTTCTAAACCAGGAACAAGTTAAAATATTAAGCCAGCTGTAATGTCTGTCAATCTTTAGATAAGAACCATTTTGTAGAAACGACTGTCCATCATTAGTTAAAAACCATTCTGTATTTACGTCAGCACGGAAGCTTGTTCTATGTTTTACTGATAAGACTTAGGAGCTGACTGACTTTTGCTTTATAACCTATTTCCACACAATAATGTACATTCGTATAGCTAATGATGTACGTTGCCAACGTTTTTTGCTATAAATGCATAAAACATTACTTTAATAATACAATTTAAAGAAAATAGTAATCTTATTAATTTTACTAAAAAATCAATCCTAACATATGTATCTATGTATGCATGCATGCATGTATGTATATATGTATGTACGTATGTACGTATGTGTGTGTTTGCGTGCGTGCGTTCATGTATGTATTCTTGCATGCATGGACTTCTGTGTGATGTGCATTAACCTATGTTGCTATGTCTTTTTCTTTCTTTGTCTACTCTTTGTTTTAAAGAATTTCAATCAGGAAAATCCTCATTAAACTATGCGTTTTCTTTTAAGTAAATTTAATGATGGAAAAATTAAGTTTAATATGTATTGTCTTGTGTACTGGGAATGTTGATATGGGATGTGCTGGTTGCCATGACATAGGTTTCCTCACACTGTGGAGTCTGATTTGGTATGTGTAGGCCAGTTGTACAAGGATTGTCTCATATATTGGAAAGCTTGATTTTGGATATGCTCATTGCTGTGACATTTCTACCATTTGTTCACATGCTAATCATAAACAGGAATAATACCTTAACATTGTATAGATTTGAGTATTTGAGTAGCTATTTTGGATATTGTAAAACGAAGAGATCAAGACATTCATATTTAGTGTTGTGGTCTAAATTATAGACGATTACACACTTCATTAATTGTTTTCACTGCCTAAAACAGACGAGGTTTGTAATATGAGAAGATAGTATTATCTGTGTGAACGATTATGGTGCAAATAAAGCAAACGGCTGATGTTTAGATAAGCCTCTGTCGAATATGTCAATAGGATATTTAAGTCTCATATACGTGACGTATTGCGAAACATCCAAAGAAGATGTAACATCCTCCCCAACTCACTCTTGTAAGAAAACTAAATTATCGAATTGACAGTCTGATTTAAAATAAGCAGATCAAAAGACATCACATCTACCATCACCACCCAATAATCACATGCAAAACAACAAACACACCGATTCATATTCTTTATTGACCATTAACTGTATTGGCATGGAGTGTAGTGTAACGAAGTGAAGTGTTCTCTACAGTGTCGGTATTATTAAATACATACATATGTGCTATAGCAACGATTTTATGTGAACGTATATAAAATATTCAAGTCTTGTTTCTCAGTTGTCTGTTTTAGTTTTTAAATTGGCATCAGGTAATGTAGCTTTCACGCTACATGTCACCTTAAGAGTATACTGTCATCCATGAGCCATATTGTAACATAAGCTTTTTATCTGTAAATGGCATACTTCACATAGATGTTGAAAACGTTAAAATTAAAATAAAAAACGTAACAAAACGCATTTTGGTCTCAATAAATAAAAACCGAAAAAAAAAAAACGTTCCAATAGTTTTTAGGCAACACAAAAATCAATATTTTACTTATTTACACGCTACATACCAGTTTTAATGTTTCAGTGATACAAATATGAAAAAATGTTAAAAGTCTTAAACCGTAGTCGAGAAAACATTGAAAATTGAAACATTCCAAAATGGGACTGCAAAAAGTTAAACAGCGTCATATCCCAATGTATACACCCCTGGCCTACACTACCAGATATCAGCACTATGTTGTAGCATGTTTAAGTAAAGTATCGTAGGCTAGCATAATATCTTCATTATTGATCGATATTTTTTTATCTAGAGTATGACAAATGATAAAAAATGGAGGTACCAAATATTAAAAGTGCAACAGCAAAAATAATATTGAACGTAAAAGAACGCTTTTTTTTCAAAAGTCAAAAGTCACCTGCATACCTAACACGGGTACTTCGTACAATCATGGCATACCTATTCAGTAAAGTGGGAACCTCCCGCCACAATTACATTCCAGTAGTAGTACAGTCGAGTAGGTTTCTTGCTCAAAGACCTTTATTTTCTCGGAACAAATACAAATATGCACGTCCATACTCTAAACAACGACCCAAATCCAACCAAATTTTTAATTTTTGTTTGGGCATTGTTTGTTGATTCGTTTATTTGTTATCTTCGATTTAACGTTTGCATTTATTCTAAGAAAATAAGGGTCTTTGAGCAAGAGACGACCTGTTTTCTCTTTACTACTGTAGAATGTTATCATGTTTGATTAATCAAAATGAAAAGGGTACAATAGATTAGCTAGTTAGAATTAGGAGAGCAAGTTATGTAATGAATAAAATATGTTACAGACATACCTCTCATTTAGGAATGACTGACGAAGTGTGGATAAATACAATCGCCAATAACCGCGGATGGTTTTATTTTGTTTTAAAAATAAAGAGCAATGAGGATGTAAGTAAGTTTAAACGAATGATTATTATAAATGGATCGATATTTATATTGCATGATGCATGTCAACACAAAAACAAAGTAAAATCGGCATGAAAAAAAGGTAAATAGTATGTGAATAAGGTGCACGTGGTAATCGTGATTAGACGGCATTCTTTCAGGACGTTAATAGATGATTATTTACAATGGAATACATGGAATACTAAAATAAAAACCAAACAAAGTAATGACAAAGTAATTGATTCGCAGTATAATAAACAAGCTGAAAGACAGATTAAATAGCCGCAAGATAAAATGAGAGTCGATATACGTCAAGCGGTGATAGAAACTATTATATTGACACAATTGAAAGAAAATAATATAAAATAATAATGTAAAATAATGTAAAACCGTCAATTACGTGTCAGAACCACCAAAGTATAGAAGTTGTATATTTTATGTACTGAATACAATCCATTGAACATATTGTAGTATGCAGATACTAAATTTGATTATAGGACGGTTCCTGTTGAATCTCATAGCTTTTACTAAATAAACGACGCTATATTTCTATTTCTATGCACTTCTTCACGATTTTAAGACAGTCCTAATTTTAAATATGTTATTAACTATACAAACACAATGTTGAATACACCTTGGACGTACAGTCAGTAACGTTACAAATACAACAGGGGAAAATGATCGAGGATATATCAAAACAAATACAACATGCATAGATCTTAGGTGTGTTAAATAAATGGGATTACAAGTGTATTGCAGTGGAAACAACGAACATATTAGAGAAAACTAAGAATAAAAGTGATCCTACAAAATCTCACCCTCGTTTGCAAGAAGTTAGTTCCGCTGAGAATGCCGTATCTATGAGGCGAAATCGCAGTACTACTGAATTATGGAGCTATTAAGGCCGTATAGCCGCGGGTTTTATAACGCTATAACGTTTTAGTTATGCAATTTAATTGGATTATAGACAGAATGACAAAAAATGCAAATGCGGAGAATACCGCATGGAAAAGATGAAGCATGTGTAGTCTGTTAGAATGAGATGTATACAGCCATCTCCAGTAATAACGACATTAATAAGCTAATGAATTATTAGCAAAAAGGGGTGGGAATTTAAGAGAACTGTAAGCAGTCAATAAACCATTATAGTCTTTCCATTCTCTACAACGGTCATTTGAAACTGAACAACAGCTATCTGGCTAACGTTTTACAGCTATCTGGCTAACCCCTCCCATCTTTGATTTGCTGTGTTTTTATACCTACATTGAATTGACCTTGCATGGTTGAAATAAATCTTTTCTAATATCGTTTAATTACATTACATAGTCAGTACAAAACGTAATTAATTACAGATATTGTTCCAATGGACTTTGCAGATTCTACATACAGATTTATTTCGAATAATCTTTGAAAAACTCTTTGTATGAAGAGGCAAATCAACTGATAGACAGGGAATTATACTCTTCCTTGTAATCAATAACATCCCATACATTCCTGACCGGGACAGCGGTAATCTAAACTGGATACAATTATAGATCTCAAATATTACTGACCGAGACAGGATTCGCATCCAGACAGTGACACTCCTTTTCGGAGACAATTATATACCCTTACAGCGATATTCATAATTTATATAACGATATATAAGACATTACTGACAGTGGGCAGTGTTACTTGGGCAGTGTTACTGGGCAGTGTTACTTGGGTGCAGTGATTTCTTAGACAATACTGATCCAGAGAGAGGTACCATTGCTTTGAGAATTACGACTCAGCCAATTTTGCCTCAGTCAGTACTAATTTATCTTGGATACAGGGGTAGATAATATTAACTAGGACAGTGGTATTCTCATCAGGAGAGACGATGTTCCACACTTAAGTGTTTAGTAGTTATTATTGTGGAAATCAATTGCCTCGGATACCTAAAAAAGCAGTTAGAAAATGTGAAACAAGAGATTTTGTGTAATTTAGCCCGGCTCATTTGTCAGCTTTACAAACGGAAGGGGAACATCACGAACCCTAAGCAAATTCTATCTCGAAGTTGCGATTAAAAACGCAACTGATGTATAAGATATGTGACGCTAAGAAACATTTACAGGAAGTATTCCTAAAATATCAGGGTGAAAATGTTAGAAATGATAACGTTGTCAGTTTAATGCCGTAACCAATGTTAGCTAATATCTGATAACAACGAAACAAAACAAAACACCATTATCATAAACTTAACATTGTCAACATTGATGTTACTACCCTTCTACGCATCCAGGCGTCAAGGTAACACGTGACATATCAATGTACAAACGTTTGACTTCTACTAAAGCTTTCACAATGACTCTATACAATATCGCAATTGACATAGAAGACACAGAAGTTTTATGACGTTATTAGAAGACCTTAACGCATATCTAACTGTTTGATATGCCACAAGCACCAGAAATGTGATTGATATATCTCGCCATTAATTGGTAAGGTAACAATTTTTTATCTTTAGATTGCTTGATTGTAAATTATATACTGATTCATTCTGAAAAACGGATTTTGTTTTAAATATATTGTTTGGCCCTAAAGAACACCAGACAGCTGCCATTATCTTTGATGTGCCAATCCGAAGAAAAATATTCGTCTGTGTGGGACTTGACTACCATGCCATATTTCATTTGTCATACCATAAGTAGACTTTCTATGTAAATTTCAATGAATTATAAAATGAACAGATTTTAACTGAAGAATAAAACTTAAGTCTGCTGTATTGACATCCTGAATATTATACCACAACTTCTAGTGCCTTACTCCTACCACCAGTTTGAAGCAACATAATGTGTCATATGGATTGTTTTCCTCAATTTTTGACGATAGTGCAGGAATTGAATTTAAACTTGATCTTATCCCCCTTTCTCTCTCTCTCTCTCTCTCTCTCTCTCTCTCTCTCTCTCTCTCTCTCTCTCTCTCTCTCTCTCTCTCTCTGTTGATATCAGGTAGATAATGATGTTAAAGAGAGAACTAGTATACCCATGTTGAACTTATTTTTCTGAAAAGGATGCAGTCACGAACAATTAAAATATATTACAGAAATTGTATATTTTGGATTATTCAGCCTTTAAAATTCTTTGTTTGTCAAAAGTTTATTTACTACACCTTACGTACGTGTAAGACGGTTAATCGACTAAAATCTTGAATCACTGTATCCAGGAGGAAGAAAAGAACATAGACGCAATGTTCTTCATTTAATAAATTGAGACAGATGGTTTATAGCGTAATGGTGGTTAAATATTTGAATACGATCAGCTTCAAATTAATTATACCGTCGTCGAGTGACAGGAGTGTAACAATCCAACAGTTATACATTTAATTAAAGCTAACACACACACACACAAACACACACATACACACACACGTCCATGATTTTGAATGTGTGTTACAATCCTATACAGTGCCTTGAGCAATATCCATTTTGTGTAGAAATCATTTGGTCATGTGGATCCAATACTACGGTTATAATGAGTAAGTATTCAGTATCCATCAAAAAGTTGGACTGGTTACCTGCTTTGAGATTTACCAGTACAAAAATTCAAAATATATGTATAGCGAGAGAGATGTGTGTGTGCGTGTGTGTGTGTGTGTGTGTGTGTGTGTGTGTGTGTGTGTAATTATCGGACTACCGTTATGAAAGATCAAATTGTCTCTATCATAGAAGTCCAGCATAAGATTCCCCGATGTGTAGATAATTCAACAAAACGTGTAACGTACGGATTAACTTTGAATGTTCACCTCTCCTTTAGCCTAGTGGTTACAGCGTGCGCCTCGGAAGCGGGATGTCGTGGCTTTGATGCCCGGCCGAGTCATACCAAAGACATGACGCAGATTCATAGAATGGTTGAGTTTAGACAATACAAGAATTATACTGGTCAGATTTATATAACAATGTCTACTCTAATGGTTAACCTCTATAAAATATCATTTAGATGCAAATTTTTTTTTCACCACTAGATCATGTAAAACATCACAAATTTCGTAATAAGCGAACGTGTTTGCATAATAATAAAAGCAAATATACTCACGTGTCTTTCGAAGCATACAATATATGTTGCATCAGGGACAAAATAGTTTCTAAAATTAGGTACAAGTATCAAATCAGCTAGGAAAGAATAGCAAGTCAGGCACATTTTGATACATGTACCTACATTTTCAAAGACAGGACATGCTAAAAAAAACATAGTTTGCATACTGTAATAAAATGATTATAGGAAACAACAAGTGTATACTTGTGTTCATGAAGTACAGAAGCACATGAAACACTCGTCTCTTAGCTTCATGTACACAAAGTTTTGAAAAGAGTTATTCAAAGATATGTTTAATGTTTCACAATATGAAGTAATGAATATAAACGTATGATTTGATTCCTGTTGAACTGCACTTACGGCGTGCAACTATTTGACTCGCAATATCTTTAGGTGTATTTTCTATCTATCCTGACTACAGCTTCCCAGATTTTGAAAGCAATAATATTAAGTAGAAGAATCCCTTTCAACGAATCCCTGTATATATTCCCCCCAAAATATGTCCAAGATAAAAGGTCATCTGTTTTTTCATGTTTTCCGTACCCACTTGGAATTCGTGTTGAAAAGACTGATATCTGATGTTCCTAATAATGAGTGAAAACTAATAGGAGCCGTTTCTGCATGACTTTGTTTGCTATTTTAAGAACCAGTGAAAATTAAAGTTTGCCCTGTTTACAAAAATGTGTTATCCAGAGGCGTACTAAGAGTAAATGGTGCCCGGGCGACGATGAAGACCAAAAAAGCTTTTGTCGCGCTAAGAGGTCTGATACCATGGGCCACCGTTCTCCTCCACCATCGCCATTAGTAGTTTATTATTATTATGTCTTGTTTCCAAAAATTAGGAACATTAAAGAGCCCAGTTTAAAAATACCGCGTTGTCTGATATTTATAAATGTGTTATTTTAAACAGAAGTGAGACTTCAAGTACGTTTTGTAATTTCTGTAATGCTCTCAAAATATAGTAAGACAGTATCTCTACAGATTTTTTTAATGAGCTGATGGTAAAATATGAACCTAATTTATAAGGTAAATTGCAAAATCTCTCGATTAACCTATTTAGGTTCTACAATTACACTTTACAAAATTTCTTTGTAATGCGTACTGTGTCCGGGACATGTACTTTAAAACTGTGCCAGAGGCGACCGTCCTTCCCCAATCCCGCCGTTAGTACTTTATTCGGTGTTTCCAAACATTAGTAAATATTAAAGTGCATAGCTCATATATACCGTGTTGTCTGATATTTCTGAATGTGTTATTTTAAACAGAAGTCAGACTTACAATGAGCGCTGTTTAAAGTACTGTGTTATCTGATCGGTTCCAAACGATGTTTTCTGGTGTTTACAAATATGATAAAATTGTTTTGTGCCCTCTTCAAAACACTGTGATGTCTACTGTTTCTTTAAAAAAATTAGTACAATTTATGTGTGGTTTGTTTTAAAGACAGTTTTGTTTGATCTTTATTTAAAAAGTAGTGAAAATTACTACGTGCCCTGTTCCGAAAACAACATGAAGTCCGATGTTTCTAAACAGGAGAGAAACTTACTGTGTTACCTGTTTAAAAGACAGTGTTGTCTGACGTTTCTAAAAATGAACGATACTTACTGTGCATCCTGTTTAGAAGACTGTTGTCTTTTATTTTCAGTACTGAGTAAAAATTGCATTATGCCCTCCTTAATATAGTGTGTCTAATGTGTAATGTCTATTGAGGACTGCGCTGTCTAATGTATAATGTCTAATAAGGAATGCGCTGTCCGTTGCTTCTAAACATGATTGACATAATTATCGTGTGCCTGTTTAAAAGACCGTGTTGGGTGATGTTCAAACGACGTTAAATGCAGGTAACAGTGTTGTATAAAATATTTTCTTTGAACATTATACTTTGTTGGAGTTACTAAATAAGACAGGCACAATGACTGTGGATACATTACAAAGCATGCAACGTTTTGTAATATATTATATTGTCCATGCATGGTAAGACAGTATCACTACATATTTGTTAATGAGTTGATGGTAAAATACGAACCTAATTTATCAGGTGAAGTTCAAAAGGCCTTTCAACCGATGAAGAGTTTGGCTAGGCGTTTTACTATCTGCTACTACCTTTACCAAAATTTGCATTGTTATGCAAACGTTGTCAGGACATCTGCTTAAGAACTGAACATACAGTGTCCATGACATGGACTTTATAATCATGCATATTGTGTCCGTGACATGGACTTTATAACTGTGTATTCAGTGTCTGTGGCATGGACTTTAGAACTATGCAGATAGTGTCCGTGGCACGGAATTTAGAACTATGCATATTGTGTCCGTGGCATGTACTTTAGAGCTGTGTATAGTGTCCGTGGCATGGACTTTAAACACATGCTGACTATTTATGAGTCTTTTTACTAAAATATTAATTCCCTATCCGATAATACACACTAGTTAATATTTCATGTAAAACATTGTTACTGGTGTGCACAAACAGCTTTCGTTGTATTAATTTGAAAATAACGGTTATTAATTTCTGTGATGCTCACAAATGGCTCATTTTTACACCCCTCCTAACCTGCGAAGTGTATTTGTATTTAATACACACACATACACACACATACACACACACACACCTATTAAATGCCTATTTAACTCTTTGATCAGAAAAACGTAATCTGACTTGTTCTAGGTCTTGTAAACTTATTAAGAAGCGACACAGCTTAAGAGGTACATAGTGGTCATGTCAAAATTAAGTAATTAATAACAAAAAAAAAGAACACAAAGACGGAAAAATAATCGCGAACTAATATGCTTGCTGAAATGCAAACTTAAGGCAATGCAAAATAAATAGCATAGTAAAATTAACAATCATGATGAGAATTTGAGATTATTCGTTGTAAGTAGGTAATATTTGGGTGTACGAGACTGCAAGTGCAATTTAAAATAGAACATGCATCAAATTAAATGAACTAATTCATTAATTAATTCAAATATCACATCTCTTATGCATTATTAATTTAATGATGGATCACTTTCCTACAACTAGTGATCTCGTCGTATCATGTATACTGCCAACTTGCGCGGATAGTTAAAGGAAATATCCAATGCTTTTGTTCTTTTCGTGTTCATGTTTTTATTTTGCTAAGCGGAGTCGGTTGGTACAGATCTTATGTGTGGTACATACCTTAAAAATCTACAGCCGTTTTCAAAAGTTAATTGTCTGGAGATTAGATCCAAATTTAAATGGAGCTTTCGTTGACAAATTTCGTATTATGACTAGATAGTCCCTAATGAAAATGTAGCAATCTGATATCCACTATGGCCGCACCGATTGTCGTTTTAAAATTATTGGTATGACCAGCTGCCATTTAAAAAAGTTGGTAATATCAGCGAGGGCTGTTTACTTAAGACTCCTACTTATGTATAGTCTATCTTAAATAAAGATGGTACTGCTTTCATGTTCAATGCATATTTACTGACACTTTATTTAAGGAGACCTTTTACACCATGGCTGGTTCTGAAACAACACGGTTATTCTTGCCATTACAGAATGACGACGATAGCAGCCATCTTAAAAATATTGCTGTAGCCACTCATTATTAGCATGGTCCATTGTAGTCGAGTGGTCAAATGAGCTCGCATTTATGTATAACTGATATCTAACCTCTGTTTGTGTGGGTTCGATTTTCGGATAGGCCAACATGGGTACGTGAGAAGGCTTGTCTGTATCTTCCCTTGGCTAGCTTATCCTTCACTGGGTGTTCTTAGGTTATTTTTCCACCAAATATATCAGCCACCATATTTAGCCTAGTATGTGCTGAATAAAAATAACGTACAACCCACAAGACCACAAACTCTTCTTTATAAGGATGTTTTATTACAGTGGGATTTTTTTCATGCAACATCTTCAGATATCTATTTGATATTTGAGAAATGGTGCCTATCTGACTTATAATATGACCGCCAAAACTATCATCTTGAACACTTTGTAATGGTCACTCCTTCCTAATGGGCATGTGATTTTCACTAAAATATAGCTTACACTATCCAGCTAGACCTGAATGAAAATGATGCTAATCTTTCGTCGTTACTCATTCAGAACGAAAAATCATATGAGCTTGTGTTTCTACCAGATGGCATCTTACATGATCGTGTTGGTTCTAACTGAACATGATTCCAGTTTGAGTTCCAGTACCTCCAACATATCAGCTAACAGAAAATCTTTCTTCGCCAAAGAATTTTTCGACAAGTGAAGAGTCTGCCATTCCATAATAAACGTCTCGAGCTTTAAGGCAATACAAGCCTTTAAGCCTCTAACAACCTGCATTTCTCAGTATTGCTATAATCACCACCCACTCTCTATCAGCATGCGAAGAATATAGTACATGGCTATCTTGTTGAATTTTGATGCAATATCATGATACACTTCATCATTCAAATCAGATGCATAATCATGGACCATGCTGCATGTAAATGAGATAATACAGTATGGCACACTGTAGCATTCAAGTGAGACACAATGATACAGTGCACTGTTGTATTAATGTTGTAGAGATAGGATAGTATGGCACACCTTAACATTCAGCTGAGATGCAATAACATGGTATACTGTAGCATTCAATTGAGAAGGAATAGCATGGCATACTGTAGCATTCATAACGGATACAATATAATGGTACACGTGAACAATAGCAAGACTTTACAAATTAAAGACTACAACCATTCATCTTCAAAATTCCTTTTCACATATCCCATCCCACCCCTACTTGAGTCCGCATATGAGAATGTGCATTTCAATATATTAAATGTTTATCTCGTTGAATATTGTTGCAGTATATAATAAATATAAACCGAAATACAGAGCCGAATGTAACGAAATGCACGGGTTAGTTTTTTTGTATTAAAGTGTGACCCATTTTTAAATCAAGAATTCTTGCGGTTTACATTGTTAACCTCTACTTCCTATGTGCAAATAGCATTGCCTTTGAAAATATATGTATCTTCCATGGATATATGACTAGGTGCATATCACAGCTATATCTTCATAAATTAAGTTTGGTTGACATTAATGTCTCCTCATACTTGCAGCAGCATCAATATGATTTTCATTTCTTTTATCTGCTTCAAAATCTGTTAAACCTGCTGTGGTATCTGACATTGTATTTGTTTATCAGCATCTTTTGAGATGGGGATAGAATCAACGTCGTAATTTTAAATGTTATATCGGTTACGTTTCATTTTTACCTTTCAAGGACCTTGATGACATTGTATTAGCTTATCACGTGTTTTCATGTGTGCCATTTTGCTGTGTTACTAAGACGTCATGTATTACCATACTGAAACATTCCTTACATTGTAGTAACCACATCACGTGATTTCGTGTGCACCATTTTTCTGTTTCACTGTCATGGTTTTTTTAAGTATTTGCTATCATTTGTTTTAAATGTCGATGAGTTTATCTTCTATTTTCGTTCTAGCTTTGTAATCTATAAAAATTTCCTGACGTGCATCTTTCACATAGTTTTGTTTTACGTCTTTACTCTTTAGAAAAAAAAATAAAGGTCCTTATAACTGCTACTCATATATTATATTGTCGCGATTCATTTGAAAGGAATGTTGTCTTTTCTCAGTGGTGAGTGGGTTCTAACTCAATCTTGTAAAATTTATCATATCCCACTCAGTTACATTATTTTGTCACCATGGATTCCAGTCCTGACACTAACCTCATAACGCTGAATGTCAAGCAATCTTGCTTCAAGTTCACATCAAATCAATCTTGATGTTTACGTGCACTGGGACAGGGGATTTTAGATGTAGTTGAGTACATCGAGTCATTGAAGGAATCCCAGTTTTCTTCGACATTCTCGAAGTGTGTATCAATTATATGCAGTTGGCTGAATAATTATTTTAGTTTGGTGTATTTAAGGTTTCTGGACACTTGTTTTGTACCTGTGTAAGTCTGCTAGGCTTAATACATAATATTGAGTTTGGAAATGATGAGTCCATGGTGAATTCCGCATTCTTCACTTCTCAAAGCCTTCGTCACTGACATCCAGTATGTCCCATCTCCTGATGGTGATGTAGTCAATAGGTTGTATTTGCCTTGAACGTGGATACATCCAGGACGTCTTGTTGAGGTTTGGCAGCAGTAATATTTTTTTGTTCATAGGGGAGCCATGTTCAGCACATTTTCTCTTTAGGAGTGCGTTGCAGTCTCATTTCAAAGTTGCCGAGTCCATTTTGCCTAATGATACCTGGCCATTCTCTTTTGATTTGTGTCCACTCTCGCACTGAAGATACAACGGATTTATGAGCCTTTCTGTCCTTGGCAATTCTGCAATAAGAGACTCCCTGTCTTCATACAATTTTTCTCATCTGGGTCGTCATAGTTCGAATATATAGGCCATGGTACGGTTATTCATACATGCATACATGTTCTTTACCTACCTGTTCCATACAATCAATCGATTTAAAATATACTAAACGGCTCATATATTTTCCTTCGTCATAAAGTACGTTCTGAAAGAATTATGCGTTCCACAGTACTTATTTAGTTGACATTGACCTTAAATTCATGGAAATCATATATCCATGATCAACATACTTGACCTTCGATGTTTTCTATTGTATAAAAAAAAGCATTTTTCCACCAGTGTGACTTTAAATATTGATATTCATATCATAGTATAAATATGTTCTTGATGAGACCAATGGAGAACAAGCAAATGAAAGAACGCATTTTCAAAGTTAAGAAGTTGCTGAAAAAGTGCAAGCCTCTGCTCATGTATTAAGGAAATGCGAAACGTTACGCAATCTTGAATTATCATTAACCTTTTACAATCACGAATCCGAGCACAAATAAATCGACTCTTGTATAAAGACGATTCCGCTTTAGGTGATGATCAAACGTTATGGATCTGAAACCTCGACAAATGTTATTACCAGTCCTTGACACTAATGTAATTCTTGGACATATAGCTTCAATCACCAGTGATTCATATTTCACGAGGCTAGCAAGCGAAACAAACACTATTTTGATGTGAATTACAGAATAATAATTGCTCCGTGTATCATGATTTAGTATAGAAAATATAGTACCTAAAATATATTGCTCGACCCTTAGTAGCAGAAAACCTTATTGCTAAGGCTCTGTATACAGTTGCTACGGAAAGCGGGAGAAAAGCATTACGGTCAGAAAGATGCAACGACATTATACATTTTTTAATTCAGGTCACATGTATATAATGAAATTACAACACCATATATAATTTGCTACAGATAGGGGTATCTCGAACAGTAAATACAGTTGGAAACGCTGACATTCCATTTTGCTAGCTACTGACATGTTACATTTGCAGTAAGGTATATCGGTATCTAATGTCTGTTTTTTTACATGAAAAGGTACACATAACTATATTTACGGCACTAAGAAATTCGATATACTTTTGGGGCCCAGCTGTATTGTTCCATGCCTAAAGAACTTGAAATCCTCCCACCCCCATCCAACTCGAAACTTAGAAGGAACAAAACAGAATTGTGACACTTTATTAACTACACAGAATAAAGTCACCATAGAGTCATTAACTAGTTTACCTTAAAAAAACGATAATGTATTATGCAAACAAGAAGAAGGCAAGGCATCTAATATACATTATGATCAGGGTATGTCTATCACTCTTAATGACACTAGGCCACTATGTCGACACCAGTTCTTTTAAAATGCAGATTTCATGGTTGACATTGATATAATGTTCTCTCTCAATATTTCACCGGTATGTGTCGTCGAACATTATCCTGATATCGATTAAGGTATAGACTAAGAGGTGACCGGTTTATTGTAGTAATTTCTATGTTAAAATGATTCATGTGGCTCACTTTGAACAAGAATATGGCTTTTTCGAAAACTTAATTGATTACTATCAATGAGCCACGTCCTTATTAATCATTGTATGTGTTTCAGTTTACCTTGTTCAAAGACAAAATATCGATTTATTCTAGATACCTTATCTAAGAAGTCCTCATGCTGATCATCTGCATTGAATACTCCATTTGGAACACCTTGAATCTAGCAGTAGACTGGTATTCAGTTAAAAGCGCATGTTGGCACTTATCTGATATACATTCTGGATCTGAAGCGCGCAATATGATTCATACAGACGATAATTTGATAACGGGAGAAAATTAATGACTACATTGCACCGGATAAACTATCTTACATGGAAATTGCTGATTTGTAGTTATAAATAAAGTATTTATAGAAAAAACAAATCTTGATTGTATGTTTATAATTTCAATCATAGCCATTATAACCAACACCACCATTATAATCGCCACTATCAGCACCACGATACTGTCCGTAAAGGAATCAGTCGCCAACGCCATTACTGCCTAGTAAACAAAGGCACACTGACCATTAGTAGATGTGATAACTGTTTTACATTACGCCAAAGGTGACTTTAATTTAATAATAGAAACAGCGGCAAGAATACGGTGGTAGATTGTTTGGTCTGAAGATGAAACAAAACAAGCAAACTGAGGAATTGAGACCGTATTTGTTGAATGTGCTGGATTATCAAAAACAGAAAAAGAAAATATCGGTGCAAGAACTAAAAAAGATGTATGCAAACCTTTCGAATCAAATAAATAAACATAAAGGTATTTATGCAAACATATGAGTTTTGGAATACTAAAGTAAAAACAAATAAACGGAATAACAATATTTCTAACATGCGTGCTTTTAATTATTGATATAAAAAGTAAACAAACAGACATAAGTGCAAAATTGGAGTTTTCTGTTGACATTTGGACCCTTTTTCATTTTTCACTCTTATTCTGAATAATGCTCATTAACTACTAGCATTTGCTTTAACAAACCACATGGATACGAGACATACATTGCAACATTGGATACTCATAAAAGGCCTTAAGGTAATAGTTTGCATCGTGGAAACATGTAAGGTAACGTTTTTTGTGACCTAGTTCAAATCAGACAGGTAATGTAACCTGTACGTAACCTTGCACGTTGTTTCATGCTTCTGAAATACCTTAGACGGATTGGTTGGTTTATATATAACAATGACATTTGCCGGGGAAGGACAGGACACACCAGGCAGCAACAGATTTAGCACAGTGAAGCCAAAGTTTATTAGTATATGGTGTGTAATTTAGGAAGGTTGTATTCTGAGGAATTTTTGTAAATTATGCAAGTATCAATATTTATATACTTATACAAATACGCAATTTACATATTCTCATTATATGTGTTCACATTGGGGTTAAGGGATTACAGCCTGATCAATATAACTTGCATCAGATCACCTCTGCATTGTATGCGATCTCCACGTATCAGTCCCTAACCATCCACTTTTTTGTGATACTAAGAGAATCATCCGTATCATAAATATAACCAAATTAATGCATGACATCCAAGAAAACCTAACAACTTACTTACATCCTACAGCAGAACAACTCGATAACTGCCTGCGTTCATTGTTTGAAAAACATGTCCCGGCCACCAAATACAGAGTATCAATAAAAACGGTTTATCCATGGCATAGCAGCGTTAGGGACCAGCTTCGCACTGCTACAAGACCACCAGAAGGCAGATAAGCTTTAGTTTTCAACAGATTCACTACTCATAAACAAATCTATGAAGCCGCTAAGAAGAACGTCACAAACATAGTACCATTGAGCAAAAGTATCCCACTGCAGTGCTAAAATCACAGAGAGTTCCAGGTGCAAAGAGCTCTTTGAGATAACTAACAAACTAATGTCAAAGAAGAAATGTACACCACTTCCAACTACTTTCTCTCCAGTAGACCTTTCAGACCTATTTGCAAATTTCTTCTGTGACAAAGCAAAAACCTTTAGGGATTCGCTTGACATCACAATTTCAATTGACTTGTCACAATACAGCTATGATACAGAATTGTAGCGACAACCATTACGAGCATTTGAACCTGTCTCTATTGATTTAGTACGGAAGGTCGTGATGAAGAGTGCACCAAAGTATGGTGTACTTGATCCAATTCCAACATCACTGCTGCTTGAGTACTTAGGACAAATATTGCCTTCAATAACTGATGTTATTAATATATCTCTCATTGGGATAATTCTGATCATTTTTCAAATTGCGATCGTAAAGCCTCTGCTGAAGAAACCAACACTTGACCATAACGATTTAAAGAACTACCGCCCAGTTTTTAATCTCCCATTCATATAAAAAGACTTCGATAAAGTTGTTCTAACCCAACTTGTATCTCATTTCAATTCAAACAGTCAGTTCAGCAATCTGCATATTGCCCTTGCCACAATACCGACACTACTCTTTTGAAAGTATCTAATGACATTCTTTCTGTGTGTTGGATAGTGAAAAGGTTACAGTTCTCACCCTCCTTGATTTGTCTGCAGCATTTGACACAATAGACCACGATATATTAATTCACCGTCTCCAGCATGTATTTGGCATTCCATAATATAGCCTTACAGTTGTTGAGGTCCTACTTAGTCAACAGGACACAAATTGTACATGCAAATGGAATATATCACAACCCAGTTGATCTATGTTGTGGTGTTCCACAGGGTTCTGTTATTGGACATGTTCTCTTCATTCTATACACTCAGCCGCTCTCAAGTGTCATAGAGCATTACCCAGTGTCTCAACAATTGTACGCTGATGACACCCAACAATGCAAGTCTAGCAACCCAACTGAAGTGGATGCTACCATCCATGGAGCAGAGAGAAGCATTTCTGATGTTAAATCATGGATGACATGTAACAAGCTGCAGATGAATGATGATAAAACTGCGGCCATTCTGATCACAACACAAAGACTTTCTCATTCACACCTTTTACCTCAGACAATAAATATCAGCAACGTCAACATTAACCTATCACAGTCAGTACGAAACCTAGGCGTTACTCTAGACAGTACTCTCACATTGAACCAACATGTTATGAACATATGCAAAGCTGCATATCTTGAACTGAGACACATATGTTCCATTCGCAAATATATTTCAGTTGATGCCACTAAAACACATGTGTGTTCATTAGTACTTTCAAGACTGGACTATTGTAACTCAATTCTGTCTGGTTCATCTCAATATCTACTCCAGAAATTTCAAAGAGTTCAAAACACAACTGCTCGGATCATTTTTAGAGTACCTCAAGCAGAGGTACTGATCTGTACCCTACACTCGATATCAATTCGATACAGAATCAAACACAAAATTTGTTTTGTGTGCTATGTTTCACGGACAGACTACAGTCCAACATACCAATGCGGCCTCAACCATGTGCATACGCCATCAAGATACTTCCGCTACTGTTCTGACAATCGTATACTCATTGTTTCTACTATATAAATGAAGTCACATGGATGACGTTCTTACAATTATAAGGGCCGGACGATGTGTAACAAAATGCCCATTGAAATTAGACACAGTGGTCCCTTCTAAGAGTGCTCTTAAAACTCATGTTTTTCGACCTCAGTAACAAATTTTGAGACCTAATAATGTTTTTTATCTTATATGTTTTCAGCATTTTTTTATGTTTTCCAATTTCATGGATTTTGTTATTTGTTTGATTCTCGTGCAGTAATATCATTATAGATGTTATAAAGCGCTTAGAGATTCTAACTAATGATTAGGCGCTATACAAAGTCCTCATTATTATTGTTATATTAAGCATGTACCATTCTAGCTAAAGAGATACTTATTCATATTGCCTGTGTGTACAATGTGGAATTATTGTCAGGTCGATTGATTTTGCAGATAACTACAGAAATAAGCATTCATATTGCCAATGTTCATGTGCAAAGGAGACTAATTTCTAGTCAGTATATTGTTCAATTATCAGTCCAAATAGATGAATATATAATCATATGCCCGTGTTAAAAAGCAGGATTTTTCATATATAATTAATATATAAACTACTACTAAAATAACATTATTTTGAAAGGTATTTATTGTCCGTTATGACCAAAATGAATCTCGGTTATTTTCGGATACCAGTTGAATATGTGTAATAATTGATGTGGCGACTAGTCACATAGAAAGGAAGATTTGCTTTGCCAGCTTTTTCAACAATGCTTCACATTTTAACTGATGTCATATGTGAGATATTAGCTAATGGCTACTCGTCAACTCGAGAACCTCTATAATTTTTGGTATTCTATAATAGTAAATACTAAATTAGACCTAAGTCATTGGTCTTTTATATACAAGCTCATATCCTTTCGATAATTTTTAAATTTAACAGTATTTATTGCTGTCTATATTTTGCAGACTGGGCCTAACTAACATTGTCACTGTATTTGGTTAATAACTCATTTCACCTAGAGTTTGTATCGATTGAAAAGACACGATGGCCGCTGTAACATCAAAAGATGTTATTTGCAGAATAGTCAAACTATACTAAACACAGCAGGTGCAATTTAAATCAATGTTTTTAAGAAGCCTAAATTTAGATACCATAGTTCAATCTGATTTGTTATTTAATGTAATATATGCAGCGCATTCTTTGAGCAGATTTTTAGTTCTTGCCTATAATGATCATTACGTTAACGTTTTGATAAGCCCCTTTGGAAAATAATTTCCGTTCGCAACAGTGGTCCGACTCTGCTCTGTTTTATATTTTCTTGTTAAATTTTGCCACACGCAGTTGATTACAACTTGATATTGAACAACAACAACAACTGATGTTTCCTCTACTAAGTCGGTGTTTCATCATCAGTATTATTTTCAGGTCTTGCTTCTAATAATCATAAAGTTACAGTTTTAGTATGCCTTTTTAACATGATGCATTAGTCATAAACATAAGATACATTTTAAAAGATGATATTTTAAGAATGGAGAACTTTTGACAATTTCTACATTGTCGATCAAGTCAAAGGCAGATTTCCATTTGCACCAAGTACAATCGGCAGAAAAACGATTACATTTGTATCGAAATGTTATCTTCATTTGTTTAGCATCACCATAAATGCAATATTAAAACCAAACCAGGCACGTACTCTCCTTATTGAGCTCTCAAAAACAGAATACAGGGTCGTAGTCCCATACTACCATTTTTCCATTCAATGATGCAACGCGCCAACGGGGTTTCTTGGTGTGACATGAGATGCAATATGTTTATTGGCTGCTCTAACATGTTTTCATGATGAATGATCCATTGGTTAGACATATATAACACGTTCTTCCCTAATAGTTTCGCATAGATAACATCATCCATCCTAATGGTTGGCCATATATAACATGATCAACCCTAATGGTTATACACTGATAACACGATCCACCTAATGGTTAGACATAATATAACATGATACACCCTAATGATTAGACATAATATAGCATGATCCACACTAATGGTTATACACTGATAACACGATCCACCCAAATAGTTAGACACGGATAACATGTTCCATCTTGATGGTTATATTTAGATAACAAGGCCCACTCTAATGTTTAGCCTCAATGAAGTATCATTTAGATGCAACCTTTTGAAATTAAACAGCTTGTACAAAAGAACGAAGCAAACGAAGGTGTTTGCATAATAATGAAAACAAATATACCCACACGTGTCTTCCCAATCCTACAAAATATGATACGATATGCAGAAAAATAATTTTTAAAATTAAGTAAAATTATCAAATTAGCTAGGAAAATAATAACAAGTCAGGGACATATTGATACCTATATTTTCAAAGACATGACATGTTCAAAAATACAAACATATTGTGTATGCTGTTATAAAGTAATTATAGACAACAACAACATAAAATACTTTTGTTCATGAAGTACAGCAATACATGAAACACTCGTCTCTTAGTTTCATGTACACAAAGATTTTAAGAGTCTGAAAACGAGATATTCAATATGTTTTATGTTTTACAATATGAAGTAAGAAATAGAAAGGTATAATTTAATTCCTGTTTAACTGCACTTGCAGTGTGTAACAATTTTTTTCGCAATGTTTCTTAAGGTGGTTGTATCCTCTAGCATGGCTACAGCTTCCCAAATATTGAAAGGACTAATATAAAGTATACAATTCCCGCTCAACGAAGCCCTGTATACATTCATCAAAATCTGTTGTAAATCATTGACCATCTCTTTGTTCATGATTTATATACCGACGTGGAAGCCGTGTTAAAAAAACTGATGTCTGATGTTTCTAATAATGAGTGCAAAATACTGTACCGCGTCACCATTGCTTTGTCTGGTGTTTTACAAACCAATGAGAATTACAGTGTGCCCTGATTAAAATACTGTGTTAGCCAGTGGCGTACTAAGGCAAAATGGAGCCAGAGCATCAGAGAGGGTGAACCCTACAACTATTGTGAGGCGTCTATTTGACAAACAATGGCCTCTTCCAACACCGAACAAAATAATGTGAAAAAACATAAATAATGCACCTGACCAACCTAGACGTGAAAGAAATACTTGCAGCTAATCCTAAAAAAAGAAGGGAGAATATTGATCCTATTATACATTTCTGACAAAAAGCTATAAAGCTATTGAGAATATTCAAAATACTAAATAACCTGATTTACCTGCAAAACTACTAATTCGTGTGTATGATAAATTTTAAATGTTAAAATCAGTTTATGAAACAGTAAGTAATGATAATTTTAATAAATGGGCATATCGTATATATTACAATAAAATTAAAGTCAGTCGCGATGATTATATGGTTGATACGCTTTTTGAAAAATAAAAACACTTAATAGAGGTTTAAGCAACAACAACAACAGTCTTTCGCACTGCAATAACAACAGTCCTTCTCACCGCAACAAAGACTGTTGTCGAAATTTGAAAATGCTAGTGAACAAATAAAAATAGCAAAAGTAGAAAGATCATCCTTAAGACTATTTAATACATGGGAGGAAGAAGGAGCAACACGAAGTGGCATTTTTCCGAGTGGAACTCGCGTGATTGGTCTTGTTGCCTGTCCTAATAATATTCTCTCCGACAGAGCGCGATTAGTAATTCACATTGTGGCAGCAAAAGCTGGAAATAACTCACCGGAAACAATTAACGAAGCCGCTGATATCTGTCAAATATTGTTTTAAAGCGGTTTCGTGGATATAGGTGTATATCGAGAATTTATCGACCAACTCGTTGATGGTTATCAGAGTGACTGATCTGCACCGGCGGTTAATTGTCACTACGATTAGATATAACGATAATAAATAAGATGATCATACATTATCACCATTATAAACCTACATGGTCAGGGCAATAAACTCACGATTACCCGTTTTTAAAACAATTTACAGAGATGGTCTTGGTAATGTTATTCAAGGGTTATTTGCAAGGATGGCTTCCAAAAAAGCACCAATCGCAAAACGATTATTGATGAAAACTATTAATGTTATTGGTGAAAAAGCTAATGGTGATCTTGGTAATAGTGATAGTAAGGCGTTTGCTGCAGCCAAAAAAAAACTAACACGATTAATACGATGAACCCACAGCCAGTAACATTGCAATCCACGTAAATTATGCCCGCAAATGCCAGTAAAATAATAAACCAAGCCGCGGATCAAAAACTAGGCTTGGTAAATCAAGGATCTGACGATGGACAAAAAAAATATGACTGCAAATTTAATAGCGGGATGCGGTTTGAGATCACGATTTAGATCTAGAAATTTATAATAAAATGTTCAAATCTTCACCCGACTCATTATTTGATATAGACGCACTGATGCTCAAAGATGAATCTGTACACAATTATCAGTTTTATTATTATAATGCAGTACAGCCAAATAGTCGATCAAAGATCGAACTTCAAGTTCAGGATACAAGTAAAGACTTCCTGACCGACGAATCATTTATTAAAGTAAAAGGAGAACTCGTAACAACTGTTGAAGATGTTAATCATGTAGCAGTACCATATGCATTAATTGCACGAGTTAGTTTTGTTAACAATAGGATTATGGCGCTGTTCAGTAGCGGTGCATAGATGATTGAAGGAAAAGAGATTGAATCTATTCAGAATGATGTGAATATTGCCACAACAATAATAGGTTTAGCGAGATATTCTGATGATTATACAAGATCGGTTCGTCCATCTATGATGTTTCCTAAGGATATTATTGATAGCGCTGATCATTTTTAGTATGTCAAATTACAGACACCAGTAACTACTGGAGTTGCTGATCAACCAGATGACTTTGAACATGAAAATAGGCCAGGTGCTCCTTTTGATATTATAAAAGGTGTTAATACTAATTACATCCTTGGATTTGCAGTACGTGTATCAATGCTGAAAGGACAGTGTAGATTACTTTCATGTGCAAATTCCACTGTCTCATAGTTTCTGATTTTTCAGAAATGTAAGAAAGGTTACCTTTGGAGCTAAACACAGTCATCGTAAGAAAAGTCATTTACAATGGTGCAATCTGGCGAGGTGCTGGTGTTGCTGATTGTAAAGTAAATATAACTATCATGGATGCCAGTAATGACCTCCTCATAAAACTGTACACGAATTCACGAGTCATCACTTTTTAGAAAGATCTAACAATGTAATGATTGATATTTACGGGAGATCTCTCTCGAGCCTAAACCATCCCACCGGTGAAATATCGGCAATCAAGGATGTAAAAAAAATGATCAGGATGAAATATTCGAACTGTTAAATCTCGTAGATGTGGGGCAAAATGAGGTGGTTATATTTCACTACATACAAAGCAAATTAACAACTAGTAATAATTGTTAGACTTAATGGAGTATTATTGATAAAATAATGAAGTAACCGAAAACTCCATAGCGGTGTTTGATTCCACTGGTAAGATTAGACCAGGTGTTCATTTTTCCACTGTACTAGATAGTGTCAACGATCGAGAAAACAAATGTGGTGATACAACGATAGGCGAGCTCAACATGAACTCGAAAAAGATAAAGTCATTTGGTAATACAACATCTGACATTGACGCTGTGACAAAAAACTGTAGATACCATAAACAATAAACTATGAACGCTACGGGCTAAAATGATGTTCATGTAGGCGCGTTTGCAAATCTTCGTAAAATGTTTAGAAAAACTGATGATACCACTGATGATCTCTTTGGAAAATTACCGAATATCACATTGAAACTTTCTGATATTACAACAACTATTGATACCTAGAGATAGGCTTGTCTGGCGGTTGTATTTCGTCGTGTCCACTTTCAGTGCATCCCCTCAAAGTATATGTACTCAATAAGGCACCTTCTCAGTCCAATTATCCAGTTACCATATTCTTTTTTGTGTACACGTTTGGTATGTTGTGAAAACACTGCAAAACTGCAATTCTGCCACATGAACTTATAAAAACTGATAAAGAACTTTGTCCTACAGCGCTATAAAAGGTATGCATGTATGTATGTATGTATGTATGTATGTATGTATGTATGTATGTATGTATGTATGTATGTATGTATGTATGTATGTATGTATGTATGAATGTATGTATGAATGTATGTATGTATGTATGTATGTATGTATGTATGTATGTATGTATGTATGTATGTATGTATGTATGTATGTATGTAGTTATTTAGTTAGGTAGGTAGGTAGGTAGATAGGTATGCAGGCAAGCAGGCAGGTAGGTAGGAATGACGATACGTCTGGCTATTGTTAGTCCTTTTTAGTTCCCAAACTTGAATTGTGCACAACAATATTTATAATTTTATTATTTTATTTATTTATTTATGAATTCATTTGTTTATTATCTTGCAATCAATGGTCACTGTCTTTATAAGATAGTCCAATTTACAACGACAAAAGCTGAAAAAAGTAAGCAAAGCAAAGGGGGGAAAAGTTAATTTACCAACGAGCATTGAAATGTATTATTAAAGCCCTCCAATGAATATGTATTTATGTGTCTAAATATAATGTCCTCTCATTACTCCCACCCCACCCACCAATACAGGTTAATATTGTCTACGCATTATATTTTTAGTATTGTCACTAGTTGAATTGATACACTTACTGTCTCGTGTGTGTGCGTGTGCGTGTGTATATTCGAAAATCGAAAAGAAGAAATGTAAAATAAGAACCATCATAAGTTACATAAACAAAATGAGAATCAAAGCTATGTCCATGTTCCTTCTCCCCACACTTGGGGAATTTGCGGTCTTCTTTACAATTCCTATACCATAAGCGTAGCTTGAAACCCATGCAGTAAAAAAACGGAGGAAATTTTTTCGCATCCTCTCTGGTATGGTTGATTGTCCTACCTCTGATGCAATGGGTTTGGAGCCCCATAGTTGTGCCAGCTTATGCGATAGGATCTTAACATTCAGTTTGATGTACATTTTGTATATGATCTCCTCAGTTTCCACTTGTAGGGGCAAGCCATTTATGTGCACTTCGTCAGATATGGGCCCTATTTATCTTGTGAACGGTGGTGCCTGTTTTTTTTCAGTCGTCAAGCCTTTGACATTTGTACTGCCTTGCGTTTGGAGGGACACTTCCAAGTCTACCGGGTACAACATATGTTTATTGTATCCGGTATTTTATTGTCCAGCTATCCGTTTCATGTCTACTCTCGTAGCTTGTAGCGTAGATAAAACTTCAGCTTGTCTGGGTGTTTTTGCTACATTCCCGAAATCGATCAGCTGGCATCCCGACTGGTGATATGCATACATCACGTTGCCCATCACTTGTATATGAAAGTACACATTTAATTTTTTATTTTCGCCATTAGTCCAAAAATTCTGAATATTCTGCCACCAGAGTTATTTACCACCTGCTGTATCATATATAGCCCAAAGCAATGGCGTTAAATCCCAAACCATCAATATCCAAAATTAGTCTACAATATATGCATGGCTCATCTAGTAATATAAATACACATTATTATTGCTTTGCATACAAAGTGGTAAAAATTATTTGCTCACTTGTTCAGATCGAAGGGTAAATGTTATTTGCTCACTTGATCTAGTTTACCAGATCGAAGCCAGGTAAGTTATTGGTATGCCGTCCTTGGTCAGTCGTCATAAGTGTTGTTTGGAAATCAGTCTAGAGCGTTACGTTAAAACAGCACATGATCTACATGGGTGCATAATCTTGTCACATTCAGAGGCACGATGAATCTGATTATGGAAGATGGTTGAAACATAACTGCGTGTAATTGGCTGAACGTACAAACACGATAGGCTTTATTTTTAGACAGGCAATTTTAATTTTAACCTTGTCACTCTTTGTCCCCCTCCAAAATAAAATGTAAACCTTAACAATATTTTCATTTGAGAACATTGATACACCAGAGTGCTTATCAGAGTCCAGACCATCCTACACTCAAGATTTTACTAAAACATTTGGTAGTTTCTACATCTTTATCAAGCCTAAACTCAAATATGCTATGCATCTGTATCATTGCCGGTAAATAAATGCCTTCGACAATTAATGGAATTACAAAAGTACTTCACAAACTGATCTGATACGAATCTCCGAAAATGTGAACATAGGTGAAATGAATGTCGTTAGACTGACCAGCCACTGACATTGACTGGACAGTAGTTCCCCACTATCAACACAGTAATATAAAGGTGTATTTTGCAGTTTTATAATCATATAATGAAAACTGGTGCTTACAAAATGTATACAAATCCCTCAAAATCGAACCTCTGTGAGTTAACACAGTGTGTTTCTTCTCTGCTTCTGTGCAACACCCCACTGAAATAAACAAACAAACCAAACATTACAGATAATGTAAGAAGCATACATCAACGAGCTAGGTCGTGACTGTTTCCTTACTCTACTAATTTATTTTTCTATTGGAAGATGTAATCGTTCTTCATGTGGTTTGTGCCAACAAATGCATGTAAAAGATGTACCCACGGTAAGAACTACCGACCCATTGTAAGTTAGTGTCGGCTTTCTCATATACCCACATTGGACAAATAAAGTCTGGAAAGCACGCAGATGGCTGTGAGATGGTAGTGATTTGTAAAGACTCGTGTTTTTGACTACTCGGCCACTTGGACCTAAAACAATTTTGGTATTTTATACAAGTACATATGTATCTGATATTGATATTTTGCACACAAGCGGATATTTCTTGAATAATTGCTAAATTTAAAAATCGACATATATATTGATTTCAGCTGCACGTTTGCTCTACCTTTTGCAGCCCAGGCCTTAACGTCGCCAATGTCTAAGGTTGACAACTCACTTCGTCTTTGAGACAACACGTTCGTATCCATAATTCCTTGCAAAGACATGATGGCCACTGCAGGTTCAAAACAGGCTATTTGCAGTATGGTCGTAGATAGGACTTTGGAACTAGAAACGGAAGGTAAGTAATAGATAAGTCATATATAACAACCATTATAGTTTTTTTCTTACACTTCGATACGTAAACATGGTATTTCATAATGTACTAAACACAAAATCTTATACCATAGTCAACATTTCAATAAGCCTAAATCTAGATTACATAGTTATATTAGCTTTGTTACTTAAGATCTAATATAAGTAATGAAATATTTCAGCAAATTTCTACTAAGCTCACAACATAGTATTACCGATATAATTCAAAGATTTCGTGGGAGAGAAATGGCCATTCACAACAGTTAACCGACTGAGTGAATGGATATAAATTGATAATTATATTCAGCGTAACGACAGTATATATCTAATTATTCTTTTAGCTGTCTTATATCAAATAGCATTATTGGAAGGTGCTATGCATAGCTTGATATCATCTGGCAATGAAAAAATAACAAAAAACATTGTCTTTGATTGACTATGTCGGATTTTCATCATTAGTATTATTTTCAATTTTCCTTCTAATGATAAAGTTACGATATTAGTATTGCCTAACAAAAAAATGTATTTCTCTTTTAAAAAGTTGTAAAAATGAAAATATAATTAGTTTTAAGAATCAAATCCAAAAGTAATCAAAGAATAGTCCACGATTTAAATTACAAAATTCCTAGTAATGAAATGTTCAAAAAATTAAAGTTCGAGTCCTGTTTGAAAATCCAAGATGGAAGATGATGACGTATGATGTAGTCTGTACTTTGTTTATCTACAGTTCCTTGTAAATTCACAAGAATTAACACTCCGCTGATGAAAATCCGAATACAATTTTGATAAACTGTCTCTGTCAACCAATTATATATGAGCACATCAAATATTTCCCGAGATACGTACAAAACTGAATAGAGCTGTCGTAGTCTCATCGCATCCTTTTCTGTTCAATAACGCAACGCGTCAATGAGGTTTATTGACATGACGTTATATGGTATGGGTCTATTGGCTGCTGTTACATGTTTTAATGGGGATCGTTAAGTACCCTTCTATAAATTTACTTATAATACATAGCTGTAATAGGATAACATCATCCATCCTAATGGATAAACACAGATAAAACCATCCATCATAATGGTTAGGCATATATAACATGATCCACCCTATTGGTTATACACATATAATATGATCTTTCTTAATTACAAGATACATATGTTAGTATCCGTCATAATGGTAAGACACAGAGATTAGCATCTGTCCTAATGTTTAGATACAGACAGACAGATATTACCATCCATCATAATTGTTTGATTCAGAGACACAGATAATAGCTTCCATCCTAATGGTCAGATTCAGACACACATATAATAGCATCCATCCTGATTGTTAGATTCAGACACACAGATAATAGCATCTATCCTAATGTTTAGATTCAGACACACATATACTATCATCCATTCTAATAGTTATATTCAGACACATAGATAATATCATCCATCCTAATGGTTAGATTCAGAAGCTTGGAGGGTGAATAGACCACTTTTGGAAGGCTTCAATCGCTTCACCGACCCTTCCATAATACCAAAAACATGTATTTTTACCGCCATGATACATTTGTGTGCGCGTGCCAACGCGTATACATATACCGATTTGACCTCGTTGATGTGGTCGTGCCCTCCTTGCTGCTATCAATTAAAATTTGGATCATGACCGATTCAATAACGTTTTCGAGAATCATGCAAATATATCGTTATAAATCCATGATGGGTTGCTCAAGCATGACTAATTAAATTTCTAAAACAATTATAATCCATGTCTCCCTTGCACGAACTCTGATGAATATTTCTTTGTGTATCCGTTAAACATAGCAAGAATATTAGTTATCCCTGATTACTTTAGGTATTGTTGTATAACGTTGAGTAACATAAAATCACGTCTGTGTTTTTAGGCGTTTTTCGATAAAATATCAGGGCTGGATTAGATTGTTTATCCAACATAACATCATCATACATAACTAAATTATTACTACCCCATCAATAACATGTGCAGATGGCGCTTCATCAATATCAGTAATAAATTCAACATCATCACAGTCTTCATTTATCGTCGCTGCGTTTTCATTAGTCTTTTAGCACCGCATAACAGAGCTGATCATCTACAGACGGAGCTAGCATTAAACTTTATCCCATTTTAACCAGCTCATTATAAATTAAGTAACAACTGTGTCTTACCACTCCCAGAAGGTCCAATTATAATCATTCTGATAGAATTTGGTAACGCTGTAAGATGCTTATCGTGTTCTTGTCGCTGAACAATCAATTACATCCATGATATAATAAATGCATATGGAAGTATATTGTGTTAATACAAGAGGTGTACTTGTCCAGGTGAATTAATGACAATCAGAATGAAAAATAATAGACCAGCGCTTACTGCTACTTATGAACGTTGTGTTACAAAAACTTGAATATATCGCCGCTGATAAGTCGGGTTTCAAACAAATACAACACGGGAGTGATATTGCAGCGACGTTAGCCAGATTACCGGGAATTCCATGGGCCAAATACCCATGAAAAAAACCCACCTTTCATGACATAATTACTCTGGCAGTGGTACCAGACTTGAGATCCGACATGACAACCATGACCAACGAAAATCAGGCGAATATCTAATATATGCTATCGTACAAGCTTGTCATGCATGCTCATGATGTAGCTCATCAATCAAATATCCATGAAAAAAAAAACACGTTTCATGACATAATTACTGTGGCAGTGGAACCAGACTTGATTCAATCCGACTTGACAACCAAGACCAACGAAAATCAGCGAATATCTAATATATGCTATCGAACAAGCTTGTTATGCATGCTCATGATGTAGCTTATTGATCAATTGATCTTCAACAGCAAAACATCACAGATGTGAAATTGATTCACGCGTTAAATTCCATAAAAATAAATATTTCAAGGAATCATTGGCTAACTGCTCATTAAAAACCGTTATGAAAGGTAAACTAGTAGATGGGGCTTGTAATTAATAATGGAGTCAGCTTTTTATTCTCCGAGCGGATAATGGAGATGTAGCGCCACGATTAGTAAACTCGCCTTAGCTGTTGGTGTTGACCGTGCCACCGCAGCAACATAGTTAGCCCAACAACCGAAATGGCAAATCTATCTAACACCGCCTAAACGAATACAATACGCACATTTGATGTTTGCATACCTAATGAAGCTCATCAGTCTGATATGTTATTTTTACCACATTATAATAGACGTCGTTAAACATACAAATACGCAGTAACTGTCGTTCATACTGCAAGTAGATACAAAGAAGCAGAACCGTTATCAACATACACAACTGGTGAAGTATCTTCTATGTTTAAATGAATTTATCAACGAGGTGGTCTACGATGGCCACAGCTGTTACAAGTTAAACCTGGCAAAGAATTTCAAGGCGCAACATCATTTTTGATCAAACAACACAACATCAAAACGGAACGCATACATACTGCTATTCATCGCGATCTGGCCATTGTTGGGAGATTTAATTGAACACTTGTTGAGAGGTTATTTGGATATCAACACGGTAAGTAGTAAATTCAAAAGAAAATATCTCGCGAATGGGCGTTTAAGATTACCAAGTGTGATTTATGCGCTAAATAATGAAATTACTCGAACAATGAACATGGAACCTGTTATCTCAATCACACGCGCGCGTATACCTGTGCAAGTTGATTTGTCAGTATATCCAGTTCTGGGTAATGTCATCTGGTGAACTTGAAGGTGGTAAAAAACAGAGCGACCGATACAGTCTGAAGTATCACAACACACAATTTCCAGCGTAGTTACATCCACGGGTAGACCTGCAATATACTGATTAGATTCAACTGCTCCTCAACGTGGATTTATGCGTGAAGAATTACAAATAATTTCCGAAGACACGCAATTGTCGCCCCAATCGATTAACTAGCACCTGGACGTCGATTACACTAAAGGCAAGTTAACATCGTATTTTCGCGTGTATGACGACGACTGTTATTTTTTCTATCCACGGTAAATTGATTTAAATCGTTTTTCAGATACCACCATAATATTACACAATTACATCTCGCACAGAGATTATTCTGTTTCTGCTTCAGTCTCATGATAAATTCGACATCGATATAAAAATCTTGATTATTTTTTTTTATTATGTGTTGGTGTTAGTACAATCATGTCATCGCTTGGAAATGTAATTAATTCGATCACCCAAGTTTTCTTGCCACAACAGCCAGGTCCATTCAAATACACAATTTGTGTCTGGATACCGGATCATGCACGATGCCGCAAAAAATAGTTGTGATATCTGATCGCGTTCATAACAATCCAATATCATAAAACCTGCAGTTGGTTTATAATTGTATATCTCTTCCTGTTGTATTCTCCATGATTCCCACGATGCACCATCGCTGATAAACTGAGATAACAACGACGAATATTTCTTATTGATATAAAACGAATCCGTGGCAACTCTGACTGTGGTGCGCGGAAATCTGTTTATCATCGTTAATAAATTTATTGAGACATATGGGAGCAACGAAACTCTTAGATGCGTGTATTGCGGTAATTCGCCATTGATTTAACCAATAACACCTACTTGTGTTCCGTCAGACAAGATGGGGTTTTCCTTGAATGATAATATTTATTTCGTCGGCGTATCAGCGACCACGAATTTATATTCGACGGAATCCATAATAAATCGTGAATGACTAATTACGCCACCACCCTGAGTAAACTTACCGATTATGTTTCTAGCCAAATCCTTTGCGTTTTGTTTTTCACTGTTGCTGAGTTTAATTTTGAGAATTTTAGAAGCTTTATTGATAATATGATCAATGGGAGTATCTGGACATATCTTGATAAATCGCTGATGACCTTGTCAATACTAATACACTCATCTGAAGTTAACCAAACTTTTTTATGCGCGTGATATGATATAATTGCTACACTTACCGTCAACAATGTTAATATTACAATGTCAAGAATGTATCTTAACAGCACTATGAAAGCTCAACGCTCTTTTGAAAGATGTCTTACCAAACCAGACAACGGTTTATTTGCCTTTTAACTCTTCTGGTCATGGACAAGAACATATACTGGGATAGTTGATCGTTCTTTCACACAAGTTTGTTATCACCATGATAGCTGGCACAGTGGTCAACGTTACTATCGCTACTCCTCCTAAACTGATGGCACACGACTATGAGGTTTTCACTAAAACGTATCTTATAATGTCTAGTTGACCGAAAACGGACATGATGCCGATCTGACGATGAAAATGGGAGTGATAGCAGTCATCTTTAAAATTTAGTTCTCCTGCATTGAGAGCCCAATTGAAATAGTTTTCTTTGAAAATAATTATTATGATGACTAGCTGGTCTCAAGTGAAAATATAGCAATGTGATGGTCAATATGGCCACAATAGCTGCCATTTTAAAACTATTGGTATCAGTATTTCACCTGAATAGATGGACATGACATGACATATGGTGGCCGACTGGTCTAAGGCGCTCATATGTATAGATAACTCGTATCTCACCTCCGTTCGCGTGAATTAAATTTTTGAACAGACCTACGTGGGTACTTGTGAAGGCTTGCCAGTTCTTTCCCGTGGGTCGGTTGTTCTTCTTTGGGTCTTCCTGGGTTATGTGCTGAAGCCAAAAAGATTCAAATACAAGAGACCACAAACTCCTCATTAACAGGTAGTCGTATACAGTAGGTTTTGTTTACAAGCCACTTGTTCTGATATTTAGTTGATCTTTAATAACATATGGTGCCGATGCGACTACTAACATGAGTACCACGACGAACATCTTCAACATATTGTGATTGTCATTCTACCAGGAGACATCTTACGATATCTTGTTGGACCTAAATGAGCATGGTGCCAATTCGACATACAGTATGTCCGCCATCACAGCCATTTCAAAATCTTGTTATCGATGAGGAATATCAAAACTGTTCTTAGTTAACAGTCAATAAAAGGAAGAAATTGTTATTTAATATCTGCGATGCACTTGTCTGGTATAGCATTTAACTGCGATGAAATAGAATGACACACTCTATCATTCAACTGAGATGCACTAGTCTGGTATCTTACGGCATATAACTGAGTAATAGTCTAGTCTTATAGCAATTAACTGAGATGGACTAGTCTGATATCTTATCGCATCTATCTGAAATGTTATAGTTAGAGCAGTTAACTGAGATGCACTAATATGGTACCTTATGTAATAGTCTGGTATCTTATCGCATCTAACTGAGATGTAATAGTCTGGTATCTTATAGCATTTAACTGAGATGCAATAGTCTGATATCTTATAGCATTCAACTGAGATGCACTAGTCTGGTATCTTTTCGCATACGAGATGCAATAGTCTGTTACATTAGAGTACTTAACTGAGATGTAATAGTATGACACACTCTAGCATTCAACTGCGATGTACTAGACTGGTACCTTATAGCATTCAACTGCAATGCAGATGCATTGTGCACTATCTTTTAACTGAGATGTAGAATACTTTAGAAAAACGTTATCTCTCAAAAACGAGTTACGCTCCATATAATGCTATGTTTTATTTCTTCGATTTACTTTAAGGAATCATGTTTTCGAATTACGTCTTATTTTCCCTGTCGAGTCGTTTATAACTTGATCTTGTAAAGTTATAAGATCTTGAAATCGTAGTTTATTTAGCCAGATACAAGTATGTCTACTAATCTGCATCAACAAGTAATTTATTATTTCATCATATCGCACCATTTTGATAATATTGCTTTCGGGATTGGTGTTGTTTATGTCAATGGTAACATTCATGCCATCAGGGTTCACACTATTTATTTCATTGTTAAATCGTTGTATCAGTGTTGACATTGTTTATTTCCATGTTAACAGTCTTGATATCAGGGTTGACATTGTTTATCTCAATATTAACAGTCTTGCTATCAGGGTTGACATTGTTTATTTCAATGTTAACAGTCTTGCTATCAGGACTGACGATATTTATTTTAATGTTAACAGTCTAGCTATCAGGGTTGACGCTGCTAGCAATCTTACTATCAGCGTTAACGATGCTTATTTCAATATTAGCAATCGTGTCATCGTTGCTGAAGCTGTTTATCTCAATGCTATGTTTCTATGAGGGTTGACGCTGCATATTTCATTGTCTACAATCTTGCTATCGGGGTTAGCTTCCATTATTTCAATGTTAACCTGCTTGATGTGAGAGTTGAAGCTGCTTATTTGTATATTAACAATCTTGCAATCAGGTTTGTACTGCTTATCTCAATCGAATCTCGCTATCAGAGTTGACATTGCTTATATCAATATAATCTTGCTATCAGGGTTAGCGTTAACTGTCTCATTCGAATCTCGATATCATGGTTGACACCGCTTATTTCAATGTTAAAAATCTTGTTATCAGGGGTGACGCTGCTTATTTCAGTGCAATCTCGTAATCAAGGTTGACACTAATTATTTCAATGCAATCTCTTAATCAGGGGTGACGCTGCTTATTTCAGTGCAATCTCGTAATCAGGGTTTGACACTAATTATTTCAATACAATCTTCGTAATCGGGGATGACGCTGCTTATTTCAATGCAATCTCGCAATCAGTGATGACATTGCCTATTTCAGCGGTTCTCAACCTGTGGGTCGCGACCCCGTCAGGGGTCGAACAACGATTTGCCAGGGGTCGCTTACGACCATCAGAAATATACATTTTTACAGTTATGAACGAAAATAATTTTACTGTTGGGTCGCCACAACATTTGGAATTGCATTGAAAGGGTCGCGGCACTAGAAAGGTTGAGAACCGCTGGCCTATTTCAATGCAATCACGTAATCAGGAATGACATTTCATATTTCAATGCAATCTCGTAATCAGGGATGACATTGCCTATTTCAATGCAATCTCGTAATCAGGGAAGACATTGCTTATTTCAATGCAATCTTGTAATCAGGGATGACATTGCCTAATTCAATGCAATTTCGTAATCATGGATGACATTGCCTATTTCAATGCAATCTCGTAATCAGGGTTGACGCTGCTTATTTCAATGTAATTAATCTTGTTATTCCATCCAACCTCTTGTAACACAAGTGGCCTTGACCAAACTCTTATCCCATCCAATCTTGCAAGCAAATACACAGTATCAGTTGCTAAATTTCAATAAATCACAATATTGTTTGTAGTCATTATTGTAATTGCATGATATTTTACGCTATTTTCTACATAATGCAAAATGATGATTATTTGTTATATCTAGGTACTAGTGTGTCTTTTGGTAAAAATGAGTGGTCAATGTTGATTTGTCTTTATGTTGACGTGACATGGTATGGGTTTATGGGGGTGTTTTTGTCTTGTGTGTAAAATATATGTGATTCAGAAATGTTCCTGATACGGACGGGACTTTCACGACTTTTTAAAAATGTTCTCTAAAAAATCGTGTCCTTTCTTTAAGATGTGATCCAGGATGCGAACCTATTTTGAGTAGAGAATTTCCAGACACTAAATCAATGCGTTCTAAATTTACCTATGGATTAATCCTCGCGTTCAAAAAAAAAAAAAAAAAAAAACAAACACATTATGTATTATTTAAAAAACTTTACAGACGTTCCAGATTTTATCCGTTCAATATCCAAAAAAATTAGGTCGTTTATCACATTTAAATCAAAGGAACTGTCAATGTTCTCTTTACATACAAAATAACTATCGTTACATTTGATAGCAATTTAATCGGCTTGCCTATAATTTCTTAATTAGGTGTAAATATCAAAGTTCCATATGTCATTATTAGTGAAAATATTTTATATAAAAAAATATGCTGAATTTATCAAAAAATAAAACTTTGGCTTAAATTGTGGAATCATTAATATTTTTTAATTTGTGATATTAGTAAAATATTTATATTATTATAAAAATTAAAAGCATATGTAATGACTGGTAAATGAAAATAAATGACAGAAAAACTGTAATTAGCCCAAAGAAGTGACAAACAACTTTTCCAATTATTTGCAACGTCACCATATGCATTAACAATTAATAAGATGATTCTAATATCTTATTTTTAAATGAAGATGGAAAAAAGCGAAAACCTAGCATTCTGTTGAAAAGGAAACAAAATGAGAAATGAAAAATAGTTGTAAAAGGGCAATAAAAAGGGGGAGATAACTCAGTGGGCCTTTTCCTATGACCAACAATGCAATAAAGTTATCAATGTGTTAAAGTGGTCCAAAAAGCTTGATCTTCCCTTTGTCTTTGAAATAATAACCCTACTATGCAAAATACACTGATAAAATGAAAAACAAACACGCAACAAACTCTTTCCCAAAAATCGTCCACATCTCTCTCTCTCTCTCTCTCTCTCTCTCTCTCTCTCTCTCTTTCAAATGCATGTACATGTGCATATATATATATAAGACCATACCTACACACCCAAATACAAAATATAATACAAACAAATAAATATGTGTGAGCACGGTAATAGTATACATCTTATTATATTATTGCAACAGAATGTTATATAGTTAATGTCATGCACACACGTAGCAAAATTTTTTCAATTAAGAAATGAAACAGAATGCAAACAGGTTGATACATACTTACAATGTATAATCCTTATGAAATGTAAGTCTTTATCAACCTGTTTGCATTCTGGGTTTCATTTCTTAATTTAAAAAAATTATGCTACTTGTGCTGCAATCTTGACTTGAGCAGGCATGACACCTTATAATAAGGTGTCACTCCTGCTCAAGTCAAGATCGCAAGATCAATCATCAATTCAAGTTGGTACCTTCAATAGAAAAAAATAATGCATTGATAGTTTGAATCTAAATTTGTTGACATTTGATTTTGTACTGAAGATTTATAGTAGAGAAATATAGAAAATTTGTGAAACACCCCCATATTGTTGTTTACATCATTTTTGTGATTATTTTGAATTTAGCTCTCTAGGACTAAATTCACACAGATATAATTTTGCCTTGACACTTTTCATTTAAACAAATTTGATACATACATTTGAAGAGAAGACAAAAACACTATTTTTGCTTAACTGAACGAAAATCAACATATATATGTATATGAAATAACTTCTAAATGTTATTAAATTGAATTTTTCACATTAACGCCGTTGACCGGGAATGGGGTCAATGTGCTGAATATTTGAGAGATAATTTGGCCGACGCACCGGTCATGTCAGATATTGCTCAAACGACCAGATAGAACTCCTGAATTGATACTTCGTATGGTAAATAGAGGTTACTCAGAAATATGAAATATACATGAATATATTCCAAATTGTTGGAAGCTTAAGACCTACAGTATTTATGAGTATTACCTCCTCTTAATGTATGGAAATAAAGCTTCTACAATTTTCAACGCTTTGCAAAAATACTAATTTTTCTTCCACGGGCCGCTTTATACCATAAACAAGTGTCCGGATATGTATCATGTTGGTTTCGGCGTCAGAAAACGGGAAGTCAGAAACGTTTATTCCCCCTGTCAGTCCTATACCTACCATTATTACAATGCCCAAACGTAAATTTTATTTTAAAAATATTATTACGATATACACACGTAAATTTTAATTAAAAAATGTTCTTGCTAAAATGTGTAATCCAAGCTATGTGTAAAATGTGTAATCCAAGCTATGGATAAACAGTCACTGATAAGTTGCACCTGATAACCTCGTGACCTTGGCCTTGATGTGTACTACGAATAACAGTCACAATAAAATGCTGCTAGACAAAATCACACCTTTGATAAATGCTGCAAACTCAGTTTAGAACTTTAAATCGCTTTTGATGCATACCGTGATATCTTTTGAAATAAATGGAAGATTTGTCAAACTATGTTAGTTGAATAAGTAATGAATTATTTTCTTGCGGCGATATAATACAGGCTTTTAGATGTTATAAGGTCGAACGCTATACCGATGACGTCATAAAGAAACCAAAACACAGAATGGTCCCCTGTCGTACATTTGCATTATGGGACGAACGAGACGAAATCGTGACCTTTCCTAATTCACAACGGTCACGGAAACTGTAACTAATATAAACAAAACGGCCGATGTGTGCAATACTATGCATTTTTCTATGTACTGATCTAAATTAAATATTTTTTTATTGGAAAATGTAATAACTCTAAATGTACTATTGCACAGTTTAATGTTTTAACTTCTTTATTAAGATAATGTGTTTAAAAAGGCATGCAGTTCTGGAACAATAGATACATTATCTAATGACAACAGCTCGCTAACACATTGGTAATGCCAGGTTTATACAGTTCTGTCTTAAATGACAAAAACTAAAAAGTATTTCATGGGGGGGGGGGGGCCTGAGTGGTCTAAAGCAGATCAATGCCATCTCACCTGTCTGCATGGGTTCGAGTCTAAGATTTGGCTAATGTAGTTATGTGAGAAAGCTTTCCAGTAGCTTATTGTGGGTCAGTGGTTCTTTCTGGGGTTTTCCCAGGTTTTTCCTCCACCAATAACACTGGCCGCCACGTATAGCATATCATGAACTGAAAAAAGGAGTTAAACCCTACAACAACAACAACAACAACAACATATTCCATGGGAAGGTGGAGCACATTACAATAAATCAGCACTGCTTTACTAAGGGAATGTGTTTAGAAAGGCATGCAGTTCTGGAACACTTGATACAAGAAATGGCGTTAGGGATGGAAATAAAATGATTATGTGATAATTAACTAAGGACAATAGATTGCTAACCCATTGGAAGCGCCAGGTTTATACAGTTCTGTCACAGGCACTTGATTCTGAGCAAATTCATGTATACACTCACCATATAACACTCATGCATGAATTATTGTGATGAAGGTTTAATCATTTGTATTTCTGAAATAATTTGCAAAATTTACCTTACAAATAAATGGAAACTTTAAATAATGACAAATTAGGAAAAGCAGTTCAAGTGTTGGACTTGTTTTGTTTTGCTATCAGACAGTGGATCACCTTAAGCAGCAGAGAGGGTGAATCAGACGACCTTTTATAGGCGTCGATTCGGTAATCTAAGGCTTCTTCGTAAATCGTAAAAAAAGGCGTCGATTCGGTAAATTGAGATCTCCTCGATGAATTCGTCAATGACGCCATATAGTTGTCATCACCCTCTCTGCTGCTGGAACTTTCAGTTCTGGGTTAACCAAATATTTGATCAAGTCCGATACGATATCGTGTCCGAGGATCATGTAAATTTATTGTTATAAATCCATGCGGGGTTGACTGAGCGTTACTAAAGAAATTTTTAAATTGATTGAAGTCCATATCAGAGCACCATGTCTGCCAAATATTTCGTAACGTATGTGTATCAACGCCGTTAAACACAGCAAGAATATTACAGTTATCTCTGATCACTTTTGGAATCTGAGTGTATCGTTGAGTGACATATATCACATCAGTGCTTTTATGCCTGCCTCTGGAAAAGATCCTAGCTGGGTTTTTTTGATTGTCTAACATCACATCGTCGTATACAACTAAATTGTTAATGTTCCCATCAAGTTGTTCCACGGATGGTGCCTCGTCAATATCTGTAATAAATTCAATAATACCCTCGCCGGCAATTTCTGAAGCGTTTTCATTAAAATCTTTTAGCACTTCATAGCATCGTTGATCATCTACGCTAGGAGCAACTAAATACAATTTATCCCACTTCATCCATCTCATTATTAAATTGAGCAACAATTGCGTCTTGCCGGATCCAGATGGCCCGATTATAATTGCGCGGATAGAGTTTGGTAGCGCTGCATGATGCTTAACTGGTTCTCTTGTTTTAGTCGCTGAAAAATCAATTATATCCATATCTCTATACATAAATTATGGATCTATATTGTGTGAAGTGTAAAACGCGTACTAGCACAAATGATGTGACGACGATTACAACTAAAAATAACAGATCTGCACTTACTGGTAGATGTGCAACATGTGGTACAAAAAAATTTAGATTTATTTCTATGAAATCCGGAAATGTTTTTTAAAAAAACGAGGAGGTGATATCGCAGCCAAATTGGCAAAGCTCCCTGGAACCCCATGGGCAAAGTACCCCGGAGAAAAGCACCTTCCAGGATATAGCTACTGTGGCCCCGGAACACGATTAGATATCAGACTTGATGATCAAAATCAGCCCCGACCCGGCGAGTATCCGATAAATGCTATTGATAAGGCCTGTCATGTTCATGATGTTGCATATAAAAGCAGCAATCTGCAACACAGACATCTCGCGGATGTGAAATTAATTCATGCGTTAAATGCTATTCCTGATAAATCCTTCAAAGAAAAATTGTCTTCCTTTTTGATAAAATCTGCTATGAAAGGTAAATTGATGATGGGCGCTGGTAATTAATAACAACATGGAATCTATTATTCTCCGAGAGGATACTGGAGGGGTAACGCTGCAATCAATAAACTCGCCAGCGCCGCAAAAGTGAAAAAGGCTACTGCGGTTAATTGGTTATCCAAACAGGCTATATGGCAAATTTATCTACCACCGCCTAAACAAATCAATTTCTCGCATTTTGATGTTACTGTACCCAATGAAGTTCATCAAGCTGATTTATTGTTTTTACCACATGACAACGGTTACAAATACGCGCTAACCGTAGTTGACGTTGCGAGTCGATACAAACAAGCAGAACCGCTAAGGACAAAATCATCACCTGAAGTGGCTTCTGCATTTGAAAAGATTTATCGACGAGGTCCACTACGCTGGCCAAATCTATTACAAGTCGATCCTGGCAAGGAATTTCAAGGTGCTGTTTTAGCAACGATGAAAGATCACAATGTCACCATCAGACGGGGGCATACTGCGTTACATCGCGATCAGGCAATTGTTGAACGATTTAATCGGACTCTTGCTGAGCGGTTATTTGGATATCAATACGCGAAAGAATTCATCCAGGATAAACGATCTCGTGAATGGGTCAAGAGATTACCAGGTGTAGTTACCGCGCTCAATAACGAGATTACTCGAACAATTAACATGAAACCTGTCAACGCTATTAAAAAGAAGTATATACCCGTACAACCACAAAAAGATTTTTCTAGAAACGCTAGCGTTTCCCAACCAATTCTTGGTAGTAATGTAACTGTAAGGTACTTATACGAACCAGGAGAGCTTGAGGGTGGTAAAAAAAGAGCTACTGATCCTATTTGGAGCGTCACTACGCATAAGATATCTACTATAACACGATCAACTGGTAGACCTCCAATCTATAAACTAGATTCAACTGCTCCTCAGCGAGGATTTACTCGACAACAACTACAGGTAATTCCCGAGGATACTCAATTACCACCGCGTGGTCTTAACTAGCACACAATGTGCCGGCACCCCGGCGTCTGTTGCACTCAAGACAAGTCAGCATCACGTTATCGTTGGTATGACCAATGCTGCTATTCTTTCTGTCTACGGTAAATTGGTGAGGATCTTTATTCGACCAACTCCAACGCATTATACAATTGCAACTCGCGCAGTGATTATTCTGTTGTTGCTTCAGCGAAATTATTAATTCAGCATCAATGTCAAATTTTCTATTATTTTTTTATCCTGTTGTTTATAACCAGAGAGTTTTTCTCTGATTATGTCCCCGATGATATCAACGCTGATTGTAGTGTCATTATCGTCACCAATGATTTCATCATCGCCTGACTCGGTCAGGACAACTCTTCGGAGTTGATTTATACTTCGTACTCTGGATACTGCGAGATAAACTAAATTTGACCACTCAATGCGATTATCTACTATCCAAACAATTGTGTCTGTGACAGTTAATCCCTGTGAAGAGTGTATTGTCGCTGCGTAACCTAACGTCCACGGGGATTTATCAGCACGCAAGGCATCTTCGACGACGCTGATATCAACCAGCACAATATCATTTAACACTAAATTCTGCCTTTCATGTTGTCCAGGAATGTCAACGTCGATATTTTGTCGCCGTGTATCCTTGGGTCTATAACACAACGGTACTGGAAGTGTTGCAAATTTACATTTATGCAATTCAAATAATTTCATCTGAAGTTTATCTCTGACTATTTTTCTACTTGCTACTATCAAATCGTTTGGTCTCCATGCTTCCCAAAAATCATTCATGGGAGTTTCTGAAATTATTTCACGCATTATTTCACATTGGATTCTATCCGGTTGTAATCTGATTAGTTGTTTCAACTCCTTTAATACTTCATCTAATGATCTAATGTCATCGTTCATCTCTGTGTAATAATCAACGTATTTTTTTAGCCATTCATGAGGGTATTCACCGAAAATTGGCGGTGGTTGACCATGATCACCGCACATAATAATTTTTGTATTTTTCGTTGATAGCCATTCAAGAAACATTTTTAATACTTGTAACGGTACCGTGCATATTTCATCCCATAATATCATCGGTGGAATAAATTTCTGTCCCATTCTTTCAGGGGTCCATTTATCACCGCTCCATCGGAAGAAGCTGTGATAAGTACCAGAATCTTTTACATCTCGTTGTTTTATGTCTCTGGCAAGTTTGTGAGTTGGCGTTAACACATTCATGTTGATTTTATCTTTGAATAAATTAATTACTCGTGTTGTCTTTCCTGATCCTCCTAATCCGTTTATATAAACGATTTTATATCGCGTAATTGGATCTGATATCGATGGCGCGTTAGATAATTCTGATAATTGGTTGCTTTTCAAGTATTTATCGTCGTTGGTAACATCTGCCGATTCACAATACTCGTGTAGCGTTTCTTTTTTAAATCTCCAACATCCCCAATTTGCCTCCGGATCTGTGAATTTAGCTACATCTGATTTGTATTTCTCGTGTATATACATAGAATCAGTGGCTACTCTAACCGCGGTATTAGGAAATCTATTTATCATCGAAAATAAATTGATAGAAGCATAAGCTAGCATAGAACTTCTCAAATGCGTATATTGTTTAATATATCCATCACAATAGGTAGCAATTGTACCTAACTTAGTCCCATTGGATAGAAACGCATCTTTACGAGTTACAAGTTTTCCCTGTTTCGTTAAATCAGCTATGATAAAATCGTATTCAGCGTTGTCTATGATCAACCTCGAAGAGTATTTTGCATTGTCGTATCTTCCACCCTGGGTAAATTTACCGATTATTCTTCGTCCAAAATCTTTTGCTTGTTCTTTTTTAATTTCAAATAACTTCTTAGACCAATTCATGATTTGTTCTTCATTGAAATTCGAAGAATTTCCATCTGGAAACTGTTTTCGCTGTTCGCTAATTATATGATCTAGATCGGGTTGTGGTAGCCAAACTTCTTTTTGAGCTCGATAGCATGTAATAGCTTCGGAAACAATCAACGATATTAGCATACCACAATCAATCATATATCGTAGTAACACTATTGGCATCCAGGCCTTTTCAGATATATGTCTACCAAGCCAAAGATAACTACACGGATGTAACCCTGTAGCGAATTCGAATGATATCACACGAGCGAATCCGGTTAAATCAAAATCAGGTAATGGTCCATTAATCGCAACATGAGTCATTTCATGTGTGGGGTGTCCAAATCGTTTAAAGTACTTAGCACATTCTCCATATCCGAGAAAACGTCCAGGATAACACGCGGATATATCAATTGAAATCATACCGCCACGATGGTATTTCGTATTCCACAGTCCTCCATGACTAAATTCGACGCAACACAATTTAACGTCCTCGAGAAAATCATTTTGTGTTGGACGCCATGAGTTTTTTTCTCTTGCGAAGTGAGCTACCACTGATGGAATAGTAAAACTATCCGTGAGTAGTTTTTCATGGAAACTCTCCGGTGAAAAATCATTAGCGATTTTTCTCATTCTGTTATCTAATTCTTCAACGCGATATAATTCACCATTTGGTCTTACGAATTGATCAAATCCTATTTCGGGATCTTCATCACTTCTAAGTAACCACACTGACACAGGATCATCCTTACACAGCGTGTGAATAGCATCGAATAATTTCTCATTATAAAAAACATTCCCGACGAATTCCTCGGGGATATATCTCACGGTTCGTTCTCGTGGAAATATTGTTACTGCAGGTGTCCACGCGTGTTTGTTATGATCAATAATTTTAATTGGAGCTCCTTGTGATTGATATTTCGGTTCGTATAATACTTCTCCGGTTATTGTCGTTACTGATATTGGGAATCTTAATAATGTTTCTAATTTAGCTATATCAGAAATCTTTGCACCGTGCTGTTTCACTGTCAGTTCCCATTCGGTTATTTTTCTACGTCGCAGATCAGTTAGTTTATTTCCTCGTGATGCATTTGTGAAGTGTTCCAGTACCCGTGTTGCTACACAATTCAGTGAACTAGAATATTTCATAGGAGCTAGTTTTGCAATATCGGGTTTATCATTTAACGGATATATCCCATAAACAATTGCTGTTACTGGATAAGATCTCTCGTAGTATGATTTGTCAATTCCAGTTAGAATTCCTGGTTTGGAATCTCTACTCACAATGACAGTTTTTTTTATCCTTGAGGATTGGTTCAAATTTATCCCTGATAATCCATTTGCCTTCGACTTCGATAATGAATTTTATTCTGAAAAAATACTTCTGTTGGGAATTGCTTTGCAATGAAAATCCTTTGGATTTTACACCCTTTGATTTCCAGCTCCTTGGCAGGCCAAGGTGTGAAATTATCTCAGCTGCTCTTTCATCGTTCATAGTAGCATCGATGTTGGGTACATTGACATCGTCATGTATAATTCGAAATGTCGACCAACAGTATGCTGCACCGTCTCGGTAGAATTCATTAAAACACTCTCTGATTTTACTCAGCATAGTTCTATCACCGATTAGATGTTTTGGTGTATCAGAGACTCTATCGAGATTGAATTTAGTATTTCTCCAAGGCTTAATTTTCGATAATCTGTTGAACTCCTCATCGAGATTGAATTTAGTATTTCTCCAAGGCTTAATTTTCGATAATCTCTTGAACTCCTCCATGTTATAATCAATGAATTTAGGATTTTTCCAAGGCTTAATTTTCGATAATCTCTTGAACTCTTCCATGTTATAATTAAAACAAGTATTTAAATAGAAAAATATAGTATAATGAATCACTGCAAGTGGCTTATGATTGGATCAACAACCCCGTGTAACAAATCATGCAGAAGCGAATTCTGTGGGAATCATTTACAAAGCGTTCGGCGAGGAAGTTTTGGTCCTCTCCCATGCCTTCAATGTGGGGCTGGGGTAAGGGGAAAATCGCAGTTGTGTCTTGCTTGTGGGGGTAAACGATACAGGGAACTAAAACGCTATTATGACAAACGAATAAAAAATGCAGTCATTGACCCTAACGACCTTGATAAAATCAAGGACAAAGTCATCAAAAACCCTCAAGATTATATCCAGAGATTTATAATTAAAGCAGATATAAATTAGATAAGTAATATTATTATACAAATGAGCCAAGATTTCAAACCTCATCCAGTGCTTGTTAATTACGAAGCCTCCAGTGATGGTGTTGTTAGAAATTGCAGACTAAAAAGGCCTGTTGGATGGGTAAATAATATGGGATACTTGATGTTTACAGCCGGGGGGAAGAAGTATCTCTGTCACAGAGCCATCTATGAAACATTTTACGGATTAATCGAAGATGGATTTGTGATTGATCACATAAATGGCGTGAAGACTGATAATTGTCTTGGGAATCTTCAAGCCGTCTCACAAAGTCGGAATTCAAAATTAGGTAGAACTGGTAAACACGCAAAACATCCCAAGGGTGTGAAATCGTTTGATTTAGAAAATAATGAAGAGAGAAGCTTTCAATCAATAAATGAAGCCAGTAGATACTTTGACATTTGTAGTACTTCAATACGATTTGTTGCTGAAAATATAATTAAAACTGCTCTGTCTAAAAAAAATGGTCATAAAGTAAAATTCGTATACATCTGAAACGATTCAAGGGAGATAAATCCTTTATGTATAACCAACAACGAAATACTCTCTACCTACTAAGTTCCCTTGTATTATGACGTCAAAGGAATTTGTCGTCTGCTTTACCTGTAGGAGAGGTATAATTGACACGTGCGTGCCCACGTGATTGTAATGGAGTCATGAGTTTCGGTAGAGCTGTATTTATCAACTTTAAATAATTCTAAAATGTTTTATTGTCGCTTGGGCTAAAACTGTATTATTTAAACAGTCGTATTTTTTTATCTATATGTTTCATGTGGGGGGGGGGGGGGGCAGCAGTAGCGCAAACAGCTAAAACCACGTTACAAATTCCTTTATAATCTAACGCGCGTTACCTGTGTTCGCTCAGCCGGAACGCGAGTGGTTCCTATTCATTGAAGTAAGTGGGCGTGGTTAAAATTTCTTGTATACAGCTCTTTATGGCTAATCGATAACGTATTTTTCTAGAGAACAGAGTAAATAAACGCTATTATTTAACAAACTATATTCTTTTGTTTAATGTTTTATTTAACTATTTTGTCTCATTTAATGTTGTGAAACAGCATTAATAAGTAATTCAAGGAAATAAAATAACACACTTGTGAATCAACGACGCCATATTAGTCGCCTTATATAGTATATCAAAGGTATAAAGCTTGGGGCTTTCGAAGGCCAATGCGACCAACCAAAACTAACCAACGCCATTTAACCCGGGCGTGTGGTTGTCTTTTGTTCACAATCATGCAACCGGGTTAATTTAATTGGGTTGCTTTTGATTGGTTGGTTGGCCGTAGAAAATCCGCCCCGTCGTTTCATGTTTGTGCCGTCTTGTGCCGTCCCAAATCATTACCATCATCGTTTCATTAAGTGATGTCTCCCAAGCATATCTTCTGGGCGGTCTAAGATGATGTTTGTCACCTTAGGCCTCCCCGCCGGAGATGTATGCTTTGAGGACATCGCAAACCACGCCCACTCCACATAACATCCAATAAACATATACCTCCTCGCCGGAGATTATGTGTTTATCAAAGTATAATTGGATGTAAAATAAATGGTATAAATTGATGCAAAAGCTCTACATTCACATGAGGAACCCCACAGGGTAGCACAGAATGGGCTACCGGCTAATAGAAACGGTGTTAGGGTCACAAAAGAGCATCCGGAATGGATAGCCAAAAGAAAAGAGCATCCAAATGTGGATAGCCAAAAGAAAAGAGCATCCGGAATGGATAGCCAAAAGAAAAGAGCATCGAAATGTGGATAGCCAAAAGAAAAGACCCTAACAAAGACACAAAGGCCTGAATAAGGGACTCATGAATGAATAACCGCTCATAATTTATACTATTTATTTTGCATTTTTTTTTAATAATTAAAGATAAAATATATTATATAAATAATGGATATCAAAGATGTAAATTCTATAATTGCTGAAATTTTAATTTTAAAAAATAACGGGGTAGTATTATCTAAAGATCTCGACTGTGACAAGATTACCTCGGAATATGAAGACATAGAGTATCAGTCTAGTAAGGGTCGTTATGTTTTACCCAAGATGTACAGACTCGTGAAAGGAATTCAAAAGTCCATCTATGCTTGTTTGTACGGTAACGATATTAATACATTTATAACGCTATTTAGCACCGTTGAAGCAATACGTCAAAAGCTCGGCCAAGAGTATCAAAAACGAGCTGAAATTAGTTCTAAGGTTCGTGATCTTAGAAAAATATTAAACGAGGAAAAACCAGTATCTTAACCACGTGAGCGTAAAAAAAAAACGGGCTGAAATTAGTTCTAAGGTTCGTGATCTTAGAAAAATATTAAACGAGGAAAAACCAGTATCTTAACCACGTGAGCGTTAGGCCTTTGGTAAATTTTATTAAAAAATAATTTTTTTTTAGCGTTTTTTGTAACTACATTGGATTTTCTCCTGAAAGGATACTCATCAGTTTGGACTTACTCATGCAGTTATGTGCGTACTGGATGATCTGGTCGTGGTAGCAAGTAATCACCGCGATGCCTCCATTTTCACGTAGTTGTTGTTGTTGCCGCGTCGTTAACACAAATCGTTCATTGCCGTTCTCAGATATTACAATTCTGAAACCCCCAGCGATGTTATTTCTGAAACACTCGCGGATAGCGTCGTACAGTTTAACCCTGTCGAAGATGGATACGTTAGCTTGATGGTACATTTATTTAATAACTCATCTTTTAATTGTGATAGTTTCACATTTGAAAATTCAGTTCACAAACAATATATGGTAGGTGAATCGCTTACAACTAGATTAGCCCGAGAGCGGTTAGCAGCAATTAAAAAGTTTATACCGGTTCGAGACAGACTTCGTGAGAAACTTCAACAACGACAACAAGCGCAGACTGACTTTTCTGTGTCAAGTGAACAACTGTTTACTCCGATAACAAGTGCGACCAAAGATGTGAAAAAGTTAACTGAAGCAGCGATATACGGAGATATTCCTGAGCGAGAACGAGCAAAGAAGGCGCCGCTGCTTGATACACTTGAAAAGATAGCAGCAGAGACCGGACAAACACGCGCACTGATGCAACAGCTATCCAGTGATATAAAAACCCAACACGAGTATGAACGATTAGCTGATATTGATGATTCTGCGACTGAACCACAAGTATATCAACCGGGCGAAATTGAAAAACAACAAGATGCAACTGCAGGAAGAGACTATTCACCTGAGAATATATTTACGGCCGAGGCATTAAATGAAATTAGAGGAAACCATACGGATTCCAAATTAGCTGATTATGCAAGAGAAAATTTTCCAAAGGGTAAAAGAGAGAGGTTATTAAACGACGAGTATAAAGATTTTGTAAGAGACAGAAGGACTTGGGCATCAAAGATATATTTAGCGAAACGCGGCGGGAGTGAAATCAGACCGTTGTCGCAGCACCCTGGTTTTAATGACTTTCTAGCTGCGGTTAAAGGCGATCTACAACCACCACGTTATACGGAGGATCCAATCCCGGAGGAAATAGACATAAGAGCAGAAGCCGGTTCTAAGAAAGCAAGTGGAAAAGGATATTCAATTAAAAATCCAAAGGATTTCAACGTTGGAGTCTTTGACTCTACCGTGACATGTCCTGGGAATATTCTCACTGATATATCACGGTTAGAAGTACTTATGGGTGGAAAGCGAGCCGGAAATAACTCGCCGGAAGTAATTAATGAAGCAGCTGATATCTGTAGACGATTATTTGCCGGCGGTATCATGGACATTAATGTATATCGAGAACTCATTGCTGAATTAGTTGAAAATCACAAAGATGCCCATGGTTATTATAGCGATTAATCACTAATTAAAAAACTACTAGTTTTATAACAAGATGATTATACACTACAACCATGATAAACCCGTAAGCGTCTACGTGGTGAACTCACGATTGCCTGTTTATAGAGCATATTACGGAGATGGTTTCGGCAGTACCATTGCGGGGCTATTTACAAGAATGGCTCCCAAGGTAGCGCCGTTAGCTAAACAATTATCAATGAAAGCCATTGATGTTATCCGAGATAAGGGAATCAATTTCGTTGGAAATCTTGCAGGAAGAGCATTGTCTGCTGAGAAAGATAAAATAGTATCATTGGTGCGACGACGAAAAAAGCAACCAGTTGTACTGCCATCAACTACAGTGATGCCTGCAAAAATCAGCAAAGCAATAAATAGCGCAGTGGAAGAAAAATTAGCGACGTTGGCGAACAGTAACCAAGATGATATCGCAAACATGATAGCAGGAAGTGGTTTGAAGCGAAAACAAAAACGACGATGATTACAAAGAATTTCACAATTGAAAACACTAGTATTTTAATAAAATGTTCAAAAGAACAGCTGATCCAGCGTTCGATATGGAAGCCTTAGTACCCAAGGACAATTCCGTCCGCGATTATCAATTTTATTCCTATCATGCAATACAAGCAGATATTCGATCGCGAATTGAACTTCAAGTCCATGATACCAGTAAATACTTTCTACCCGCTGAAGCGTTTATTGAAGTAGAAGGAGAACTTGTGCGACTTACTGATACTCCTGCTGTACCCGCACCGTATCCAGATGGTACCAAAGTCGGCTTAGTCAATAATGGTATCATGGCGTTATTTGAATCCGCGAGATATCTCATTGACGGAAAAGAGATTGAGTCTATAGAACGTGATGTTGATGTGGCTACAACAATAATTGGGTTAGCAAGATACTCCGACGATTATACAAGATCAGCAGGTCCGTCTATGATGTTTGCAAAGGATAATAAAAACACTGCTGGACCCACTCAATTTATTGTACGACGACCAAAGAATAATGCTGGTGCCGCTGATGTTGATGTTGAAAATATGATTATAAACAACGATCTTAATTTCAATCTAGGAGCTGCGACACGTATATCAATGTTGGATGGGCGGCGTAAATCGTTTTCATGCGCGATTCCGTTGCATCTTATATTTGGATTCTGCAGAAATGTACGAAAAGTTATTTATGGAGCGAAGCATACAGTAGTACTCGTGCGAAAGGGTAGTGACAATGATGCAATCTGGAGAATTCCAGAGGATCCTGCAAATCCAGATGCCGACGCTGGTAAAGTCAAATTAACTAAATTGGTCTTGTGGATGCCAGTAATGACCCCATCAATTACCACGGAAGAGCGGCTACTTTCATTTATGGACACAGGTGGCAAATCATTGCTAAGTTGGCTAACAACAACAACGGATGTTAAGCAATCAGATATCAATGGTACATTTACTTGGAACTTGGCATCACAACAAGGCGTTTCAGCTCCACGTCATATATTTATCGCGTTGCAGGATATGACAAGAGTGGAATCACAATTGCACAGTCATATGATATTTGATCAATTAGGAGTTACTGAGGTCTCGTTGAGAATAAATGGCCAGCAGGAACCATCCGAAGACATACAACTTAATTTCGGTCAAAATCATATTGCGCGCGTGTACCATCGTATGCTGTCATATATGGGCCGTGATCAAAATGTTGATACTGGTTTGCAAATATCGCAACATGATTTTAAGAACTTGTATCCGATCTACTACTTTTCGCTGGAACATCTTGATTTAACAAGGCAATCCGTCGTTGATATACACTTCAGAGCCAATGTCCTTCGTGGTGTTATTGCTAATTATAGAGCGGTTGCAGTTATTCTCAGCGACAAATCAATGTTGTTAGAAGGTGTTGGTGGACGAATGAGACTTATTGACGCACCAGTGGAAAATATGTAAATGAAACTTGAAGAGTTTCCAAATAGATCAATTGAAAGCATAAATGTGTTTTACAATAAAATGACATATAGTGTTGTTAGTGTCAAGCTGACTGATGGTCAGGTCAAGAAATTGCGATCAAAATCCGCTAAAGAATGTGGAACCACAATAACGTTAAAACCAGCGCAGATGTCCGGCGGTACACATAAAATATCACTGACGGATCGTCAAATAAAACATTTCAATGATGCAATGAAGAAACGGCGAGGAGTTCAAATTGTATTTTCGAAAGCCGCAGTCGCGAACATGATAAAATCAGGTGGTATATTCCCGTTGTTTGCTGCGATTCCAGGATTAATTGCAGCGGCCGCACCAGCAGTTGCAAAAGCGGTCGCATTGGGGGCAGCTGGAGCCTTGGGAACAAAAGCGGTACAGAGCATTGCTCAATCATATGAACCGAAGAAGGGACGAGGATATAAAAAAAAGGGAAAGGTTTTAAGACTACCAGGAACCCCGTATTCATGGTACAGCGGGAGATCCGTTCACGGATCCGGCCTGAGAATACCAGGAACGGTTTATTAATTCAGAAATCTTCGATTTCCGGCCCAATTGTTGAGGAACCTATGGTTCCCATGTCCAATTTTGATTTAATTGATGCTGCTAAAAAACTAGCGATAAAAAACTTCAGAGGGGTTTTTATGAGAGATCAATTACCGAGAAAACCAAATAACGTTGAAACCGGTATCATTAATCTTGATAACAGCAGCGGATCGGGAACTCACTGGGTTGCATACGCGATCGATCCGCGTGGGATTGTCTATTTCGATTCATATGGGTTAGCCCCACCAAGCGAATTTATGCGGTATATAAATTCTTCTATGAAACTCAAAAAGTTTCCGATTTTTTATTCCACGCTGCCAACACAACAATTAAATGATCCACCGATATGCGGCCGTGAAGTATTAAATGTCCTCGCGGAGATTTCATCGTCACAGAAACCACCTCATCTGGTTGTAAATCAATACACGAGTGGGAAATTACAAGGTAATTTTAGAGAATCAATAAATTGAAAATACTAGAGTCTTTACAATAATGATTGATATTTGGGGACGATCTCTGTCAATGTTGAAACCCACCGTGGAAACATCTGCGGGTTCTATCGAGGATGTAAAAAAAAATAATTGAAGATGAAATCGCTGAGACGTTAAATTTAGCAAGTGTTGACCCGAACGAAATAGTTGTATTTCAAGATCGCCAGGGTAAATTGAAAAGCAGTAATGTGTCATTGGATGACATTTTAAAACGACAACACGACGCCGCTGAAAACTCTATTGCGCTGTATTCCAACGGTGGACAACTTAAACCAGGCGCACTTATGTCTACGATCACCGACGCGATTGATACCAACGAACGTGAGCTGAATGATCTTATACGAGGTTATAATAATTTTCGCAAAAATGTCATACATAAATTCTTTGGAACACCGCTTGTGGTTGGCATGACTCTCGCTGAAATCAAGAACTTTCTATCGCTATTCTTTTTTAACAAGGATGCGGGAAGGATGATGAATGAAAATGAAATCAAGGCAAATTATCTTGATATTTACAATGATATTTCTAAACTAATAGAAAATCTTGAGCGGGTGCAAAAACCCACCAACGACGTCGTTAAGTTTTTTGGATCCCCACTTGTGGCAGGCATGACTCTCGCTGAAATTAAAAGCGCGTTTGACAAACAAAAGCTCACCATTGACGTAGCTAATAAGTTCTTTGAGGGCATTACACTCCAAAATATCACGATAAAACTTTCTAGCCTCGACTCTTATTTTAAAACCCAGTTTGAAATCGATAGTATGTTGAATAAACTTTTTTTCAAGAGGGATGGGAGGAGGATGACTTCCGCCGATATCAGGGCAAATTATCTCGAGATCTACAATGATATTTCTAAAATAAAAGAAGATCAAAAACCCACTAACGACATTGTTGGCAAGTTCTTTGGAAACCCGCTTGTGGCAGGAATGACTCTCGCTGAAATTAGCGAGTTTATCGGCAAGCATACTCACAATGCCTACGTCGTTAATAGTTTCTTTGGTGTCCCAGCTACATCTACGATGACTCTCAAAGATATTAATATGTTTATGGTGAGACAAACAACACTTAATACCATCGTGGATAAATTTTTAGGGAGAACACCTGTGTCTGAAACCACACTGACAGGTCCGACCCTCGCTGAAGTTAAAAGCGTTATTGACGAACAAAAACGCATCAGCGAAATGGTTAAAAATTTCTTTGAGGGTTCTGAAAGTCACAATATCACGACGACATATTCTCAACTCCACGGGCATTATGGAATACAAACAGATATGGGAGTTAACCTCCTTTTGATTTCATTTTTTAAACGCCGCGATGGAACGGTGATGAAAGCTACCGAAATCAAAAAAACCTATCTCGACATTTACGACGATATTGAAAAGGTAAAGATTCCGCATCCAGACATAGGCGTTAAAAATATCGTGTATATGGTTGATCATGGGACCTTTGATTGGGTAAAAAACTCTAATGCTAAATTGAAAGTCACTAACGTGAAGTGGCCCCATGGTATCTACAGGATGACGTTAATCTCTAACAAGCAATTTGATATCATCGTGAAAGGTAAAACCTATTTTGGTGGCACCGCGACAGTAATTATCGCGGGGGGAGAAGAAGAATTTGAGATTGTCGCGGTTGATAACACCATTAGAAAACATATACCCTGGTGTTTAGAATTCGTAGGTGAAGTAGACATCCCCCTGATCTACTACCCTGACGATGATGAATAATTGAAAACACTAGCGGGTTTAAAATAATGATGACTTCGTCATTAACAATGACTTTGCCATCGTCGCAATATCGATTCGACACCGTGAAAGAATTTTCCGCGAACTTGAAATCACTTTCTGAGCGCTATCGTGAAAAAATGAAAAAATACCGCAGAAAAATTACCGCCATCGACATCACCGTGTACTCGGTATCCGGTGTGATGGCCAGCGCCGGGGTTATTTTGTCGACGGTGACCATGATGGCTCCGATTGCAGTTCCAATTGCTATCTCCGCGGCAACAACAATTGCGGCAGTCGCCACCGCGATAACTAAAAAATTATCATCGTGTTCTCAGAAAAAACTCAGTGATTATACAGCTCGGTACCGGGTGGTATTTGACGCATACTCGAAATTATCCGAGTTGATCTCGCTGTCGATAGATAATTCGTTCATATCCGATGTTGAATTTTCCACGATGACCCAGTTGTATAACTCCGCGATGTTGAAATTAGAAATTGAAGACAGCGTTAACAATAATGTCACTACAATTCAACGAATTGCAACTGCTTCAACGAATCGCGGAGAATACCACCCCGATACGAACAAGCATGATATCAATAACATCAACAAAACCTGAATTTAGTGTGAACTTCCCTTCTCCGATTCCAGTGCGTGAGATCGCGCTGGCAAAATTACGAGTATATCATAGCTGGCCTAATATCAGATCGGTTGCATTTGGTAGTCAGCAACCAAATAACGCACTGGTGTTCTCGTATAAGAATAAACCCGATGGTACTCCAGAGTGGGAAACTGTTTCGTTACCAACTGGGTCGTACCAAATTGAGCAAATCGATGCTGAAATTCAGCGTAGAATAAAATCAATTACTAAAAAAGAATCAAAAATAGCTATTAAACTTCATGAACCGACGCTCTCGTCGTCGTTCGAAATAAGCACAGAGGGATACATTGTAGATATCTATAACAGCTCGTTAAGGACAGTGCTAGGATGGCCCGAAAAACAACCGGAAAAAACCACCACCGACTTAACCACGGACGTACAATCATATCATGAAATCGATCCCAGTTATTGAGATAATTTATCTGATATAAGAAAAGGAAAAATCGGCGATAGATTTATATTTACCAACAAAGACACATTGCAATGGGATTTTTTCATTAAAAGTACAGCCAACCCATCTGTTACTATTTCATTTACGCTAACTGATGTCCGTGGTTATTTTAATGAAATTAATCAATTATATAAAACACAATTAGAACAACTACGGAAAACAAGATCGCAAAAACACGTTGAAATAATAAATCAACTTATATCTGACATGGAATATATCTATGAACTAATTATTCAAACAATAATTAATGACAACAGCGACAATAAACAACGATTCCTAACCAATTACAATATCACAGAGGCCGATCTGCATAATTTCAAGTTTCCCGGATATAACGTTGATGAACTAGCAAAAATTGTTAAGATTATCGCGATATTACAAAAACCAGATTCAACTATCCTTAAATATAATAATGATCCAGATGGTGGCGGTAGGCATATTGCCCCACATAATGTGAATATTTCAACGGTGATTGCGCTCAATTTGACATGTGATGTAATTGAAGGAAGCTATCAAATTAATCTAGAGCAATCAAATCAAGCTCAGCAGGGATATATTCTTTATTCGTTTGCACCAACAGCTCCTCCAGGATACCTAATTATTGAAAACCCAATTAATCCTGTCTACATGCGATGCCATAATAATTCGCTAACCAGAATTAATTTCAAACTCACAGACCAGTCAAATAATTTAATTGATCTACAAGAGGAGGTGTTAGCGATTAGTTTGTTTGTGAAATCCTAAGGACTTGATCAAATATTTGGTTAACCCAGAACTGAAAGTTCCAGCAGCAGAGAGGGTGATGACAACTATATGGCGTCATTGACGAATTCATCGAGGAGGCCTCAATTTATCGAATAGACGCCATTTTTTTACTATTTGGCAGAAGCCTTAGATTACCGAATCGACGCCTATAAAAGGTCGTCTGATTCACCCTCTCTGCTGCTCCTTAAGGAGATACATCTAGCATCAAAAGATAGACAATCAGGGCACATGAAATGTAGACCTTAGTGATGGTGCAGTTATATTATCCATGATGGGGGAAGGATACTACAGTGTAAAAGTGCTCTATTTAAACATAGTTTTATTCATGTGAAGCGGTTGTGGTTGCATCCTACTGTGTAACAGTGCTCTATTCAAACAGTCACATTTATATTACCTGTGCAAAGTCGGGACAGGGTTGCATACTAAAGTGTAGGAGGGACTCTTTTCAAAACAGTCACAGAATTCTTTTCCCTGTAAAGGGGTAAACATAATACAGTGCTGCAACAGCACTCTGTTCAACCAGTCACATAGGTATATTCCGTGTGAAAGGGAAAACATACTACGGTGCAACAGCAATCTGTTCAAACAGTCGCAGAGATATGAGAAGTCAATCAATGTTTGATTTTATGAAACATAGATATAGTTACCATAGTATTCCATGAGGTCCCTGAGTGGTCACATGGTCTAAAGTGCCCTCCATTACGGATCTCTGCCATCTCACCTCTATCTGCATGGGTTCGAGTCTAAGATTCAGCTAATGTAGTTATGTGGAACATCTTGCCAGTAGCTTTTCGTGGGTTAGTGGTTCTTTCTTGGGGTTTTCACGGGTTCTTCCTCCACCAATAATAACTGGCCAACATGTATAGCCTATCATGTGCTGAAAAAAACGGAGTTAAACCCTATAACAACAACAACATATTCCATGGGAAGGTGGAGCATATTACAAGAAATCAGCACACTATATAAACCTTGGAAAGTCACATGGGAATTAAAAGTCAATACAAGGTTAAATTACTATAAACAGGTTTTGGGTCCAAAAATTATGTTATGAAGTTTTGTTTCGAAACATAGGACACATTGCAATAATGGCAAGAATTCTAATCTGACCTTCTATGTATTATAGACATGGCTACTAAGTTTTGATTGTCTACTTCATGTGATTTGAGTTTACTCTTCTTTACAAGTTTTGTGTCAAATGATTCCAGATCCCAAAAGTTTAAAAATATGTAACCAATATAAAAATACCAATATGGGCATGAAAGTCAAATTGGTTTTTTTCAATATACGAATAATATGCCAATCAATACAAGTTCCTCAATGCATATGTATCAAATTGGAACACAAGTTATCAATTATAATTACTTTTAACAAGCATGTTACATATTTTCTGAAATTGGAAAGTGATGATTGTAATTATACTATGTTAAGCAAATTTCTTAGTTTTTGGGGTTGGGAAACATTTTATTGAATAGTCCAAGAATAAAATTAAAAAATTAATTTACAAATGTAGCATGCCCCTATATTTATAACAAAGTTGGCAATGCAATTTTATTTAGCATATGTTATCTGGAACTGTACGATACTTTTAGAACAGTATGGATTTGGGTGGAGATATTTAGACTGTCCTATTCTGTGCTAAAATATGTGGAAATGTAATCCAATACAGTAGACACATATCTTTAAATTTCCTTCAATGTGATGTTGTTGTGGTGAATTTAGTGTCAGAAAAATGAATCATCTTTAAGTGCTTTCATTGTAGCAAGACTGGAAAGCTCCTCTGAAATACAATCTGACACATTCACAGTACAACATTGGCAAGGGTTGTAAAAAGGCACCATTTAACACAGGAGCTCATACAATTATCAGAGAATTGCACATGTCATGAACATATTGACACAGCTGTGCTCAGCCTAGTCACTCAATTGTTAAGGGCATTTAAAATATGCAAAAATATCCAATGGTTATATAAATTAAAACCCATCTTTGCAGTAAACAAATCCAAAACTACTGACAAATGAAACAATGTTAGAACATAAGCTGCTGCCCATTTTACAATGTTCATCAGATAATAGCATTCTATACTAAATTTGTATAGAAAGTATGGTTAACCTCTACTAAAACTATATCTACCAAAACATAGAGTATATGGTTTACTTCTACTAAATTTATATCTACCATAAATAGAGAGTATGGTTTACTTCTACTAAATTTATATCTACCTTAAATAGAGAGTATGGCTTACTTCTACTAAATCTTTATCTGCCATAATTAGAAAGTATGGCTTACTTGTACTAAATCTTTCCCTACCATAAATAGAAAGCATGGTTTACTTAATCCACTAAATCTAATTCTACTGTAAATAGAAAGTATGGCTTACTTGTATTAAATCTTTCTCTACGATAAATAGAAAGCATGGTTTACTTAGACTAAATCTATTTCTACTGTAAATAGAAAGTATGGCTTACTTGTACTAAATCTGAATCTACCATAAATATAAAGTATGGTTTACTTCCACTAAATCTATTTCTTAATGTAAATAGAAAGTATAGCTTACTTCTATGCATAGTATTTTGCCATGTTTGACTATTTCCATATGAAGAAATATAGAAGCCAAAAATAATCTTTTCTCTAGATAGTAGTTTCAAGATTCAAGAGTCATATTTTGGTCAAAGAATCCATTTTTTGGTTTCTCAAGATATAACTAAGCTGTCAAACAGTCATTAGCTTTTTCTAAATGACCAACAATTAATTTTTGGCACTCAACGCCTTTCACCAAAATGATGGCCATGCTCAACACTAATTCCTGTCCTTAAAATATACAAATTTCAATATGATTGGTTTTGGTCCTTGTATCTAGCAGAGTAGTCTATCAGCCAAGTACAAAGCACATATTTTCAGTGTATTCATATTCTATATAGATCTATTCCACACAGAAAGATCGAATAACTTTGTAAATAAATATTTATTTTAAGCGCTGAGAGGATCCTTCTTGCAACAAAATATTGACCTTTTTGCTTTTACTTCTTTTAATTTCAGTAGCCGTTCTAAAAGTTTTCCTATATTGTCTGCGGCTTTCATTTCTTCCACGTGATCTATGATTTGCTTTCCATGTGCCTCTAAAACATATATCTACTTTCTCTTTAGCTCTCTTATGGTTTCACACTAAAACTGCATGTCCTACCTCGTTAATTCAATTTTATCACTTCATCAATATTTGAAGTTACTTTGACAAAACTCTTGTTCAACTTTTATATCCGCAAATAGATTTGGGAATTCTCGGTCTATCCTATGATATTTTCAAATTTTGGTTTCTTGGGAAGGCGGTGGGGGGAGGGCGGGGTAATGTCCACAAGCGTCTCTCTCTCTCTCTCTCTCTCTCTCTCTCTCTCTCTCTCTCTCTCATAAGTATGTCCAAAATGATTTGTTATTCCCCATTGGAGACCTCCGAAGTATCGCTATCAGTTGACCCACTTGCCATGGAAGGATATGTATTATTATGACCATATTTACGAACTATCCATGCCCAAGTCGTACACGACTGGCTATTATTCTACTATCTCTGCTTGACATTGCTAACGTTTATATTCGCATGCGTTATTTTGTACACCCACAAAATCTCCATCGATCGGCTGATGAGTACACGACCAAACACCCATACGATTTTCACTAGCCTACAGTAAATTATATTATACCCGTATCAATAATTATCTTGCAAATCTGCTAGATTTAGTATATATGTAACCTTCTCGACTGCATTTATCATCACGTTCAATCCGAAGAGACTGGATGTCAACTAAACTTTGGTTACCCCAACCGAGCACCTTCTAATAAATCGGAAGTCTTTAGTTGTTTATTTTGTATATCAAAAGGTCTTGAGGTTACAAATGGACTCGGTCTTGTATTAATACGCCAATACTCTTTATTATATTCCCAATGAGTGTTACAAAACTGTAAATATCGGCGTTCGATTCAGTAGCAGACGACATAAACTGGAGAGTGCAGAAGTTAACATGGAGAAAGGATTTTCATTGAAATAATCAGGGTAGTGCATACATGCAATTTTGAATAGCAGATGCGAACTATTGGACGATGGTATATCTGTATTGTTTACACTTTTAAAAAAAATGTATAAGGTACAGTACTGTAAGCATGGTTGTTTCCGTTAGTACAATAAAATACTATGTAATATTCACAACCATTCTAACTGATACACAGTATAAATCGTGTATAGATTTTAGAAGGAGAGGTATGTTTTCAGTAACTGTCTTTTACTGAGAGAAATGAATGCTCGTACCGAATACTGATTGTGTAGACTTTATTGGCAATCTCTGTCTCCCGAGTCTACCCCCGTTTTTTGCTTCACCTGCAATGTAACTGTTTGATTAATTTATATTTTGAAAAGGAAACTTTTATTCGTAGAATTAGAAAAAAAAAACACATTTACATTTCAAATCTTACCATGTGCGTCATCTTATTTGATTATTTCTACTTGAATTATGTGTATAATTATTGTTTACTTAAATTATGTGTCTGACTATTTTACTTGAATTATGTGTCTGACTATTTTTACTTGAATTATGTGTCTGATTATTTTTACCTTATTGCTTCTGATTATTTTTTCACATCAAATTCAAGTAAAAAATATTCAGACACAATAAGGTAAAAATAATCAGAAACATAATTCAAGTAAAAATAATCACATAAGTTGAATTATTGTCACATAGCAAGTATGTCAGAAGTAGGTAGTTAGTTATAGGGAGCTAAAATCGATCGCTTTCAATGAATGACTTACGAGCTTGATTCAAGGGCATAAAACAAACCCCAGGGCCTATACTGTTTGCATCTTTATGTTTTTCTTTTCATTAACTGTAATCGTATATAATTTTAAGTTATTAGGTATGGTCCAAAAATTTAATTGGAGTTGGGGTGGTTCCTGTCTTGATAATCAGTTATAATTAATTTATCTTTACGTGCTAGCAATTGTGTACATGGATATAAATTCAAACTGATTATCTCAAAAGTTTCAAAATTGCTATACAGGGGTAGGGATGAAATGCCTTTTAAGTGCCAGTTATATTTGTAAATTTGACTTTACATGTGAAGAAAGTCTGAGTTACGGTTGTTAGTTGGTGATCTCAATAATTTTTTATGATGTGACCCAGGGGATACGATTTTTGTAGGGTGGGGATAGACATCAGGCTATCACCTCACGCATTTGTATAAATATTTGGTCCACAGATCACATATGGTGTGAGTTACTTGAAACTTATGTAGAATCACGGCTACTCCATTAGCCCAAGTTTATTCTGAGCAATTTAGTTTCATTATTTTTTTAAACGTATTAGTAGTAGCTTGCAGTAACTTTAATAGTTGCAAAAAAGTTACAAATTATACATGAAAAGATTGTTATTTTAAAAGTAATTTTATATTATTTGTATTACTTGTAGTTACAATCACATATGGTAATTAATAGGAGTTACTTGAAACATACGTAAAATCGCATCTACCTCTTTAGTCCTACTTTAAGCTGAATAATGTTTATCGTTTTTTACTCGAACGTATTTTTTATAGTTCGTTCTACATATCATAGGTAAATTTTCCTATCTTTAACTCGGTAAATATTCAGGTCATCGTAGCCACAAAACAAAAATGTAATTCTTTTGAAAAGCTTCGTGTGACACGAATTAGGGATTTTTTTTATAACGAACTGTAATAGCAATAATAATTAAATACAATAAAACTATTACGATAATTGTGGTGGTCTGTAAACTTACGACTGTATATTGTTTTTAAGTCAGAAATATATACATAGATCTATTTACGTTTGTTTGGCGTTGTTTACTAAAAGTATATATGTTATATTTTATGACGCTATGTCATGGTTTTAGGTCAGAAATAGATATATAGATGTATTTACGTTTGTTTGGCGTTGTTTACTAAAAGTATATATGACTGTATTTTGTGTATTCCGTATCCTGATGTAAGTTTTTTTTTATCCACAGCCGGCCGTAAACCCAAAAACTATGGCATTGTGAAGACGAAGGAAGGCATGTTGGTAGCCATAGACAGGAGTGCGAGGAATCTTCAGGTTTACAATGGTCATGACGGTAAACGGATTACATCACACAGACTGGAGTCCGTTCCCATTGATGTCTGTCTTATTAGCAAGAATGAAGTCGCTGTGAGTCTGTGGAACGGTACGGTTGTAATCCTGTCATTAAAATCGATGGATGACATAAAACTCGTCAGAACTTTAGAGACAGGATTTGATTTTTGTGATTCATTGGCAAAATGGAATTCAGACAAACTCGTTGTCAGTGGTTGGAAGAAAGACGGCATGTTGTTGTGTTGGGGAATTTTATCGATTACAGATGGAATTATGGACTCAACTCACGACATCTGTAAAGGGAAATGGACTCGCATTGCCGTCAAAGATAACACCGTGTACATCTCGTGTGGGACTTCAGACTCCATTACTAATGGTCTTCATGTTTTTGATATCTTGAATCCAGAAACAAAAATGTTTCTGTATCAACACCAGGAATTAAAAGAACCGTGGTCAGTACTGGCTGACAGGGATTGTGTGTACGTGTGTGACTTTAACTCTCAAAGAATTCATCAGCTGACAGACAGCGGTCAGCTAGTGACCATACACAGAGTGTCATCAAGACTGTTTGGAATATTCTATGATGACCAGCTAGGATTACTTTACACCACAAGCATGGGAAGTAATGTGATAACTGTTTACAAAATGGAGTCTTTACATCAGCAAGGTAATTATATTTTATTTTACATTTTCCACACAAAAAAAACTTCATTTATCTACTTTTCCTAATTCACATTTTTGCAAAAAAATCTGATTTATGAATAGTGTGGTCATAACTTTATTGTAAGAAAAACATGTATAACAGATTTAAAATAAAATAAAAGTGGAATAAATATTATTTTATTATTTTGGAAGTTTGAAAATGTCCATTTCGTCGTGCATGGTCATATTTATCGATTTATAATATAAATAAAATATTTTTGTTATTTTAAATATTATTACAAATTATATTAATGCAATTTCTATTCATTAATGATTGTTCAGTCGTCTGCTCGTTGGTTGTGACTACATAATTTTCATATAAAAATATTAAATCTGCATGGACTATCAAAATGGCTGCTTATCTGCAAAACTCGCCATCATCACCAGTTCGGGGTAATACTCATTTTTTTCCCAGAAGGTGACGCTTTCATTGATAAATCTTTGCACACGATCTGTCATTGCAGGCGACCAGATTTCATTCAGCGTCTAAAATTCCCACGTATTTTGTGCTGAGATCATTCATGTTGATGGAGCGGTTCTATGATGATTTTCATAAATATTATAGATTGAATACTGAATTATTTTAAAATTTCACAATAAAAGACTTATATCAAAGTCAATTAATTACCGATGTACATCTTAGTTGTCGCCAGAAAACTTATGCACGAAATTTATCACTTGCTATAGACTTGGTTAATGGCAGCTGGTTACTAAATTTAGATGAGTGTAATACACTTTTCCTAGTCTGGTTCCCTGCTTAGTATGCTCCCATGCTTTGCACTCCGCTATACTAAAGCGGAGTGCAAAGCATGGGAGCATACTAAGCAGGGAACCAGACTACACTTTTCCCAGTATACGGAGCTTCCTTAGTGACGTCATCGCAGACGACATTCCTCGCTCTTGTTTACACTAGGTCACACCACATCGTAATATTCAATACTGTCAGGGAATTTTGAATACTTTTTATCTTTTGTTGAAACATACTGGATTATACTTTGTTTAGCAGCGTTTTGGAAATATCCACGTCATTTATCGGAACATTGCTATGATGATTTTAAATGTTCGGCTATATCAGGCTAAAAGTTAAATTATTTGCTCGACTAATATTTTGAAAAACACTATAAACAACTAAAATTACACATTCTATGCTAGATTATATTTAAATTTCTAAATTTATAAAATTATAGATTTGACTATGATTATAAATTCTATATTAGACATCAACTCAAACGTTTGTTAGAAAATATTGAAAATGAATTATTAGAATAAAACGAAAAATTCTAAATGACTAAAATTAATATATATATATATATATATATATATATATATATATATATATATATATATATATATATATATATATTAGAATAAATTATAAATTGTATATTAGACTGCTTTTAAAGACATAATGGGATGTCAGTTGAGTATGTTAATAACCTAGTGTGGGTGTATCATGTATTTAAATTAGTAAATGAAGCATGATACTTTATAATTTTATTCTGTGAGTAGCCATGGAAAACTGAACAAGCATAGCTTTTAAAAAAAAGATGGAGAAAAATTTGTTTGCTTACTGTATATATATATATATATATATATATATATATATATATATATATATATATATATATATATATATATATATATATATATATATATATATGTGAGTGTGTGTGTGTGTGTGTGTGTGTGTTCTGATGGTAATGTAATAAGATCATATGATTTAAATGAATACTTAGTAGTTCTGGTTCAAGCAGAAACTGGAAACACAATTTTAGTACTCCGCTAAGTTCCAGATAAAATAATGTTTCAGAATATTTTGTGAAGTTTAACCTTTTCTGACTGTTCATACATTGTCTTCATCAAAACTGGTATTGTCATTTGACTTCAGATTCAGTCATTCCTGCAGAGGTCCTTAAAATGGATACAAGATCCCTTAAGATGTACAAGAAGGCTCTCAATGACGGAAAGGAAAAGGTGTATAACATCAGGGTGATGGTGGTAGGGCAGTATGGCGTGGGCAAAACAACTTTGACCCAGCGACTTTTGGGAAAAAATGTCAAATTATCTGAGAGACATAGCACTGACGGGATAGATGTTCATGTAGAGTGCTCTAAAGTTTCTTTGTCAACTGGAGAGTGGACAACAAAAGAAAAAGGTAGGTCACTCTTTTGTCTGATGATTATTTTACTCATTCACATAGTTTTACATACCCATTCAGCAAAAACTACTTATTCATTTTCTCTCTAAAGAACCAGGTTCTCTAGGCATTTGGCAGTAAAGGTAAATAAGTTATCTATTTTGAATCAAACATTTGAATTGGAAGGGATGTAAACCCTGGAGTTTATTTGATAAAAGGTATTTTCCATTCCGAAAACAGTTTAAAAAAATACTCTTGCACTTGTTTATACCACTGCAAATTGTCAATTTATTTATACAAAGCCTGTAAACAATTCAGCCACACTTGTCATATGTCTTCCTGGTGTGAAGGTTTTTCAGGTTTATAGAATGATGAAGATCCACAATTATCCTAAATTAGATACCAAGTATTAATAGCTGAAAAGTATTATCTTTCAATTTGTTGTAAGTTAATGGGATTATAATCTAGTAGGGTGTTTTAAAAATAAAAATTTGCAGTAGTTCTTAGTGAAAAAAAAATTGAAAGTTTTAGGTCGTATATGAGTTTTACTCAGCCAAATATATATTAGCATGTAGCATGATGTCCCAACCAGTCACAGTATCCTGACACAAGGCCGACCAGTCCAAACACTAAACTCTTCATGCTGAGCGCCATACAAAGCAGCTGTTAGTACCATTTTTGTATGTCTTTGGTATGACTCTGCCAGGGATTGAATCCATGACCTCCTGCATACAAGGCAGATGCTCTAACAACTAGGGCACCTAAGCTTCTTTTTTGTGAGAAATTTTAAAAATAATTTCAGTGTTAGTGGAATACTTACTAGCAATCACCAGTATTTGTTAAGTCCTGTATTCTCTTTGTGAAGTTGTATATTTAATAAATTCCAAAATTCTGGTGAAACAAATATATAGTAAAGATAGTTTATTAAATTGAAACTATAATTACTATTAAATATGCAATGTGAATTTTTGTCCTTAAATTTCCCACTTTTGTAACTGTGTATGTTGCATTGTTTCATGTACTTTAATGCATGTTTCTTTACCTCATAGCTCTCCTTCCAGATGTTCTTTTTTATATTTATTTCAAACATGTTGTGTATATACGTTATTTATGTTACTGTGATGGAATTTATCTTCCTAAGTATTTGCAATTCAGTTTGAGTTCTCAATGTTGTTTTAAATTAACACAATATAACCACTGCTAACCACTGCTAAGGTGCCATAAAATCCTACACACACACACACACACACACACACAAACACACAAAGCTTTTATTTAGCTTGGCACTTTATATAACAATAATTGCAATCGAAGTACCTAGTATAGGAAAGTAATGTTTCAATTGGTCAGAATGTTACCACGTGATCAACATGAATTGTGTTCATTTCAGTATGAAGTGTTAGGAGAACTACTTTTCTAAGAATACCCACGTCTATTAATAGTCACGTGTACAGCAGATGATAGACAATGCTAGTGAAGGAAGAAATGAAGTAAACATTAAAGGAAAAGAACAATTTTACAATTTCTTTTAACAATAATTGAATTAACTTACACTGAGAGATTCAAGCAACATATATTTCACATTTTTTATAAATAAAAACATTTTTTCTTTGATGATATATGTTAAAAGTATGGATAAAAATTAGGTCAAAATTAGGTATTATGGCTATCATAACAGAAGTTAGTTGTTTTGCTAACTTTGCATTATCAGATAGATTTCATGCATGATGATATTGAAAATGTTGACCCATCTATATTTGACGTGCCTTTTGAAGTGGAAGAAGTATTAAAGACTGAGTTATCATTTCATTTGAATGAACCAACACCAGTACAGTTAGTTCCCATTTGAACAACAGGATGACTAGGTCGATAAATCATCCCTTCAGTTCACTCGTTACGATGCTGATGTTGGGGTTACCATCAACATCGTAACAGGTGAAAGACTGAATCATCGGCCTACAAGATGATCACAAACCAAATCACTTCAAATCACTTAATGAGGAAGGTCTCTAAAACTTATCAGAACAGCGGTACTCAAAATCTACCAATACAAGCAGTAAATGGGGCCACAAGCCTTGTACAGGTAGATTTATTCATTCATTCCATAATCATAATACATTAACTATAACAATAACAATGAATAGTATAATGTACTGTTCATTAATATAAGCATAAGTAATATTGCTTGATACTTAATTTTTTTCTGATCTGTTTTCTTAAATTATATATTATGAAAAGGCAATATACTGTTTTTTATGCGGAAAGGGAGAAAAAAAAATAATTCATGCCATTTTTATACAAACAGAGACTTAACATGCTGTTAAGTGAATAAAATGTAGTTTTCTTTAAATTAATATTTGTGACAGCATAAAAAGTGTAACAAATTTGTTATATAAATACAAATTATGGAAAGGAGATATGCAAGAATGATTCTTCCCAAAGATCTAAATATTTCAAATGTTATAAAATAGTTTCTACCAAGCAGAACAACATATGACTTTCAGGATGACATAGAGATAGAACTGAAGTCATCTGAGTCTGCACATTTGGCCCCAAATGACAATGTTGACCATATTTTATTCCAAAGCAGCCCCTACGGTTACCAGAACATGAACGTGAATGCTCCCTGAAGCCCGAGCTAAGGATAACAACACTTTTAAAAATGTTGGAGCTATTATTAATTGCTATATTCAGGTTGAATGTGGTCATTCAATTAATATTGTTACAGACCCTGAGTTTAAAAAATCAAACGACATGTTAAATAGAAAATTAAAGTTGAACACAAAGAATGGCTTATCAGGATGAACTCGACACAAGCCAGTTACTCCTCCATCAGACATGTATGCAATAAATCGGTACCTGATGCAAGATAATCCTATCACACTCAGAGACAGGGTTTGGTTATACCTCTCCATCCACTATGTTACTCTTGGATTAGAATTCCACAGCCAATTAATACCAACCAGTCTCGAAATCAGACTTGATGAAACAGGGGTTGAATATGTCAATTTGACCCATCAAACTATGGAAACAAATCATCATGGAGACTTAAATGCTAAGGAGGAAACTTCTGACAAGGGAATGTATGCAACTGGTGGTCAAAACTGCCCAGTCAGGTCAGTAAAATACTACCTCACACGCATTAATCCAAGAGCTGAATCACTGTCTTGTCACATTGATAAAAATGCTTTTGAAAATCCCCAATTTTGTCAAATATGGTACACCACAAAGTGAGTTGGACAGAGACAATTAAGCAGTTTTATGCCTGACATGCAAAAATACCCATATATCTGCAAGATATACTGCTCACTCTCTTTGTGCCAAAGCTTTGAATGCAATGATCAACACCAACCTTCATGCTAGGTACATTATGTATCTGTCTTGACCACTCCAATGAACTATCAATGAAACTATAAACAAGGCCCAGCACTCAACATAAACAAAAAATGATTAACATTCTTTCAGGCATTATTTGACTTTGAGTCGGCAACTGACAGTTTATACCACGATAAACAAAGAAAAAACGTTAAACTCTTCAGTACAGTATAATTATTTTGATCACATGCACACATACATACATACATACATACATACATACATACATACATACATACATACATACATACATACATACATACATACATACATACATACATACATACAAAGCTTGTATTTTTGCTTGGCACTCTGTATAATAGTACAGTATAATTATTTTCATCTCATGCAGCCCATATGTTGCCTTTCTTGTATTGAGTTTGAACATAACTATAGTAAATGTCATACAGGTCATGTAATCCCTTGTGCTTTAATTAATTCAAAATTTAATTATTCTGCTAAACTTTAATAATAAAATAGTTTAATCCAAGCCTATTCAGTCCTGAATATGAAACGCTTTATATTCATTATTTTGGGCCTGAGTTCTTATATCCTAGTTTGAGGTGCAGCCTTGTGCTGCAGGGCCTGATAGTCTGGATTTTGACTACCTTATTACATGTAGTATTAATTTGAGGATTTGTTTTAAAATATCTTGATTTGTGTTGCGACATTGTGTCTCAGAGCCTGATAGTCTTTGGTATTTGAGACTACCTTATAGTATCTATTTGGGGCCTTAACACGGGTTATACATTTATGTGGTCAGCATTTGGGCCATAGTGGTGACATTAAATGTAGGGACCTGCATTGTAAAGGATGTCCTAGATTAGTTGTCTACTAATGCTGTCAGTGAGGCTGTATATAGAGAAAAGTTCAAGAATAGATAGAGAAGAGTGTTACCGTAGTTCTTAGACTATATTTTATTTTTGTTTGTTATCTTGTGTTTTTGGCTATATTTGATGTTATTGAGACATACTTAAATGATTTTTGTAGTTGTTTAATTTATTATCCCTGTTTACTTTTGTGTTTTTGTCTTTGTTTTAACTATTGACCCTAGTATCATAGTTGAGGGTGATTTTATTTTCCAATTATCTGTTATTGGGGTTAATGTCATTTCCGGTTTGGTTGCCCAGGTACCGTCTTGGGTCCACAATACCCAGTGTAGTGTAGGTGGGCCCTCTTAAGAGGCAGCGATTACCCTTCTGGTCCTGAAGTTGCTTCCATTCCTTTAATGATTTTAGTACTGTTGAGTATTCTGCCTCTGATAAATATATCTGCCTAGAGCGGACTTCACAGGAGACATCTGATATCATATTTCTGTAACTGGCTTGAATTGTTTCTGGTACATAGATCTGTGTTTCCTACATTAAACTAAACATTTGATATCTCACTAATGAGTTGTCTAAAAGTTGATTTGAAAACATATAAATGATTATAATATATCTGATCAGACTCGCACTCACTTTCAAACTTTTCCTCAAAATACAAATGTTAAATAAATGTGGTTTAAGAGTAAAGTTTGACAAAGATTGTCAGAGTTCAATTATAACATATATATTTCTTTAAAATCTATATAGGAGATACTCTTGCTAATTAGAGAAACATAATCTAATATCTTGTCTCTAAGATCATCAGCATTTTCCAAAATCTAAAACTAATTGTAAGTCTTGTAAATAATCATTTAATTAATTTGCAAAAACACAACTGCCTGTTCTCACTAGACTTGTTAAACCAAATGATTAATGTCCTTACCACATTAACCCATGCCGCCTCAATAACTCGTCGCACTTTACCTCCCTCATCTCCCGAGTGCCTCGATAACGGGACTGAGTTTGCATAGCTTGTATCCCGAGCGCCGAGTTTGAGTGACACTATTTTACTATGCCTGTATCTCGAGTGACTACTTGAATCGGCGCAAACCATTGGTTGATTTGAAGCCATTTCCTAGTTATGCCGGCAGTTTAACCAATCAAATATTAGCTTATGTAGATTGAGGGTACATTGCTGAAGAAAGGGGAGAAAACCAATTGACTTCGATAGCGGCAAAATTAGTGGAAGTTTAGATTAGAAAATGAAGAAAATTACGAGAATCAGCCGCTGGAAGTAGACTTTTACTTCACAGACTGAAGAAGTATTTACACGAGGTTTAGTTTGCAATAGAGATGACAAGTGGAATTTGTATGTAGAGCAAATGGAGTGAATTTCACGTGTTGGTAGTGTTAATTATTCAGTGTGAATTCATCGTGGATTTTTATGGATTATTCATGGCAAGAGAAACAAATTGGTACGAAATTCATTTTATCTTTATGTGTCAGTTTTATTTTTGCATGTAGTTCGAAATTTTTATACCATTTTGTACGTAATTTTATCAAGAACTGCTGTGCCAAATTTTAGCTTAAATAAAGAAACGTAAATCTGAAAAAATAACATTTATTACTCTTAGCTCTCTGAAAAAAATCTGCAAGCCAAGTATTGTCAGCAAGTCTCAGGGATACAGGCACTGGTAAGGCTACCACTGCTCTTGGCGATCTCTGAAAGTATGTTGTCGGGGACTGCCTAGCTGTTTGGCTCAAGGGTTAATTTGTTAAGGTCATGGGGTGAGTGTACTATAAAGACAGAATAGCATACTGCAACATTAAAAATTGCATATAGCACAAAGTTATTAATGTATTTTTAAAAAAATGAAACTGGTTATGGTATGGGAATGGAGATGAATATTACCATAATTCTTTACACAATCCTTCCTGTGAACACAAATGAAAAGCTATGACAGCTTGGCCTGATCACAGGTGCTTGACACGAGCTTGATGTGAAAACAAAACAGTAATCTAAAGGAAACAAATCATACAGGGTGACAAAATTACCTAAGATTACCCCCATGACCCATTCTGACATAGTACACTCTATTTTTTTTATATTCATGTATTATTTATTGAATGAAGATTGAACAAACACAATTTAGTGTGACATTAAGTAATGACTACATTGGTATGATAATGTCAGATCAGTGAGGATAATACTTACAATGACTTGGACATTCTATTTCTTTAAGATTAATTTTTGACTTATAAGTGAGCAAGAGGTCACAATTTGATACTTGGTTTTACACATTTTCTTTATATTTGAGTGTAAATAATAACACGGTAACCATTTTTATTTTGTTTACCTACATGTATATATCATGAGTAAATCTACATCCATAATAATCAAAATCTATATTGTCAAAATGTATAATTTATATTTTTCTTGCATGCTTTTTAGCTTGATGTTTACTTCAAATAAAGACTTGGAATATATAAGCCACAGTGGCCCATGTATAATATTCCTTTAAAGAATGCAAATAAATTACATATTACAAGAAGTATACAATCAGTGGTCCTATAAGTATCACAGCAATATTATACCTTTATATTTAAAATGCATGATCAAGTCTTTTGTTATTGTTTTGTGTAGCGTTTCTGTATTGAGAGAACAATTAAATGAAAACAAGCACAAAATCAGTTTTTATCCTTTTTTTTATTTAATGCACATGATATGATCCAACAACATTATGTTTCTATTATATATAGAAACTGAAGTTTTAAATTCAGAATTAACATATCACAAGATAAACAGATTTAAATGGTTGTGACAGTGACAAACAGACATGTACTTGTTACACTATTACTTATTACTCTCTCTCTCTCTCTCTCTCTCTCTCTATCTCTCTCTCTCTCCAGTTTTGTTGACATCTTTGTTGGCTTCCATCTTATCATATAGAATTGCTCGCCGGAAGATCATTGCATCATAGGTAAATTAGGGGGACTTAATAATTCAAGGGACATAACAACCCTTATCGAACTGGCCTATAGCCTACTTCCAGGGTATGTAGTGTCAAGGTCATGCATGATACACTAAAGTGAGTGGTATTATAGAAAGGTAGACAGATGTAGCTCTTCAATGATAGCAAATAATATGGACATTTTAGTTGCACTATAAAATACAGAGGTAGAAACCTAAGTTTTTGGACCCGTTTTTTTAAAAATTATTTTTCCACCTAAACTTTGCATACTGTCAGAATCAGAATCTGTATCCAGATTTTAGACTTTATGGCCTCAGATCTACAGCAAACTGGTCTGAAATGCCCACAGACAGGTAAACATGTGCAACAAGTAGGTTAAGTTGGACATTGTTAATAAAGAATCTTCTCCAAAATGTGTTTCCTACTCACAAGCGAAGCAACCACAGTACGAGTCACCTGTTGGCAGTGCATGTGCTATCTGTAAATCTCAGTTGATTAACTTCTATAGTTCCTTATGTGATCTAAGCAGCTAGCTCAAGTAATTTTCCATAAAGGCATATTGCCCAATGTACATGCTGCTCGAACATGGAAAAAGTCCAGCATCTCTTGAGACCCAAGCTGACCCCCAATATGGTCCCAGTGACCATCTCTCAAATTGTGTTACCAATTATTTTGCTTAACTGTGGCACTGACATGGGGTTTTCAATAAAACACTTCTTCCACCATTTAATTAGTTTTTATTGAAAGTAGTACATTTGTTGTTAGAACATACGCACCATTTTGTGAATGAATTTGTAAACCAAAACCTTCTTGTGAAGTCAAAAGATGTTGCTTGCATGTTGTACTTCATTGGCCATATAAATTAATATAAATTACAGGGATGCATAAATAATGACTAGATGTATTCACTTGCATGTCCATAACAGCCCGACTTTGCATTTAGCTTGCTTAGACAAATATGAATTCCTAGAACTCCCTTTTAGTTAGTGTGTAGTCAGCCCTTATAATGGACTTTTGGGGGATTTATGTAGCTTATATTCTTCCTTTCAGATGCAGAGCAATACACTAGACTTAAGCGCCTTGTAAGACTTTTAAATGAGCATTCTCATAAGCAGTCCAAAAGAGAACAAGAGAGACAAAGTGAGTTGGATGACCAAGTCACCAGTGTAGAATACGATAATGGACATACACAGCATAATCAGCTTGTCAGTAAAGAACGTGATGATGGACATCCCTATCATGACCAGCCTGTCAGTGCAGAGCCAAGCACCAACCAAAAAGTCAAACCACCATCATTCCAACAAGTAGAATCGCCCATTGTAAGACGTGGTCCAGATGCAACCAGTGGCATAAAAAAAAATGGCTCCAAAAGAAATCAGAAGGATACAGTGATAGAAATCCTTGAATTGGTCAATGAAAATTCAGGCAAACTAGAGAAGGATACAGAACAATATGCTGCCTTGGCATTATGGGATTTTGCAGGGCAGTATGTGTTCTACACAACTCACCAGACTTTCTTGACCAGGCGTGCTATATATCTCTTAGTCATAGATCTCAGTCAACAAGTCACAGATACCATAGATGATGAGTGTTTCCTTGATGCCGAGGGGATAAAACCGTGTAAAGTTCATGGTAAGTAAAGCATGTTTAGATGAAAAGGGGGTGGGTGTTGATGTCAGACAAAGTATCAGGTACTTAAAATGTCAGTGAAAATAGTTTGAAGTTCATTTGAAGAAAATAATGAACCATTAGCAGTGAGGGGCTCTTCTACCCACTTGTGATATTGCAAGCTGAACAACTACTTCTCTCACAGAAAGACAACCTCGTCAAAGTAACAACTACTACTACTACTTCTAGTACAGAAAGACAACCTCACTGCAATAACAACTACTGCTTGTAAAGAAAGACAATCTCATAATGATAACAACTACTACTACTGAAATACAACCTTATCATGGTAACAACTACTAATTATTCTAGTACAGAAAAACAACCTCATAATGGTAACAACTACTACTACTAATAGTACAGTAAGACAACCTCATCATGGTAGCATGTACTACTATCCTGGTATATTTTTAAGGAGGACAAGTTGAAAGATAGACTTGAAGTGTTTAAAGTGTATTTTAAAACCGCAAGACAGCCAGCATGTAAAACTGCTACTAGTCCACTGAACCTGTTGCAAGCTAATTGTTTGGCAGACAGCTGCAAAAATTGAAAGCCAGTCCATCTGACCAGTTGGATATTTAGACAAATGAAGTAAATTAATCTTTAAATTTCATACTGTTTCATATTTAAAAATAGTAATTGAAACCATATGAAACATTGCAGCTACTTTTGTTTCTGTTGACTAATTGCGTCTTTAAAGCAAAGGATCTGTGATACATTTATTATGTACTTCAGAGAGAGGAACATTTATCAGGTGTAGTTTTTTGCATTGGGAAAATGCACAATGGAATTAAAGTTGGCACATCGATGCAACGGTCATGGACTGCTACTGAACTTTCTTTAAAAATCAGAAATATGCAGACCTGCCAACCCTTGCAATTTGACCCCAAGTTTTACGGAAATGCTGTTTCGATGGCCTAGTAGTTAGAACCTCGGCATGGATGAGGGAGGTCATAGGTTCGATCCCTGGGCAAAACATACCAAAGACTTTTAAAAATGGTACTAACATATGCCTTAACGCTCAGCATTTAGAGGTTAGTGTTAGGACTGGTTATGCCGGTGTCAGGATAATAAGACTGGGTGGGAGATCATGCTACATGTCTGCATTAAAAATCCAAATCACACACACGGAAATGACCCTACATTACAGACTCATGGAATAAAAGGACAAATTATGGAAATATAATTGTTTGCAATAAAATTGGGATGCTGTCTTAACTGTGTTTCAGTCAGATCTGGGATTCATATTAGATTCACTAGAATTCATCATGGAACCAGACTAACTTTCTCTGAGTACCTCAGATGCTTTTCAGCTGTATGTACATGTGTATTTTGCAATGCTAAACATCTTCATGGTCAAACTGTTGCTTATTTCTTGTTAAAATGGCTTCTGACAATGCCATGTCAGGACAAAACGGACAATATACCTCTTAAAGCGTTTCAGTAGTATAGAATAATTAAAGGCAATATTCAGATTCTTCAAGAAAAGTCAGGACAGGCAACAATTATGTTTAATATCATGCATTGATTGGTGTGTGTCACATGGCGGGAAAAAGGAATTGCAGCTTGTGAAACTGAACTGGAGACGTAATTAAATTTCATGCAGATTTTATATGCAAGTTGTGAGTTGAATCCAGTGTTTACTACGCATCGGTCTTGAATCATATATATATATATATATATATATATATATATATATATATATATATATATATATATATATATATATATATATTGATTTGAATTCACAATTTTGTAAACCACAAGTGTCATTTTAGGATTAAATTATTGCAAAAGATAGATATATTCCTTATTAAGCTTATCAATTGTACCGGTTCTCAGATAAATGTTCATTACAATAAATCCATATTTCTATGGTGTAAATTATGAATGTTGCAACATCAAATTTTGGGTATCTCAAATTTGAGATATTTTGTTAATTATTCTGACCAATTTTGAGCAGTATTATACATTTCATGTCATAGTGTTAAACTTTAAAGTGTGAAATGAGAGAGAAAAAAACTGCCAAGCTTCTTCATGTTTTAAAATCCAGAATCATTTATTACTCCACTGGATTAATTTCTGATAAAATATTGACATTTATTTGATTGCACTTTAAATTATAATCAGGCAAAACAAATATATGGTGCCTCACTGAAACAGTTTTCAAAATGTGATTGTGTTTTATTGTCAATTAATTTAATTTAAATGGGCAAAACATTTAAAACCTTGAATGTTTTTATTAATAGATCATTCAGAAAAAAATTGAATAAACAAATCACAATGGTGGAAAGAAGAATATTTTTGTTCTGTCTCGGTCTTGAAAAGTACATGGCTGTGATATATAAAATATACACAAAATAACATATGGTTAGAATGAAAAGCACTTACCTGAATGAGATTGTATATTTGTTACAAAATACTGGATAGTTATATCTCATTATTAAAAATGAGACCATACATCTTAGACATCAATCGTTTCCACAAAGAACAAGAAATTACAGCTGAATTGACTCTGGAGATTTTACTTTTGACTCCTGACATTTTCATTTTGACTCTTGTGACTTTGGGTTTAAGGGTCAAGTGACTCTTTAGTTTGGAAATCTGTTGAGAACCTTGTATTGTTGTTTTAAGTATTCTTTTTTACTTGAATTGATACTGTATTGATTATTATTATTATTATTATTATTATTATTATACACATAATAATATTATTGTTATTATTTTTGTTATTTTTATTCTTATTAGTATGCACATATTATCATGATTTTGATGATTAGCATTAGCATAATTATTGTTGTTGTTATTATTATATTATTATGATTAGTATTTATATTAATGTTGATTTTGTTTTAATTATTATTATTATTATTATCATTATTATTATTAATATTATTATTATTCTTATTATTATTATTATTATTATTATTATTATTATTATTATTATACAAATACAGTTTTAAAGTTTCAATCTATTCTGTCTTCAGAGGTGACTGAGATCTGGCTCAATTCAATACATTCTTGTGCATCTTCCTCTCATCCTGAAATCCCTCCTGTGATTCTCATTGGAACCCATGTTGACAAGATTCCAGAGGTATGTGTAGATTGTATATATAATAAATGACTCATATACAGAGCTCAAACTTCCAATGTATATTATTTAAATTATTAACAGTGCTAATTCTAACATGATTAGAGGACAGATTGTTTCTGTCTTGCTCATTTGTGCAATGCGCTATTGTCAGCAGTAGTGTCAGTGTTAAATAATGTGCAAACAATAATTACTTTTTGATGACATGGTATACAGTGTATTGTTTAGTTGTGGCATTGTTGAATTCAATGTGAATTCCAGTACACCATCACCCCCAACCAACCAACCATAAACTGGACAGGGAAGGTCAGAAGGCCCCCTCTAATTGCTTTATATATTTTTACTGAATTTAATGCACATTTGCTACAAAGTATGAATAGGTGAATACCAACTAATTATGTAACAGCACTTTTTAATGGATGCATCTATGGGATATAATATTGTAAACCAAACAAATTATTGCTTTTATTTTGTCCGAATCACTTAGTAATGATTCATTGATAGCAATAACATCAACTTTTCAAAGCCATGGGCAGTCCCAGGCTCTTTTGGTCCCTTGCAATCAAAGAGACGGAAATCATTTGATGTGGGCATAAGACCTTCAGGCCTGTAAGACTGAGCATAATCAATATTTTTTGGGATGTACTGGATCCAGATGCCCATAGGTGTACTGATCAACTTTGAGAAGGTGAATTTCTTTCTTTCACAACTCAACTTGTCACTCTATATTGTATCTCTACTTAGTGTCAACAGAACCACAGTCCCATGGTAGCCACATTTATCATTCCACATGAGTTTGAATCCTTTATTGTCAGCTTTCATATATCATCATTCATCGCCAGTGTGTACAGGTAAAGAAATATGGCAGGCACAGGCATCAAATGTTTTCAGATTAGGGGAAAAGCTCAAAAGTTTTTCCAAATGTGAACACTCTGTACACACAACTATTTAAATTGATATAATTGCAGTTTTCTCAAGTAATTAAAAGAAAACCAACCTTTTTTTTTTACTGCAACATTCCATATTTTATTACCAGAATCAAAATGATGCTTGTCTTTAAAAAGGATTTTGACAAATTCAGTAATTGATCCAGGATGATTTCATCGTGTAAAACTGAACCTTCAGCTTTCTAGTCATGGGTCCAATGAATTCACCTTTGAAAATCTTGCAATACAGTGGATCCCTGGGAAAATTGATGCCCCAAAGCCAGTTTTTGTGAAATTTTGGAATGCAGAATGCAAAGTCAGTATTATGAGGAAGAAAAGAGGTTTTAAGAGCACATAAAATGTAGCATTGGTGGAAGATGTCAGTGAGTGCAAACTATGGGACTCTTAAATATGATGACCGTGCATCCACAAATTGAATCTTCCTGGTGTGTTTGCGAAACAAAGGCTGGTAAAATTACACATTTGACCTTTTGGACAACATTAATACAACAATGAATGTCAGTCCAGATGTGAAATAATTGTTGATAGTGATTCTGCTTACAACTGAAGGTATAAAACTTTGTATCAAAAGAGGTTAAAAAATATGTCTGGCCTTTCTGTATTCTGAGTTAGGAAAATTGACTTTAATAACAGGACAAATCTTTTAAAGGGTACAGAATTTCAAACGACTTTGCAGTTTAGTTTTTACTTATGCTTTCTATGAAAAAAATGAGTATTGAACATTTGTGATTTTCATACATTGGTCATGTATATATGTTTGTGTGTGTATGTATATATCTATATATGAATGCATAAATACATATGTATGTATTTAAGTAACTGTAATTATGTGTACCACATGTATGCATATGTCTATTTTTGAATGCATATGTATGTATGTATGTATGTATGTACAGGTGTTGCCACCCAGTTTAGAAATAATTGTGAATTTTGCAATAATAGAAAAAGATGTGATGGTCAGGGCAGATACATTTTTCTTGATATATTAATTAAAGGATTTGAAAGAAGATTTATCATACATTTTGACAATTCTCATGTTATTATTAGCGATGACTGGATTGTTGTTCAGGACATGGAGGAATCTGAAAGAGGATTTATAATAAAAGTTTGACAATTCTTATGTTATTATTTGTGATGACTGGAATATTGTTCATAACATGGAGCTTGACTCTTGTATCATCCTGCATAATAAACACTCTATGGACCTCAAGAATCAACTTGAATTAGTAGATCCAAGTAGAGCAGTGTCAATCCTGAGAGAAGAATGTTTACCTGGTGACAGGCAAATCCTGTGAAACAAAATAGATTGAATTATTTTTAATCTAAGGATATGTTTTTAGATTGTCTTGATGCATCAATTATTCCAGGTTATAAAACAGACCATTCAGCAGTAACACTAAAATTATTCATATCCACAGTACCCAGAGGTCATTGGTACTCGAAATTCAGTTTAAAGCTACTAAAGCAAGAAGAATATATTCAGTTGGTCAATAGCTGTATATCTAACACAGTAGAAGAATGTTATTTTGAAGGCAATAAGAAAACCCCACTTAGGTGAAATTAACTTGGAATGATCTTTTTGGTTATGAAATCCTTACTATACTTTTAAGATCAGAATCAATTAGTTATTCTCAATTTTTGGAAAACTTGATAATGAAACCTTTAAGAAAATTTAAGCTGAAATACAGACCTTACATACTCTAGTGATGCAAAATAATAACCCCACTGTTAGAAAAGAATTGAATTAAAAGACAAGTAGATTTAAAAGACATGAGGAAGAAAGAGATGGCAGGTGTAATGTTAAAATCAAAATGAAGGTGGTATGAGTCTGGTGAAAACGATTTAAAATGTTTCTTTAACCTTTAAAAGAGGTCATTGGTACTAGAAATTCAGTTTAAAGCAATGAAACGTTTGAAAACTGAAACTAGCCCCAATTCAGATGGCTTTACTGTAGAAGTATACAAGTTCTTTTGGAACGATTTAGGTGCCTTTACTTTTAGGTCTCTAAATGATGGATATTATTGTGTGAATATCAGTCTCCTGGAATAACTAATTGTTTTAAAAGATTAGATAAAAAACAGAATTTGTTTTAAAATTGGAAACCAATTTTCCACTTAATAGGTTACATGATTCAGCATATATTGCTTCTAGGATCACGAGAGTTTTCCCTCTTATTGTTAATGACAGTCAAAAGGGTTTTATGAAAAGGAGATTCATTGGTGAAAACACAAGAATTTTATATGATCTTATGCATTATCATGAGAAGACAAAAATGAATGTAGTAGTCTCTTACTGATAGACTTTGAGAAAGCTTTTGACTCATTTGAATTTGATTTTCTGGAGAATGCCCTACAATTGTTTAACTTTAGAGAATATTTTTATCAGTGGTTTAGAGTACTCTGCAATAAGTCTAAAAGTTGTATAATTAATAATAGACAGTTACCCACATTTTCAAATTGGAATGGGGTTTGTCACCTAGAGTGAGACCCTTAGCCCCATATTTATTTATAATAGAAATTGAACTTATTACAGTATAACTAAAATAGTACACAAATATTACAGGGATTTTCTAAATTAAGTTCAAATTAAGGCAGTACACTGTTAATTTGTTTTATATTATTAGACGGTTATTGTTTGTCATTGAAGGTAACCAAGGCAACCAAGCAGATTTTTAATGACTTTGCCTCTGCATCAGGTCTGCACAGCAATGTTTTTAAGTCATAAGCAATTTGGATTGGAAATTTAAAAAATTCAATTGAAAAGATATGTCCTGAAATTGGTATTAACTCAGCAGTTGCCAATTTTAGATTACTGAGGGTAGATTTTTCTTTCAATTTAGAGAATATGGTTGAATTTAATTATTTGATGAAGTTCAAGGAAGTAAAGAAGATGCTCGGCTTGTGGAGTAGAAGGAATTTGTCATTTACTGGAAAAATTACTTTGAAAAAATCATTTTACCAAAATGTATTCATATGTTTGCTTCTCAACTCAACCAAGTCTTCCACCCCATATAGAAAATGAACTGAATTACATTTGTGAGGTTTATTTGGGATGGCAAAAGCAAGAGGGTAAAAAGATATACTCTGATAGCTTCCTTTAAGGAAAGGGATATTAAACATGATTCACTTGCACTCGTTGATGAGTTAAATAAAGCTTTCATGGTTTAGGCACCTTATCCTAAATGAAGATAGCTTATGTCAAAAACTTGTTTCCGAACAAGTATTTGGAAAATTAAAACTTTGAAAATGAACCATCGTCTGTTAAGAAATACTTGTCTCAAGATATTCTTAATTTAGTAAGTATATATTATTTTAAATCATAGACATGGTGGAGAACAAATGGTGTTATACTTATTAAAAATCTTTTTTAATGCACAAGGGTTGCTATTAAGTTTTGATGAAACACAAATACATGTAATAATGTTATACTGTACTTTGCTCTTATCTCAAAGATTTCAGTAAAGTAGGGAAAAAATTAGAAGTTTTTGAAATTGGAAACACTTTTAATGTAAAACTCTACATAAGGTTGCTTATTAGGGTAAGAGCAAAGAATACATTTATCTATAAAGAAATAATAAAAACCAGGATACAGAAGCCAAATGGCAAATATTAAACTTGGTCCAGGCAGCTAGGATGTGCGGTTAATGTAAATGAATGGTCCAACACTTTTGTTTTGACTAAAGTTTGGATGAAAGACACAACATTGATTAGCCTTAGTTTTAGATTTCTACATAGAAATATTGCCACAAATTTATATCGTACCAACTTAGTGTTACAGTTTTTTTTTTTTTACAGTTTCAATACAAAATATATTTAAGTCATGTTGATTCTGACCTATAGATGAATATATAATTAATATATGTTGATTACTGGCCTATGGATTGATATATACTTGTGTTGATTATTGGCCTATAGATGAATATATACTTAAGTCGTGTTGATTCTGGCATATAGATGAATATATACTTAAGTTGTGTTGATTACTGGCCTATAGATGGATAAATACTGAAGTCATGTTGATTACTGGCCAATAGATTGATATATGCTTAAATTGTGTTGCTTACTGGCCTATAGATGGATATATACTTAAGTCATGTTGATTACTGGCCTATAGATTGATATATGCTTAAATTGTGTTGCTTACTGGCCTATAGATGGATATATACTTAAGTCATGTTGATTAGGGCCTTTAGATGGATAAATACTGAAGTCATGTTGTTTACTGGCCTATAGATGGATATATACTTTAGTCATGTTGATTCTGGCCTATAGATGAATATATACTTAGGTCATGTTGATTACTGGCCAATAGATGGATATATACTTAAGTTGTATTGATTACTGGCATATAGATGGATATATACTTAAGTTGTGTTGATTACTGGCCTGTAGATTGATATATACTTAACGTATTTTCCGCCCTATAAGTCGCTCCTGGGTATAAGTCGCGGGAGGGGGAAATCCAGATAAGTTTGGAAAATTCAACAGATAAGTCGCTCCTGCGTATAAGTCGCTCCTGCGCACTAACCGTAATCACGTTTTTTATACCGCCGGCCATTGCATACGACTTGGTAATTTCCAACAACGTGTAAGTATATTCTTGTTTGAAATTTTAAAAATAGAAATATAAGCAAATAAGATTTATAAATAATGTTTATTAAGTAAATATTAGCGCCACTCGTCTTCTTTTTAACGCCAGTCACGCACAATCTTCTCGCTTACGTTGAATTTTGTTTCTGCTGCACGATTTCCGTTTTCTTTCGCAAATGCTACGACATTTAACTTAAATTCTGCATCATAACTTTTTCGCGTGGTAGTTGTTGGTGCCATGATTAAACTGTATTGACTTACGCTAATATAACAATTTTAAATCATACAACGTTATTGTGAAACTATCTTTTTTTAATCCTCCATGGTATGAACGGTCCGTATTTATATACCGGTCAATTCCACAACCCGAGCGAACTTCAAAGGCACTTTATAAAACAATTGAAGTTGTTCGTCAGCCTTCCAGTTTTTTTTATTAATTACTTTGAAGTTCTCTCAATGAAGCCAGTCTCGGTATTCCGGTCAATTTCTACAACCCGAGCGAACTTCAAAGGCACTTTATAAAACAATTGAAGTTGTTCACCAGCCTTCCAGTTTTTTTTATTAATTACTTTGAAGTTCTCTCAATGAAGCCAGTCTCGGTATTCCGGTCAATTCCACACCCAGAGCGAACTTCAAAGGCATTTTATAGGACAACTGAAATTGTTCGCCAGCCTTCCAGTTATTTTTATTAATTACTTTGGAGTTCTCTCCATGAAGCCAGTCTCGGGTTAATCCAGACTTTTTATAAACTATTGAAGTAAATTATGAAGCGCTACCGGTACATTTAAATACATATATTGTAGCGACATCTGACCAACACTTTGCTTGAAGCACGTGGTGAATAATAAAAGAAAAACAATGGCAATCGTAATTTCAATATTTTTTTTTTATTAATAACAACAAATTTTAACACATATTTATTATAACTAAATATTATTTGATCATTTAATTTGATATTCTTGTAGTCTAATACTTACGTGTATGTAAGTTTCGAGTAATTGGCTTGCCGGTATACCGTAGATGCATTTCGCTATAACACAGCATCACTGCGCATCAGTCGTTAAAAAAATTTATTTATCGTATAAGTCGCTCCTGCGTATAAGTCGCACACGTCATTTGAAAGAAAAAAAAAAACGAAAAAAGTAGCGACTTATACCCCGGAAAATACGGTAAGTTAGGTGCAGTACATTCTCTTCACATGTCCGGTTTAAAGACCTGGTGACTAGGTAGAGACAAAGCTCCTTGAATTAAAGCTCCTTGAATTAAAGAAACAAAACTCTGGTCACTGGCCAGTTTTAATGCACTATACAAATACTAAAATGCACAGGAACCAACATGGCCATTGGTCACTTTAAATGAAGTGTTCCCATTTTAACATGCAAAAGAATCAAACTCTGATCACTGGTTACTTTGAATGAATTTTTGACTATTAACATGGAAAGGAATCAGATACTGGAGGCTGGTCACTTTGAATTGATTTTTGCCATATTAACATGGAAAGGAATCAAAGTCTGGTCACTGGTCACTTTGAATGGATCGTTGCTGTATTAACATTCAGACCATCAGATGAGAACTGTAGCACATACTTAATTGACATGTGGTTGCAGTATGCATTATTTTATGTTGCGGTGTATTCCTGAAATGCATGCTTTCATTATGTTAATATTGTGACTGTTGTATTCATGTGCCCCCATTTTGTTAAAATGTCTGAAAATGTCTGATTTCATTATGTTAATTATGTGACTGCTGTATGCATGTGTTTTCATTGTACATGTATCAAAATGTATGAAAATATCTGATTCCATTAATGTTTAATGTGTTTCCGCTGTACACGTGTTTTCATTGTATTGGTATCTTCAAAAGTACGTTTTCCATTATGTTAAATGTGTGACTGATTTAAACATGTGTTTTCATTGTCTTGTGTTTGAAAAGTGCATAATTATTATTATCTTAAATGGATTTTTTTCTAAGGAAAATTCCACCAAGAATTGTTTTACTTTCTTCACAGAAAATTCGACAAGAATTCATTAATGAGTACTTCAAGAAAATACGCCAAATGTTAAAAGACAAGCCGATTGTATTCCATCTGATGGATAATATTGCCATTGATAACACCCAGTGTGACCCCAAGCTGGAGCACTTGAAAAAAAGAATTTTTGAGCTGGCATCAGAACAGCCCCATTGGGGGGAGGAAAAACCTGCCCGATGGCTCCCCCTGGAACAAGCGATCATGAAAATAAAAGCTTCTGGTGTCAAGGTACCAATAGGAAGACAAATTTTACATTAAATCACAAGAAATGTTTTTATGACAATTAAATGTTTTAAAATAAATTTCTTTCATATTCTTTTATTATTTCTGTTCTGAAATGTCCTACAGCATAACAGCAAAGATGGAAATTAGTTGGAAAATGTATATCCAAAACATCATATGATATTTACCATCAACATTTGTTAAGTCTGAAAATATTGCTCTACTTATTTAAATTGAATGTGCTGATAGTAAGTTACAACAATGTTCATGTTACTGATACACATGTATCTATCACCTTAGGCCCCAGACTTTATTACATTAATGGTATGCATTCTTTTCATCAGGTTGCACCAATCAGTCTCATAGAAGAGATAAATAGGTCCTCATCTATTAATATTGAAGACAGAGATGAACTAGAAGTGTTCCTTAATTTCCAGCATGACATTGGCACGATTCTTTACTTCAAGTAAGACAAAGGTTTCTTTCCCCCATTGATCCAGAAATGTCTTTTAATCCATTCTTTGATTTTTTAAAATGCACTTAACAGTATTTTCGACTAACCCTAGTTTATACTGAGTAAGATAATAATTTACTACACAGTGACCTGTGAATTAGATGGTTTTATCGTACAAATCTGTGTTGAGCTAAAAATTGTGCTGAATTAGACGGAGTCCAACACAGATGTTTCAACACAACAGCAGGAAATAAAATAAATAAAGATCAGATGCTGTACTAAGGCAAAGTTATTATTATTCTTCTTTTTATTACCATGTCAGATATGGTTTGAAAATCATGTTCCAAATATTTGTAATTGGTTCTAATTTGGATCTTTTTTATGTAAAATGGGTCAAAAGTCCTCAAAATTAAGTTTTTCATGTCCTTGAATATGCTTGAATTATATCCAAATTAGGGTTGTTAATATCGGTTTTTCTGGCAAACTGATTATCGATTGTAGCAATCCGATTTTAAACCGATTATCGGTTTTTATTGGTTTTCATAAAAATATAATCTTATAATGCAAGTTACTGTATGCATTAACGTACATACGCGCAAGTTGACGCAACACAGTGTCAACGCTGATTAATATATTTTCTACTTAGAGATTTAAATAAACATAATTTATACTGTATGTTTATAAAAAAAATTATTAACTATTAAACAGCACAAATAAAACATAAATTTACGAGTTGCGATCCTGCTGGCAATAAAAAACAGGAAACAGGAATAAAGTCAATAAACAAACCATAGATAAAAATTGTCCATAGATAAAAAAAGTAAGTCAAACTAGTAAATCCAAATTAGTTTACATATCGAACAAGTCCTGGTTCTTATTAAAAAAAACTAACGACTCTGCATGTTCTGGAAGGAGCCGGATATGTTGATCGCTTATCAAACGTCCAGTGGCTGAAAATAATCTCTCTGATTGTTCTGATGTCGCCGGAATACACAAGAATTTCCTGGCAAGATTGGCTGTTTTCGGAAACAGTTTCTCATTATGTTTCCACCACTCCAGTGCTGTTTCCGTTGAAGTCGTCGTCCATGGCGATTTGATATAATGTTCAAAGTCACAGTCATTCAATGCCTGCTGTGATGCACTGTCACCCAGCAGAAACATAACTGACGTATGATTAGGTCGAGATCGTTTTGTTGGCGGTTCAGAGCTGGTTGCATCACCACTAGTCGAAGGCTGTTCAAGGTCAGCTGGCATCTGTCTGAGTAGATGGCGGACATTATCATACGCCAGTTTCTTGAAGTTGTCATCAAATCCAGGAAGATGTTTGTACATTGGATCGAGGATTGATGCAACGACGCATTCATTTGTTGCTGTTTCGTTACGTTCCATGCCAAACCGTTGTGAAATATTCTTAGCAACGTCAGTCTTGAATTCTCGCAAAGTCTTAGAATCTTCTTTAAGGATTAGATGATTCTTGATGAGACCCCATAACATCGGAAAAATACAAGAGGCTGAAGGTTGGCTTTTGGCTGACAAGACGGAGGTCATGATCTGCAACGCCTTCAAGACCGGGAGTAGTTCGCTAATCAGTTGCCAATGTTCCTCCTTCATATCCAGTGTTTTGTCATCGTTCATTTTTGTCAAGCTTCTGTCACTTAGAACCGCCACAACAGGCCATCTTGAGTTGTGAGAGCCTTTCAAACATGTCAAAGACACTGTTCCAGCGGGTCTTGCAGTACTGAATCAGTTTGAGTGGTGTCTTGTCCTTGTCCATGGACACCTGTCGTTTCATAAGCTCACCCTCCGCCATTGGGCTATGTGAGAAATGTCCAACTAAACGTGATGCAGCGGATACACACTTGGAAATTTGATGATTCATGATGGCATGGGTGCCCATTGCATGATTAATGCAAAGTTGCAATTTATGTGCCGCACAATGAACATCCAACCATCCATTCACGCTACCGACATCTTTAACGTTGGAAGCACCATCATGAACACATGCAACAACTTTACCTTTTATAGCCCATTCTTCAGCCACAGTTCCCAGATGTTCAGCGATGATGGCTTGCGTGTGTCGGTCATTCATTGGAATTGTTGCAAGAATGGGCGTCTTCATAGTCCAGTCTGGATCAATGTAGCTGGCAGTGAAGCTCAGGTATGCTTCTCTGGTTACACTGGTCCATATGTCGGTGGTAACGGCAATATCCATGACATTTTCTTCTAGATGTGTCTGCATTTTCGCCATTAGCCTCTTCTTCATTGTAGTCATTTGTGACATCATCGTCTGACGGCATGGAGGGCAATATTGTATCTCCACCAAATCCATCAAATAACGGAAGGAATTGGATTCAACAATCGAAATTGGTAGCATGTTTTCAGCGACAAACTTAGCTACAGCAGCAGTAACTTTTTCTTGATGACTATCAGGACAGTTTCTTTGTGTTCCAATAAATGTTGTTAATCACGGCTGAACATTTGAAGGAGTCGCAAATCCGGGATGTTTGCTACACAGATGTGCATGCAATCCATTAGTAGTACCACTGCTCCGACTTATTTGTTGTGAACATGGTTTACAGCGAACCATGCTTGATGAAATTTTTTCAAAGTTTTCCCATACATCAGATTTATTTAAACGACCAGCCATATTTGTAAACTTGAAAAGACACAACCAGCAGAGACCAGTCCTCAACAACAGAGCTATTAACAGTCTATTGTTGTCAATTTCGGACATCAAAGAACTTAGCGACCGGTTGGTCGACTAACTATTGACATCCTTCAATAATAAATGTATTCATTTACAAACACGCTGCATGGAGCGCTCACAAATTTTAAACAAACACACTTTCTTATCTGCTGGCCAAATTGTATTAAAATGTAAGCACTAAACAAATGCATAAATGAATTTCTTCTGGCATTTTTTTAAATTTTCACTACAAAAATGGTAAAAAATATTGAATTTGATTATCGTTTTGTAAAAACAAAAACCGATAATCGTTTTCAAAACCGATAATCAGATTTCTGATTTTCATTTAACAACTCTAATCCAAATGTTGATTGTGACCTTGAATATATATGTAATTAAAATAGGTGAAAATGATAACAAAATAAGATATTTGAACCATATGTTCAGACCTGTCAATCCTTATGATTTTGCAGTAAATCTTATGAAAGTGACCATTAAAATATGTTCTTACAGAATCAAAGGAAAAGCTAAGGAAATATTACTATTATAGTGAAATCCAGATAGTAGGCTTTTCTGTATTTGATTTGGATATGGGTTTCATATTAGCTGTGGTTGAATTAGGTAGCGAATCAGACTGACTCTACAGGAGTACCTCAGACACTTTGTACTGCTCAGATATTTTTTTTCATGCGAAGCATCTGTAAGTCAAAGTGTTGATTATAGAGTTCAGCAGTTCCTTGCAAAACCTTTTAGGACCGTCCATCCATGAATCAAGCGATAGGTGGCCTATCCTGTAACAATATTACACATTCCACACCACACAGTAGTTCCAACCCTGTTAGTTTATCCCAATTGTGTCTGCTAAATTCCAACTTAATCCAGTCAAAGTCAAGAATAGTTTAATTTTCAAAACAGCTTGATACACTTTGTTGAGTTTGTGACTTATTGAGAAATCACAATAATTGTTAACCGATTTTGTCATGTGGACAGGTACTGTCCCTGGCATTGCTGTTTGCATTCAGATAGTTTTGAATCTCATCACTGACCAAAATGTAAGATCCAATCACCCTTGAGTATGTAGTCCAGCGCTAAATACAAGCAGACAATGGGAAGGAAGTATATATTTTATTCTGCCATCTTTGTATCCAACAACTGCTGCTTATCCATTTTCTTTGAAGTTGATCTATGGACAACAATAAAACCCCAAAATTTATGACTGTTTAAGTGATTACAATAAGTAGTGAATTGTGTTTTCTTTCAAACAATTAGTATGTTTCAGGAGTTATCATTGCACTATACAACAGAGTAACCAGCAATCAACACCAAATTTACCAAAATCAATATTTGATTTTGCCCCTAAAATTTAAATTCATCACAATGTATGTTACTGATATTTAAATGAAAATAATTGCAAGAATACAGCATAAACTGTGTTCAGAAACACAAAATAACATTTTATGACAAAGCTAACATCTATATCAAGGAATCAAATGCTACCAACATGTTTTCATTTATTATACTTAATGTTTTAAAAATGTTTGCTACAGATTTTTTGTGTGTAATGTATTTTTGAGTTTTGATTCAGACTTTTATTTACAGATGACAGGTGATTATGTAGAGGCATTGGTAGGCTTATTCAATTAAAAACACTGTTTATTATTAGCAAAAAAGTAAATTTATTATTAAAGCTGAATATTCACAACATTTATATATTACCATATGTAGGAAATATGTTTGTTTGTTTGCTTGAATTTTAACGACGCACCAGCACTTTTAGGCTATCTTGCGCCATACAATAGGTTAGATGTTCAAAAATAAGAAAGGTTTAACATTGACCAGCGATATAAAAAACCATAATAGTTAAATATAAAATTGTAAGATGTTGGTAACTGGAAAATATCAAGCTTCCCGATCAACGGGAGATGTAAATGGTGTATGTTGATGACAAGATCTTGTAAATAAGAGGTGATATTTGCATTAGATAAAAATATTCTAGGTGATGGCATACAAGTTATAGTTTAAAATTTACTTCCTTTAGGAAATCTAAAATACAAGTGGTTTGTATTGTATCAGAAAGTTCCTTCATGTCATGTACATTATAGTATTTAGCACGCGTAGGTTGCAGGTCGGAACACTCGGTCATAAAGTGTTTAACAGTGAATGGCTCATTGCAAGAAATGCACTCTGCTGGATCTTCACCTTTTAGTATGTGGGAGTGGGTAATGTATGTATGACCGATTCTGATTCTTGCAATGACAACCTCCTACCTACGGATAGTTCTGTAGGAAGGAGTCCATTCTCCCAGGGTAGGTTTGATAGCATGAAGTTTGTTATTGACTGCATCATCCAAGGACGCGTGCCACTTCAGATGTAGGTACTTTTTGATACAAGGTTTAAAATCAGTAAACAGTAATTTAAAATCCGATGGTTCATAGGATAGAGCCATCTTAGCAGCTCGGTCTGCTTCTTCATTACCTCTTATACCAATTTGGCTAGGTAGCCAACAGTATACTATATTGTAGGAGTTACTAAGCTTCGAGTTTTTGACGAGAATATCGACTAGTAATGGATTATCCTATTTTCTATGGTGTAGCGACTGAAGTACTGACGAGTCACAGAAAATAATGCTATTTAAAATGCGTTTTTTTTTCAATAAATTTCAGAGCAAGGTCTATTGCTCTGATTTCCGCTGAAAATATGGATGCATCGTTTGGCAAGCGCACTTTGGTTATGTGCTTGCCACTAACAAAGGCTGCAGGAGCCTTGTCATCAACTTTTGATCCATCAGTAAAAAAATTTGTGTAGTTTTTAAAATCGTTGAGGAGTTCATGATAAGAGTTCTGGAAAATGGCAGGATTTGTCTCAGATTTTTTCCCATCGTGCAATGTAAAAATCACTTTGGGTTGCTTAAGGAGCCAAGGTGGTGTTTCCAAGACAAACGTGTTCTGAACTGTAGGGAGATTAATTTTGATAGTGTCAAAGTTGGATGATATTCTGATGCCAAATGAAGGTATTCCATTTGGTTTGTTTTCGTATAAAGTTTTGTATTTTGGTTGAAAAACAGCCGAAAAAGCAGGGTTCAGAGGGTTCGATCTTAACCTAAGAGTGTAGTGTGTAGAAAGCACTTCTCTGCGGTGCGATAAAGGTGGTTAATTCGCTTCCACGAGAAGGCTTTCGCATGGAGATGTCTTAAATGCCCCTAGAGCAAGTCTTATTCCCTGATGATGAATTGGGTTAAGCATTTTCAAATAAAACTTCCTAGCTGAACCATAAACAATGCATCCATAGTCTAATATAGAGCGGATAAATGTTCTATACAATTTGAGGAGGACATTTTTATCAGCACCCCAGTCAGTGTGCGCAATTACTTTTAGTAAATTTAAAGCTTTTAAGCATTTAGCTTTTAAATTCTTGATGTGTGGTATAAAAGTCAGTTTTCTGTCGAAGGTACAACAAATACCTTAGTGAGGTACATTTTAACTCTATGAGGATGTTGATAATAAAGTACCTCAAATACCGTAGTTAGTACATTTTAACTGTATGAGGATGTTGATAATAAGATACAGTACTACAAATACCATAGTTAGGACATTTAAACAGTATGAGGATGTTGATAATAAGGTACTACAAATTCTGTAGTTGGTACATTTTAACGGTATGACAATGCTGATAATAAGGTACTACAAATACCATAGTTAGGACATTTAAACAGTATGAGGATGTTGATAATAAGGTACTAAAAATTCTGTAGTTGGTACATTTTAACGGTATGACAATGCTGATAATAAGGTACTACAAATGTCATAGTTAGTATATTTTAACTGGTGAGGATGCTGATAATAAGGAACTACAAATACTGCAGTTAGTATATTTTAACTGTATGAGGATGTTGATAATAAAGTACCTCAAATACCGTAGTTAGTAGATTTTAACTGTATTATTTACCTGAGATGGAGATGGTTGATAATAAGGTACTTCAGATACCATAGTCAGTATTTTTTAATTGAGTCAGCAAGAACATCTATTATAGTAAGTAATGTGTAATGTCTCAGTAAAGCAATATTTCTGTTTTTTTATTTTCAGTGCTGAGGGACTGAGGGAAAAGATTGTGCTTAACCCACAGTGGATGATTGATGCCCTCAAGTCCCTTATTACAGATCACAGGTTTATTGAGCTAAACCCTACCGTTACTAAAGAGTGGTATGCCTTCAACGATAAAGGAAAACTTACACATGAACTAATAGGTTTGTACTTTGAATCTCTTTTATTTATTTCATCTAATTCTTCTGTGCAAGAAGAAGAGCTGTTTTCTTCAAAATATATAATATATGATAAAAAAACATGTGCAAATTTTCTTTGAAAACCCATTTATACTAATTTTAAAATCATTTTAGGAAAAGGATCAAGTATAAACAAATTAAATAAAATATGCTAAATTAACGAATTAGTCTAAACTATCTATTATTGTCAGTATACAAGCATTTTGGTGCAGTTGCTTTAAACACATCATGCATATCATTTGAATTTGCTTGAAAATCATGTTGTGTGTATTGCTTTATCAAAGTTCAAGAAAGAATTTCTAACACAGACATAGACAGGTAGATATCCGATCACATACATGCCAACCATTACGCTTTTGGCGTAATCATTACGCTTTTTGTCACTAAATTACGTGTTACGCTTAAACGTATATGGATTACGCTATTTCGGTATATCCACCCCCCAAAAAAAAGAAAAATCAATTATTTTTTTTCTCGTTATTATTAAAATTCCATTAATACCACAGACCGTATTTTAGAAAAGACGGCTTGTACGTAACTACAATATAAGAGTACGCTAGATAGTGGACTTTCGTAACAGTATCATGTTCTATTTATAGCTAACCCGGTTCTACTGTTGACCTCGATTCTATTTATAGAATCAGCATGCGATGTGAGGAGATATCAGACTGGTTTTCCAAATTTAATCTTTCCTCGCAGATTCCATATTCTAATTCATATTTCATGCAGAACCAGTCTAAATATATTTTAGCGCTTAAGAAGTATATTTTATTTTACTCTCTGCATTTATGTGAGCAAAAATATCCCCTTTCAAAAATTTCCCAGTTAAATTAGAAAAAGGCAATCGAAAACCTCCGAAACAGAATCCTCTAAATATTAAGAAAAAGAGTACAGCATCACGTGACATCTATTTTCGGCCGTGTCGAAAGAATTTTAAAATTTAGGGCTAAATGTCTTCAGAAGGTTTCTAGCCGATGTGTGTAAAGCTAAAAGTGCTACATATGAAAACTTGAAACACTAAAGGATGAGAAGGGCAAATAATCGTTGTTTATTGAAATTTTAGCATGTTATATGTGGATTACGCTTTTTCTGCCTGGATTCCTCTTTTTGACCACTTGGATTACGCCATTTCCTCGTCAGGGGTTGGCATGTATGCGATCATCACACCGTTATTCTTTCAACACTGACTGTGGGTAGTCCATCATCACACCTTTATTATTATCACACAGGCAGTAGGTATTAGTGATGGGAATCGGTCAGAAATTCATAATCGATAATCGGTTCCCCTTAACCAACTGATCATCGATTATAGTCGGTTACTAAGAGCAAATTTTAATTTTTGTTAAACAGTTATATCTTTGATCAAGAGTTCAATATGTTTATAAATGTACAGGAGTACTCTCTTTTAATTACATGTATACTTTAACCTGACAATACTATTACATTATGTGTTACTTTTGTTCTACAACTTTGTTAAATGAATGCAACTTTTTATTGCAGATCAGTCATATGTAACTGAAATACTGCTACAATCTCCTGAAATTCTTTCGTTCACATGTGATGTGTCAATAATTTCAAGTATAGAAGGACATGTTTTTCTTGTTTGTCATTGTTTATAAATACTACAGAAGATGTTGCAATCTGACTGAAACAAAACAACAAAATGTGTTTAAATGTATTAACTCAACAATTTAACAACTTGAGCATGTAATAATGACTATATGTTCCTAATTATGAATCATAAGGTTTCATATTTGTAGTTGTGAAGGAATTAATAAATTTCAGGTCAATTTTAGTGGCTGAGAGTTTTACTAACCTTTGTGCTTTGCATACACCTAAAAAGTAGTCTCCCTTTACACACAATCGATTATGGAGTTCACAATCGATTATCTGCTCAACCAACTGATGATCGATTATAATCGATAATCGGAACAACACTAGTAGGTATCCCATCATCACACCTTTATTATTACAACACATTCAGTAGGTATCCCATCATCATGCCTTTATTCTTGCGACACTGACTGTAGGTAGTCTATCATCACACCTTCCCATGATAAACAGACATCCCATCATCACACCTTTATTCTTATGACACTGACAGAAGGTATCCCACCTTTAGTCTTATGACTGACTAGGTATCCCATCATCACACCTTTATTCTTTTGATAGACAGTTGGTATCCCAAGACCTTGTTTATGCCCTTTGGCTCAATATAACTTATATTTTAAATTAGGAAGGTCTTGAACTATGCTAAATTTGGTATAAGATTTTAGGAAGGTCTTGGACTGCTAGATTTGGTATCACATGTTAGGAAGGTCTTGGACTGCTAGATTTGGTATCACATGTTAGGAAGGTCTTGGACTGCTAGATTTGGTATCACATGTTAGGAAGGTCCTGGACTATGCTAGGTTTGGTACAAGACATTAGCAGGCTTTTCAATAGATGTGTACCCTCTGGGTTTAGATATGGAATATGTGGAATTTAAATATTTCCCATTTTAGATGTGCAGATATTTCAACTCTTGTCTTTTTGACACATGGAGATTGGGTGGGAGCTTCAATGATAATTACACTTGATTCACCTCCACATTAGTTTCTTAAAGGAATAGGGAACCTACAAGATGATTTTATATTATCTGATTGCCTGTCGTTAAAAATTATACTTTATCTTATTCCCGTACACCGTTCTCGCTCCGTTTAGTAATTAAAAGGAAATATTTAGGCTATCCGCACAAGTGCCTGAGAGTTAATGAGATACGTATCACGTGGTCGGTAGTGACGTCACAGGATCTATTGCTAACAGTAAACATAGCATACTCCAATGGTTGCTAGCATGATTCAGATAATTTCTTTCCCTTTTGCATCATGGAAAATTGCGAGAACGATTTCCCATACTTCTCTGTAAGCGTGAACAATTTACCGTATCAGCTTGAGCCACGTTTGAAGACTTAACAACGAAGAATGTAGTGATGACAACGGCGTTATGTTCTTCGAATGTCACTGTCAGAAAGATGAGGATAGTTTGCAGAGTGAAGAAGGACGACTCGAGAAAACACAATGGTTTGTACCGATTTATACTTGTAGCAGGCATTTCATATACTGTATATATAAAAATGAGCAGAACGCACGTTACATTTCACTAACTGAAACTGAAACTTTGTCAACTCCTGTGTATAAATATGCAAGCTTTGGTGCACCCAAATTTTGATAATCGTCCATCGATTGCCTGAAACTTTTAAAGATTACCGATAGTGCGAGTTATCAAAGCAGATGCTCGTAAAGCAGTATTTTTGTCTTTATGTCTTGCTAAATTAAACATTTTTAAAAATATCAATTAGCAATGTTTTCATAATTTTTAAAGCAATGAAAGCCACATCTTTTGTAAATTTATAATTGCTGCATTGTTGCAGAACACTTATTCTAGTGGAATAGTGACGTGCTGTACACTGTAAACACACATACTTTTTTTTGTTGTTCATTATTTTGAACTTCAACTACATTTACTCCTTCACACAGTGAAATATATGTTTTCTTTTTCAAATAAAGGACAAAAGTCCATGCAGAATACAGGACTATGCAAATAAATGTCAGTACACACCAACGATTAACTCCTTCTGCCATCTATAAACATTATAATCCCAGGTTCAATGTTATCACAAGTTACACTGAATATTAATCTATTAAATACAATTTGACTCATAATATCACATGGACTTGACAGTGCTTACTCTAAACTTTGCAGGGCAACATACATGCACTGAGGAATAATGTTGTTTTGTCAAACTTTATTTCAAATGCAAAATCAACATGCTATTTCTAATCCGCATCTTTCCTTTTGAATGCTTACAAAATGTTGAAAGTGATTTTTAAACATTCTTGAATGGCCAAAATTATGCTGTGCTCTTTCCTTACAGGTGTGATTGTAGATATTGCCAAATGATTCACTTGGCAATTGAGCCCTTATGCTGTCAAAAGGTGGAGATGATTGAGAAAAAGAAGGGTGACCTGACATGTATAACCCTCCATGAAAGTTTCATTGCAAACTGCTTAAACAGACACATGCTGGAAGTATCCCTGTTTGAATACTGGGAACATCATGGACCTTTGGATGGTAATGAACCAATTACACAAGTAATTTTTCCAATCTTTCATAAATTTCTTCAAAATTCCTGTTGATATTTTTATATAAGATTTTCCTATACATTTTACAAAACAAACAATTTGCAAGATTTTCTTCAAAGTGTTTTCATATTACAACTCATGGAGGCAACATTTATGGCAGAAGGATGCATTCCATTATGATCAAGCTGTGATGGTCTTGAACTTATGAAAAGAATGCAGTTTTTTTTATAGAAGAAAATGTAGTTTTCTCTTTTAAGACTACCCTTTTTTCTTGTTTTTCTTTGGGGTGATATCTAAACTTTTTTAACAATATATAGCCTCGATAAATAAAACTGCTTGTTTTGAGAAAGGAATAGCAGGTTTGGTATAAATTCTAATAAATACTTATGTTGACAATGATTTATACATTTTATGTTTATCAACTAGGTTTAAAAAGTCTTCACGAACACAGTAAACAAACAACAAAGGAATAGAACTATTTTATAATGATATGGGTCATTTCACATGTATGTATATGTATTCAAAGAAGATTAATAATGTGATAACAAGATAAATATATCAAACATAATTCACCCTAAGTACTAAAAGTACAATTCAGCATAATTTACGAAAGATGAAATATCTTAACTCTTGTTCGAATTTACTCTTACATGTATTCTATATTTATTTTCAGAACATAAAGGCATATAGCATATCTACGTTTTGTCAAATGGATTTGGAATCGACTAGTCAGACACAGCCATAAAGTGCTTCCATCCTGTGTTTTGTCAAAACTAAAAGAATCTTTTTCCTTAGAGGAATATGTTGGCTTCAAATATGCTGCACCATAAAAATTATTGGATTTCAAAAAGCATGATTTTTGCTTTATGATGAGTTCATCTTTTTGAAAATTGTTTGTATGGTATGATGCTGTGAGCGGTGGCGGATACCGAGATTCCCCTTTCATGAACATGTATGCCTCTGTGTGTGCAGGCAAGATGCACCAAGATATGAAATCAATAAACTTATTTTTGATTTTGAACTTTTATATTTTCTTAATGATTGATATTAACCTGTGTCCCAACATAATGAACTTTAATAAAAATTTATTTCATGAACTACACATGTATTTAATTATTTTATTTCTAGTTCAGATTTTACTATATATTACTTTATTTCTTCTAATTACTTGCAGTGCTGGATTACCCATTAAGCACACTATACTTATGCTCAAGGCACCAGCCCAACAATAGCTTTTGTATCGCTATGAGGGAGCACTTTCAAGGATACAAAAGGCAGGTTGCATTGGCTAGCCTTTGGGGATATTAAAATTTGCTGAGCAGTCTAAATACGTATCTCTGAAAATTTCAAAAGAACAAGTCGACTTCCCAGTAACCTAACATTTACTTGTGCTAAGATTTAATTAATCTAATGCATTATCTTGAAATAGTTCAACTTGATAAAATTGGATACAGCTGTATTATCAAAGTACAGACTATAATGTCTGGGAGGGCAAACAACATGATCTACATACATTCATCAATTCTGCCAAAGTAGATTCGGACACCAAAACATGTTGCTGATCTTCTGGTTTTATATCTTATCAAGCTTAAAGTTCATATGCATATCTTTAAAGTCACTATCCTCTCCATCATCAGTATCTGAATGTGGTTCATATTCTGAATCATGGTGTGTATCAGGGTCAATGTCATCCTCACTACTTGGTTCATTTTCATTATCTGAATCCTCTCTTGGTTTTAGGAGCTTGGACTGAATTGCTATTGATCTTGCAGCTCGAACCTGTATTTTGTGAGTCCTTGTGGGATCAAATTTAGCCTGAACTTCACACTTTGTTTTATTTTTTGTGGTTGGGCCTGAGGAATTGGTACAAACAATTGTATGCCGAGTTCAGCATCATCGACCTCAACCAGGGCACATGCACTTGCAGGTGTATCAAGCACATAATTTGCATTGTAACTTTGCATTGCTTGATGTAGAACCTGAAGGAAAAAAAACACAATTATTATTGACAAGAAAAAGCATTTGCAGTATCTTTGAAACATTTGAGTAGTCACATGACAACAACTGATTAATTACAATGATGGCCGCACTAAAGGGGAAAAGGAAGTTTAGGGGGAGGCACAAAGAAGTATTTATCCTATGTCATAGCCTAAGGCTCATATTTCTAGGGTGATACCAGTAGTGAAAAACATGAAATTATGCATTCCACTATATTTTAAATACACATTAGTGTTACTCTAACGTTAGTGTCATGAACAACTCTTTCCGAGATAAATATTTTCCAGAAATATATACAGCAGTATACGCAATTATTCAATTTCTGCAGCACTTGGGGTGGGGTGGGGTGTGATAATGTTTGAGAATCTGAGATGAATAAAGCTCTATTTTATGTAGGTATTATTGTTTAAATACTTCAATTTCATTATGTTCACGACATTGATAGAAATTAGAGTGCATACAACATATTTATTTACCTCTGCATTCCGCAGTTTGTGATAGGCTCTTCTTGCTAGTTTCGGTTTGACAGTTGTGAACCACTCGGATCTGTCGGTATATCTTACCCCAGTCCTAGGGTTAGAATAATATCTGGTACTGCTGTCGGCCTCAGCCTCGACTGTCATTTAAATATCCCAATTCTGCACATCTTTATGGGTCAACTTTTATACTGATCGTTTGAAAAATGAAGACTGCAAAGTCTATGAGTTATTGGCTCAAAGTTCTCACGGGGTCATGGCGACAGTAATAGATCCAAGCCGTTTGTCGGATTTTGTCTTTCGGAAATCGGAAAAATGTACTAGTCAAATTGTTGTTGCATCCAAACGCTGCACAGAGGGGCATTTTGGAAGATTCTTGGAAAATAAACTCTAATATAAACACTAATAATCTGCCTACTCTCAAGCACTAGTGGATCAACATAACGCTAAGCCGATAGCTGCTAAGATCCTGTGATGTCACGTTTATTCAGCCTCGTTTCCACTCGACAAATATGCATATCGGAACACTCACGCAATTCTTACCCTATAATGTACTGTATATTTTTTTCGGTGCAACTGGGTCACCCCAAACTACTATTTAATTTATCATATGTATCAAAATGAGTAATATAACCACAACTTTAACTGTAAGTTCCCTTTTCCTTTAATAAGAATATACTGCCCATAAAACATTTACTGTAGGAGGCACTGACTGACATTGCTTGACAATGGGATGCATCTTGTTGGCCAAGAATATTGCACAAAATGGAAGATACATGAACTTGGAGGAGCTAATTCATCACAGATGTCAGATCAGGCTTAGTTGCAATTGAATTGGGTTGGATTGTTTTGAGATTGTGTCTAAAGTTTATGATAGAGGAAGAGAAAACAATTATAAAATGAATGGATTGCTTTCTTATCACATATTAGCATTGGTATGGTTGGACATCAAATTATAATCAACTGGTCAGAAATGATACATATAAAGTCAGCTTATGACGCTGGTTGGCAGAGTAACGGGATCAAGTTGACAACTGTAATTGTTTTTTGGTCATTTTTTCATATGGTGTATGTATATAAATCTTTAATCATGACTTCACTTGATTCATTGCTGATGAAATATCAGCATTTGCTTGATTGCACTTTCAAAGCAGTTGCACAAATCATGAATATATAGATTCTTGCAAAGCCAATTTTCAGCATGGGATTTTGTTTGATTGTTGATTAATTTGCTTCAATTGGCAAAGTATTTAAAACTTCAAATATAAATACCACTCAGTGCAAACATCTCAACTTTGAAATAATGATGCAAAGCAGTATATTTTCTTTTCTGTCTCGGAAGCAACTACTGCTGATTAATTTTATGAATCTCATATTCTGAAAAAAATAACAGAAAGGTAGTGTCAGTTTTAAGGACAAGAATCCATCTCCAGAATTTGTTTGAATATTGTAGGACGAGTGGGAAATGAACTGAAAATTCTGTGATGTACATCTTTGATATTTTGATAATATATAACCTTCATAGTTGTGTGAGTCTAATTTTGCGTATAAATGATTTAAGCAGTTGATAATAGAATATGTTGAGAAGTTGAAAATATAATAATGTATAAAACAATCCTCCGTCTGTTTCATAAACAAAATATACACACAATTACATAGTCACAGAGAGAAACCTATACAAAAAATAAATTGTATGTTTCTTACAAAATGCTGTACAAGTATGTCTCTTTGAGCACGAACAAATCATTTGTTTCCACCAATAATGACTGTCCAATTGAATCGACTTGAGAGATTTTACATTTGACTCTGGAAAATTTCAGTTTAAACTTACATGAAGAATATTAAACCTACTTGACATTGGTATTACTGCTTTTTAATGACCTTATGGTGTTAGTTTCTAAATGCCTTGACATTGAAACTCATGCCTTTTTCATTACCTCATGCTGTTCATTTCTAGATGCCTTGTCAGTGAAACTAATGTCTTTAATGACCTCATGCTGTTGGTTTCTAGATGCCTTGACATTGATATTACATGTAATGACCTTTTCATGATGTCCTGCTCAGTCCGCTGTTGGTTTCTAAATGCCTTGACATTGATATTACCTATAATGACCTTTTAATGATGTCCTGCTGTTGGTTTCTAAATGCCTTGAAAGTGAAATTAATGCCTTTTATTGACTGTATCCTGCTGATTTCTAGATGCCTGCTTGACATTGAAATTAATGCCTTTTTTATGACCTCAAGCTGTTATTTTCTAGAGGCTTTGACATTTATATACTTTTTGCTGTTGATTTCTAGATGCCTTGGCAGGGAAATTAATGCCTTTTAATGACCTCATTCTGTTGATTTCTAGATGCCTTGACAGGGAAATTAATGCCTTTTAATTACCTCATTCTGTTGATTTCTAGATACCTTGACAGTGAAATTAATTCCTTTTAATGACCTCATGCTTATGATTTCTAGATGTCTTGACAATGATATTAATGCCTTTTAATAATCTCATTCTTTTGATTTCTAGATGTCTTGACTGTGAAATTAATGCCTTTAATGACCTCATTCTGCTGATTTCTAGATATCTTTACAGTGATATTAATGCCTTTTAATAACCTCATTCTGTTGATTTCTAGATATCTTGACAGTGATATTAATGCCTTTTAATAACCTCATACTGTTGATTTCTAGATGTCTTGACAGTGATATTAATGCCTTTTAATAACCTCATACTGTTGATTTCTAGATGTCTTGACAGTGATATTAATGCCTTTTAATAACCTCATACTGTTGGTTTCTAGATATCTTGACAGTGATATTAATGCCTTTTAATAACCTCATACTGTTGATTTCTAGATATCTTGACAGTGATATTAATGCCTTTTAATAACCTCATACTGTTGGTGTATAGATGCCTTGACAGTGATATTAATGCCTTTTAATAACCTCCTGCTATTGATTTTTAGATGCCATCTGGACCAAGAAAGACAAGCCAGATTTCCATGACAATAAGGAGTATTTAATACTTGTGATGGAAAAGCTGCATATTATCGCCAGACCAATGTCATATACCATGGATGGAAAGTCAGTCAAGGTTTGTTTAAAGAACGTCTGATGATGTATTTATACCTTGTTTCATTTGCACCTGAAATATTCTTTGACACAAGCATATAGTGTTGATAGTGCATTCTGTTTTGTCTATAATTCATCTTTCATTATGTCATAAATATCCTTTTTAAAAAATGAGGACTCTCTTTGTTAACTTCAGGTCATTATATGATGGTACTGCATGATGCTGTCCTGTCCCTTTTGCATCTTTGTTATTATGCCAAGTTATTTCATTATTTCTTTTCGTGGTTGTTTCTTTATTTGTGTGTATGGTACCAGAAAGACTATGTTGAATAATTTAAACACAGATGTACTACATGCTTTTTTATGCAGTGTTAAAATATCAGCATCATCTCTTAATAGTCCAGAACTGAGATCAGTAAAACACCTATGAACTGCCTGATGTTTTATAGCATCTGTTCAGATTATTATGTTCTTGTTACATGATATGTACATTTAAGATCAAGAGATTCATGGAACTTTCATCCAAATTTATGTTTAGAAAATAAGACGCAGTGCCAATTGTGTGACGTGAGTTTCACAGCACTCAGATTAAGTTTGCTACAAGACACTTTTCAGGCGGTATGCATAGCCAGGTGTGTCACATAAGTAATCATATCCCATATGCACAATTCCTTTTTGTGATACCCATGTTAATTTCTATAATTTTACATTTGATTCATGGTAATGAACCTCAACCATTCTTGTATTTCAGAAAGAGGATTACTACCTTGCCCCATGTATTCTTAAGCAGGAAACGCCCAAAGAAATGATCTGCCCTAAATCAGATAATAAGAAGGAAAGTACATCAGCCCTATGCTTCGTGTCTAAAGAGAATTTTCTACCACCTCCTATTTTCCATAGACTTGTGGGTGCATGCTTAACGAAGTGGCCCATTGCTAAGCAAAACAATGAGAATCTGATATACTGTGGTTGCTGTTTGTTTGATATTGACAATTATCACAGATTATACCTGCACTTTCTTGGTCATGTCATATTTGCTCGTGTCACAATAATGAGAGTCACAGGTATCAGTAAATCATCAAAACTCTGCAGTGAAGCAAGAAAGTTCATCTTCGAGAACCTGTGTAGAATAGTTGGAAATCTGGGCCAGAGTCTAGAGTTTGAGACACATATACAATGCCCAGATTATGATGCATACAGTCTTGAGGGCATGATTGCTGTGCCAGAACTCCAGAAGGAAGATATAGTAGCCTGTCATGAACATGTCAATAGCCATTTCCTTGAATCTCAACAACTACTAAAATTTTGGTTTGAGGATGGGGTAAGTATTAGTAGTAAAGATGGGTACCATGAACCTTTCTGTACCATTTTAACTGTTTTACTTCTAAAGGTAGTGTAATGCAACCATAGTATACCACAATTATATTATGGACCAACAAATTAATGATCTGGGACTGGCACATTTTTCTTGTTTTATTGCCATCTGTCAGTAGCTGAAGAAAATCTTGATCCAATTTGTAAATAAATATCACCATTATTATATCCATGATATTATCTGGTAACAAATATGAGCCATCAGTAAAGTAGTAAATGTCATATTGCATTTAGCTACAGGTTAAGTAATACAGAGTGTGTTTAGCATTGGTGTCACCTAAAAGCTAATCAATTCAATGTTTTATATTTCTTATTACCCAATATTTAATTGAAATTAAAATTAATAGGTATTGAAAATGTGTTGAATGAAGCTGACCTTAATGATTACATTATCTGGTCACACATATTTGACCTTTTTGATCAGGAACAGACTGCCATTGAAGAAAAGGGGGGAGGAAGAGGATTCAAAGTAGACAAAAGAAGAGAAGTGGCAGAAAAGGTGCCCTCTACTTCCAGAAATAAAGGTAGCTATAAAAGATTTTGCTGAGGAGAGATATAACATATTTTCTTGTCTGTCTACCTGTCTGGCATGCAATAGTGCTAGCACAGTTTGTCTTGATTTTGATGGATTGCTATGCAAGTTCTTATCAGTCATTAACTAAAACTGTGCATTTTGAATAATTAAGTAGCTACTTCAATTTTTGCTTGAGTTAATATTTGTTTTATTTTACATCTTAACACAATATACACTGGTCATCAACTTAATATTTGCATTTTAACAAATCATCTAGCTCCTGTACATTTGTGTTTGAGTTATTGCCCTTTTTTAACTTAATCAAATGTATAGGTATCAGAGCAATAGTTCTTATTACAGGCAGAGAACCAGTCTAATGGTGAGATAATTAGGTCTAAAATGAGATGTATCTATTTACTAGTTCTTTTTACAGGCAGAGAACCAGTCTAATGGTGAGATAATTAGGTCTAAATTGAGATGTATCCATTGACTAGTAAATGGATTTAATGGTACTTTATTAATTTCATAATGCAAACCTATGTACTTTAGTTGCAACAAAATATTTAATTGTTTGATACCCATTATATAATTTTGTACAACTAAAGTAGCATATGCTTGACTATATAATTAAGTGTGAGAACGGAGGCTTTGTTAATGGCGTTAGGCTCAAAATATGTTGCAGAATAAGTGAAATATATTTCTAACTCTAATAAATGAAAGCATGCTTAATGTGTATGCTAATCTAGTGCAGAAGTTATTTTCAGTTTTCAATATAATAACATTAAGTTCTAAAGGGAATTTAAATAGTGGTCCAGACTCTATAGGGTACTCATATTGGAGAAGGTTCCTCTGGTTGGTGCAATGCCTATTGTGCTCACCTTTGCTGACCAATGCTATCTCACCTCTCTCCACATGGATTCCAGTCTCTAGATGCATGTCTCGGGCGTAGACAAGATAGGTACATGAGATAGGTTGCCAGTACATTCCTATGGTGTGGTGCCACATCCTTTGTTTACTTCCTCCAGCAGTGATACTAGCTGCCATGTACAGCCCAATATGATATACTTGTTTAACCCTATTATGAAAACAAGAGGTACTGGATAAACTCCACAAAGAGGAGCCCGCTGACCCAGATTTCGTTTCCAACTGCTCATGCATTTAACTGGTAATTAGATGTTTGCATTTAACTGTTAATTAGATTTTAGCATTTAACTTTTAATTAGATGTTAGCCAGATGAGTAATATAACATCCATTATAATTCTAAGTGTAAATTCCTTTTTTGGACTTTCTTCCGGATGCAATGGTGACTAAAATTTGTTAAGACAATGACTCTTGCCTTTCGAACTCCCCTGGCCATTAGGCCTAATGAACTTGCAGTATGCCCCTCTTATGAGTTGTGCACCACGCATCATGTATTATCGACTGCCCAACCATCAGCACTTGCTTGTTTCCAATCCTTGATCCATTTTTTTATCCAGTTTCAGTAAACTTCAAATAGAGGTTTATGGCATCACCAGATGACATCTCAGATGAGTTTGACAAAGAGTGAGATTATTGTACATTAATTAAGTGACCTTACAATTGACTACCACTCTTCTAGACCATATGTCTGATGCAAACCTCATCAAGATCATGGGCAAGTTTGATAATGAGTGTTTTCTTAACACAACTCATTAACCATCTACCACCATATTACCAGAGATTTTGCCAAATATAAAAGCCATATTTCTAATCTGGAGTTTTATCAAATTACCAGAATTGACCCACTCTGAAAGTCATAATGATGATCTGATGTTGTCTTTAATTATTAAACTATCTAATGAAAAGGGTCCTGCTGCATATTGTAAGAGGCAACTCAAGGGAGGCAACCCATTTGATTTGATGTGCAGCCCATGTCATTAGAAAAAATCCTGGTAGTTGAGCAGAAAAGAGGCCAACAGCTGCTAACACAGGTCAGAACCCAACTTTGGCTTTAACTTCAGCTGCACAGATGGTCAGAAGAATCTGGTCTCATCATTTGACTAATCAAGCCAAGCTACGTTTTAGGACACTCATTTTCACTGATTGGTATCCATTTCAGAGGCTGCATAATTAATTGGAGCAATTTAGTAGTAGTGCTCTTCAACATTACAAAGACATAGTCTCTACATAGTGGTGGCAGGTGTATATTAAGTAGTGTCTTATTGCTGAAGATTTGGCATTTTGCTGTGTAGCACTGACATGTGATACAAAGCAAATGATAATTATCTTTCCCTCTTGTTGGGTTTTCAAATGGAAGATAAGCAAACAAATCAGTACCTAAAAACAGGAACAATTCAGCCAGCATATCAGAATGGAAACTGGGTCCAAGTTGCTGGAAATCCAATGAGAGAAACAGGAAAAAGGAATAAACGTTTATGTGACCTGGAAATTCATGGTAGCCACATCCTTAATGAAGGGGAAAAGAGGCTATCCCCTAACAGATATTACATGGCCAAACACAAGATCTTCATACCACTGGCATATCTGAAAGTGTGCCACACTATGGCAGTCACCTAGTTCTTCCATACTTTCATCATATTAACAAATATGTCTGACAACAAGAAGACTCATACCAACATCATATTAACAAATATGTCTGTCACCAAGAAGACTCATACCAACATCATATTAACAAATATGTCTGACACCAAGAAGATTCATACCAACATCATATTAACAAATATGTCTGACACCAAAAAGATTCATACCAACATCATATTAACAAATATGTCTGACACCAAGAAGACTCATACCAACATCATATTAACAAATATGTCTGACACCAAGAAGATTCATACCAACATCATATTAACAAATATGTCTGACACCAAGAAGATTCATACCAACATCATATTAACAAATGTCTGACACCAAGAAGACTCATACCAACATCATATTAACAAATATGTCTGACACCAAGAAGACTCATACCAACATCATATTAACAAATATGTCTGACACCAAGAAGACTCATACCAACATCATATTTATATGACACCATGACAAAACATTTCCTGCAAAGAGGTTGGGTAAAGAAACAAAATTAAACAAAACTTTATTCATAATGTCAATCATTAGCATTGGTCCTGTTTGACTATAGTTACAGATTAATGGTCATTTGTATTTGATAAGATGATAAGCAGTAAGATGATAAGCAGTAATTCTTAGATTAAAAGTGCTTCACCTATTACATGAATATAAAGCATTGGCATCAGTCATATGTTTTGTAAATGGATTTAAATATCTGAATTTAAATTTTAAATGAAAGTTATTTGCATCATCAAATGATCAGTTATTCCTTACATAAAAAGCAGCTTTAATCTATTAAGACTTCACATTTGGTATTCAATTTTCTATACTCATTACTACAATCATTTATTAATCCAAGGTATCGATTTAAAAAAAATAACATTGCTAAAATTATAGAGCATCAACATGTAATAACCTATGCATATCATGATAAATACAGATAATGTATCATATTACATGTGCAGGTCTTAGCACATGAAAGGTTTATGTATTTTGTATGCACACCAGAGGGGTAGAACATAACCATGTAACCCAATTAACTACTATTTGGGTGGAGGACAGGCTCAGTGAGAGCTCAAAATCTCCATCATACATGCAACATTTTTTAAGGAGGGTGATCCATAATTGAGTTTTGCTAGAAATGGGTCCATACGCATTTTGCTATATGCTACAATGTGCACATCTGATCTCTTTAAAGATCCCTTAATTTCATGTGCATGGCTTAATACCAACATGACATATGTGGCAACAGTTTACATTTTCATTTTGCCTTCTGATGATACATTTGTATGCATGTATTAGCAAGGTATTGTTAATTTTAAGACCATAGCTGAATATTACCTCTGGACTCAAAACCAAATAAACTGAATAATTGTATCCTGGACTAATATCATTACAATCATTTACAGCAGTTTGCTTTTTATTATTATAGAGTATTTCTTTGAGGGTCTAATAGGGCTTTGCATTTTGAATACAATAACTTTTACCCAACCATTACAGTATATATATATAGATTCAGTTTAATATTCACAGAGCAATGGATCACTTCCAAAAGATATATTGCCTTTTATAAAAAGTATAAGATGGATTGTTCTGCAGTAGTTGTAATAAGTGTATTGAATTCCTCAAAATTACAATGCATGCTATCAACAGTAATATTCTCAGTTTCATCATTACGAACATGGGCATTTTGGTTCCTATGTGGATATGTAATGTATATCCAAACTTAAACAGACTGTGATGCATATTCTAACACGACTTTGATCAAGGGAGGTAATATGTTTATATGTACCATATATCCTAAAGTATATCGCTTTTGATGCATGTTGTACCATGAATCTGATAGAGGGATGTAATATGTGAATCAATATGTAGGTTCCTGCTAAATATGACTTATTATAAATGTTTGCTTGTTTTTAAATAGTTGCTTGGCAACATTAATTTTTTTATAGTATTTTTCTTTGAGAGGGGTATGTCTTGTAATGTTCCATTTCGGATTAATGAAAAGGAACATATTTTCTTGATCATTCAGATCATTGTATCCAAGACACTTAAATCCACCCTTAATAAAATCAGTGAAATATTTGATAAAAAAATGGATCAAAATTATGAAACATTTAACCAACAATTTGATCAGTTAAATGCCAAGTTACACAAGCAGGATACCAGACTTACCAGATAATCATCATGTGACCCCATTTAATGACCCAGATGCAATGTGTACCATATTTAATGAAATAGAGAAACAATTGGAGTGTTGAAAGAAACGTTACGCCAAAAACTCAGTTTTCTTTACTTACCCATCACTATAATAATCTAACCTTTTTCAGTTGAAAATTATGGTTATTAATTATGTATAGGAAACACATTATTAATTATATGGTTGAGAAAATACATTATATAGCATATTATTAAGCTATCTCACTTGTTTTCTTAAAATTAAATTGTGTCAAAAGCTAGCATTGCAAGTAAAATTTTTGTGATAAAAAAAAACCAATTGCACCTAAATTTAATCAAATAAACAAATACAACTTAATTGGTTCATACAACAGGCATGTAAGGGTTTAAAGACATGCTTTAGTTTCAAGCCTACTATTCACCCATACAAAGGCTTTGGATGAAAAATTATGTTAAGTTTACAGCACTTATTTTAGCAAGTCAGCAACCTTCATTCTTTTTAGTATGGTATATATTGAACATTTGGAACAGTTTCATAGCTCATAAAATAATTAGATGCCATTAAACCATTTTGATGCTTCAAAATTTACAATCAATTTTGACATTTTTATCACTATTATGAAATTACAAAATGTATATCAGAATGGAGGAGAAAGATATTGATATAATCAAAAACATGTCTTAATATATAAATATTAAATGTCAAAATGGTTTACAACATGATGCTATTACAGATAAGTTCACCTTCAATTGTATAGGCACAACTAGGTTTACAGCCCAAGTATAAAATTACCCATGCTGTACCTTTTATTCTACTGCTCCTCAGACAACTAGATCCTCATCGGCATCTAAAAGGGGGATAGCTCTCCCATTGGTCATATATAACTGTACATGAAGAAATGTTGTAAGATTTAATGCCATTCTTCAGCACACCATAGGCTATATGTAGCGACCAGTATTAATGGTGGAGGAAGAACCCGGGAAAACCATCGGAAAGAAACACCAATTGACGAAAAGCTACTGGCAAGCTTTCTCACATACCCACATTGGCTGAATCCGAGAGTCAAACCCACAAAGACAGGTGAGATGGTAGTGATCCATAATGGAGAGTGCTTTAGACCACTTGCGGCCGGAAGTAGGAATGTCAAGATAAGTATACAATTCGTAATGATACAAGTGTAATTCTTTACTGTGTTTTGAATATTTCAGAAAAACTGCATCCGACTGTTCTTAATCGATGCCTGTCAAAGCTGATAAAGGATCTTAATGTTGAGGTTGTAATGATATACATCACGGAAAAAGAACTTTTTGATGATGTGACAATACATGATATCAATGTAAGTATACTGATACTTAAAGAAATTGAAAATACATTATATACAAACATTTTAAAACAAATGATTAATTCAGATGGGAATAAAATAAACTAAAATGTATTTACTTTTGGATTATTTAAAATAGACTCTTGCAAATAAGCTTTTAGATTCTTAGCATTGTCAAATGTGTATTGCATCACGCGCCATCTAGGTATGTGTGCATAAACACACATAATTATAACCACACTAACTTTAGACTACTCCAGTGGCCTAATTGGTTAGAATGTCCCTCTCAGTTACAGGAGGCCAAGTGTTCAATCCCTGGCCAAGTCATATAAGACACTTATTAACATGGTACTAACACCTGCATTGCTTAGTGCTCAGCATAAAGAGGTTAGTGTTAGGACATGTCTGCTGGTGTCAGGGGAATGTGACTGGGTGGGACATGATGCTACATGTGTGCGGCATGATGCCCCAGTGCTAGACATCACTATAAACTGCCACACTGAAGACATCATAGTGATATGACTAATTTTTTTAAAGTTATGTTAAAAGTCCAAATCACACACACACACACACACACACACATACACACACACTGACTTCAAGTTTTAAAAAATGTTTCTGACTTTAAATCAGAGTATTTGATGGAGGAAGAATTAGTAAAAATCTCTTGAAGAATTACCAACCCATGGGAAACCATCTTCACTAGCAGATCAATCTGATATTTTGTTATATGTCCTTATGATATCTTTTCGATTTCATGAGTTGTCTCCCTTTGTATGCAATGCCATGTAACCAGTAGCATGTAAAAGTGGTACATTGAACATCAGCTGAAAATAGTGAAGACAATTGTTTTCTAAAGGATAATTTGTAGGTTTAACATCAAAAGTATGACTATATTTCAAAGAGAAGCCATGCCATATTTATTTGAGGTAAAGGATGCAGTTAAAGAAACACAGACAGGAGGTGGAAAATTGCTTATTTATGAGTCTATTACAGCTGTGTGCACCCCTTGTCTTGATCATAGAACACTTACAGCTGTGTGCACCCCTTGTCTTGATCATAGAATAGTGTTCAGATTTGCACAGAAATTTATGATCATTCTGCAAAGGTGTAGCTAGGGTTAGCATATCAGACTTTGGCTAGTAAAGATGATGGGAAGCTGCTAGCAAGCTGTCTCATACAATCTTTGGCCAGGCCTGAGACTCAAACCCATGCAGATAGGTGTGATGTCGGTTTGGTGATTCTTGGCGGAGATTTTCCAGGTTCTTCCTTGACTAGTCGTACTGTTGGCCATGTATGTGTTGAAAAATGATGTTAAACACACAATAATAACAGTCATTACTAGCAGTCATTACTAGACATGAAACTCAGTTGTTCCTTCAAACCAAGTGGAGTTCATTAAAACTCTGCATTGGTTGTGGACACTGGACACGCATCATAATAACTCAGGTCATTTGGCATCAAGTTTTTGGTACTACAAGTTTATTTTAATATTAAACTACATGTATTTCATATGTGAGAAAGCTTTCCAGTGACATCATGTGGTTTGGTAGTCTCTGGGTTTTCCAAAGTTCATCATCTATCAAGTTGTCATGTGTGCAGTAAATGGCACTTCACCCATATGATATCTTGAAAATATTGTTATTACTGTAATCCTCCTGAATGGATGGTTATATCTACATGAGGATATTGGAGACTTGTTACAATATTTAGTTTGTACACGATGAACACAGTGCAAGTCTGACATCGAATATTGGTACTATATGATATCTTGAAAATATTGTTGTCACTGTAATCCTCCTGAATGGAAAGTCAAATCAGCTTGAGATTTTCATCAGACGTGTTATTGCATCCAGTTGAAATGAAATTGAAGTCAGTTAGACATTCAGTATGGGATCTATCCTGAAAGTCTCGCTTATACCACTCCTCAAGAGCTGATAGTTGTATAAATATAGAATTTCCACCAAAACTAATTCTTATCTTTTTTAAGTGCTACAAGAACAGTGATTTGCTACCTTTGGCACTTGGTATAATTTGCAATAATTAAATAATAAGAGTCAGTATAGTGTTTCAATAAATACAAATAAGAGTCAGTCTAATATTACAATAATTAGTAGGTGTCTGTATAATATTAACAATTAATTTAGCTCATTATAACATTACAATTCAAGTCAGTTTAATATTAAAATAATGAATAGGAGTCTTGAGATTATCCATTACTGTATATACTCACATATTAGCCTATTCATGTAAAAGCTGAACCCCAAACTGAACAGTTAATGCATGACCCACGTATAAGCCTACCCACAACTCAGAGACATCTCAAGATGCACAAGGTAAGTACTAAATGCATTTATTTAGCAAACTTATCTTTAAAATATAGTACATGTATACTTATGTTGGTTTGCGTATGACTTAAAAATATTAGGTATAAACTTGTTTGAAAAGTAAATTATTTAATTTATGTTTTCTTATTATTTCTGCCTAATTTAGATTTGTGTATAACTTGATTGAACGATAACAAGAATTTAGCAATCGCGAGATGCTGTAACACAACCTATACCTTTTGACTCGATTATTGTTTGTTTATGCATTATTGCATTGGATATTTTATATCAGTGCACCAGTAATTACATTTTTACTTTGCCTTGAATCGTAAATACCAAACTCATTAAAATTAGCATCCTGTTGTGCAGGAATAAACCCATTTAAATTAGTATGACAACAGAATCAACAACAATTAGGTTTGATTCAATGCTGGCAATGATGCTACTGAACGTATTTACATAATGGCACCACTGCATGTACACTGTAGGTTTGATTTTGCACTCAATCAATTCACGGGCACCATTGCGCTAAACTTAATATCTCCAAAATACCATAATGAAATTTTAGATATAATGCTTTGAAAATTATGCTATTATTGTAAAATCTGAGTAGTAATTTGCTTTGATGTAAACAACCTTACACCATACTTGTCAAATTTCACACCAAAGGGGAAAACAATTACCGATTTTTGGGGGTCATTCCACTCCTACCTCCCGATTTCATAATATACTTCAATGTTTGCAGAGAACTCCTGATTATTACATTATGTCTTTGATTTTAATTTCTTCCCAACAAGAAAAGACCTACATGTTCTGTTATATCACCTATGAATTGTTGAAATGAAATAATTACTTAATTCGCTTCTTGATTAAATAATATGTTAAGTTAAAACATAATTCACGTAAATTGATGCCATCTTCTCATACACTATAAACAAATGAAACAATAAACCAGAACAAAAACAAAACCTACAAAAAAAACCATCCACAATTAATTTCAATCCCTAGAATGATCAATATGGATCTAGGTTGAGTAGTTGCTTGTCCCTACTGCTTATGTATAAAGAATGTTGCAGTGAATGAAATCTTGATTTTGTTGCCTGAGGGAGAGGATTTGTTAGTACTTGTATCATATTTCCCAGTTTGGATTGGAGTGGTGGTTTTTTCCATAGGATGCTTTCCTTTACCTAAATAGGTTATTTGTCTTCTGGAGTTGTCTATATAGAGAGGGGTTGTTTGTCTTCTGGAGTTGTCTATATAGAGAGGGGTTATTTGTCTTCTGGAGCTGTCTATATAGAGAGGGGTTATTTGTCTTCTGGAGCTGTCTATATAGAGAGGGGTATTTGTCTTCTGGAGCTGTCTATATAGAGAGGGGTTATTTGTCTTCTGGAGCTGTCTATATAGAGAGGGGTTATTTGTCTTCTGGAGCTGTCTATATAGAGAGGGGTTATTTGTCTTCTGGAGTTGTCTATATAGAGAGGGGTTGTTGGGTTTAGGGGGTTTATTATTAGGTGGTTGGCTGTTTAGCATTTGTGGATTTTTTCTTTGTTGGTTTATTCATTGAGACATCCTGTTATCCATTATTATTGGATTTTGCTGTGTTGAGTGTAGAGTGTGTTGGTGCTTGCATAACACACAATAGTGTAGAACATGGTTTCTTTGAATTATGATGTTAGGCCAGTTGTTTTTGCACAATAGTTGCATAGACAAGGATTAACATTTTATTAGTCATGCTAGCTTTTCTGTTTGTTTTTTTTTAAGACCAATCTTTGTTTTAGTGTGCAGTGTTGCCATAGCTAAGCAGAAAAAGAAATAGTGCATATCCAGTGGGACAGTAGGGTGCTTCACAGGGAGAAACAGTGTCTTTGCAAATTTCATGTATATTAAACCAGGAAGATCAATCAAAATTTAGTGAAAACAAAGTTTTAAAAATGCCACAAAAAGCCTCCTGAATTTAGATCTCAAATCTCAATACTTTATAACAGTTTATTAACTGTCTGGTTACAGAAAGTTAGTTTTTATTACATGCCTATGTCTTAGGACACAGAACAAAAATTGTTTTTCATGTCCCAAGATTTACAGACATTACGGTAGTCAACAAAAAAGTCCTAAGAATTGTCAAGTTTAGACAATGGTTCACGGATAAAGTCAATCCTCTCTTCTTCAAGGCCATAATGTTTTTCTAATTTGTTCGGCTTATACATGAGTATATACAGTACTTCAAAGTAAGTGTTGTTGATTTATGTTTTGTTGGTGACACTTGGACCTGGATTTGCATATTTATATTTTTCATCTTATCTTGCATTATTAAATATTTGTTTGAAACACTTTTAAACAAGATTTCATTTGTATGATGTTATAGGAGCAGAGAATGATATCTGACATCATATCCAAGCTCCTACAACAATTTTCCATGTATGTTGCATGAGCAATAACACCATATGACAATGCATGATTTAACACTCTATGACATCATATAATTTTACACTCTTTCTTTTGTATCATTACATAGTAGCCGAAAACATCAGACATATCAGAACTCATAACACTACTTGCTTTGTGTGATGTTACAAGAGCAAAGAACATTTTACATCATATCATTTAGCACTATTTTCTTTGAATAATGTTACAGGAGCAGAGAACATCAGACCACATCATTTAACAGTTTCCTTAATTTGATATTACAGCAACAAACAACAGCAGCTAAAGCCATATCACTCCTCATACACCAGATTAAGCAAAGAGATCAAGATACCTATGAAAGGTTTAAAGAATGTCTGATCAAGGCCCAGCGAGCAGATCTTAAAATAATGTTGGAAGAAGAGGAGGAAATAGTTGCTGCAGAAATGAAAGAAAAACAACAGGGTACAGGTTTCTCTTTAGCTCATCTAATAGTAATGCCAAGTGTGCTTCTCGTATCGTCTTTCATGCATCACTAATTCACAATTGCTATTTACAGCTTCCTCAAAATGCCTTAACAAATGTGATTAGATTGAAAAATATAATCTAGGCATGTAGCTTTTATTGATTTATTCAAAGGATTCCAATACATAGTAAACATTAATAATAATAGAAAACCATTAAACACCCTCTCAGAAACCATTCAGAAGAATTTGACAAAATTTGATTCAAGACATCCTGGTATGAAGCTTTTTCATATTTGTAATGCAGATCAGCCCTAAACCATGTGCTCTGTTACTGAACAGAAACCATCACATGACATGATCTAATGAAAAGAAACCACACTTGACAGGATATAATTAAATTGACAGAAAGCAAACTGGCAAGACAGTCAGTCAGATTTGTTTAACTGATGCCAATTCACCTAAACGTATTGTCGTCATTGCTTCAGAAACTGCGGAAAAGACATTTGACCAAAATTTGAGAGAAAGCATCCATATATACATCACTAACTCACCTTGTAATTTCAAATGTGTTTATATTGTTTAAGGATTGGCTATGAACAGTTTCTTTATAGCGAATAAGGTCAACATTCCAGGATCAGGGAGAGATACAGGAACAATGCTGGCTATGCTTATGCAGAGAAGGTCATGTCATATATATGATCTACCCACTAGAATGCTCCAAGCCTTTACTTTATATGTACAGCTTCAATATATCTGTGTGATTTTACATGCACAAAGTGATATGTCAGTTATCCAAGTGAGTAATATTGTGCCTACTTGTGCCTCTTTGCTAGTTCACCTGGCCATTGTCCTTCTTGCATTATATACCAGGCTGTGTGGCCAAGTAATCTTATGCTATGTCTCAGCATCCATTGTCCTTCTTCCATTAAATATGTGGTTCTGTGGTCAAGTACTCCTTTGCTATGTCTCTGCAGCCTTTTCCTTCTTGCATTATGAATCTGTATGTGTGGCCATGTAATCTTATGCTATGTCTCTTTATCAGATTGGCCAAGTTTCTTGTCTTCAAAATATATATGTTGAGAATTATTTTAGCTAGTACCATTCTGTGTGGCTAAGTAATCCTTTGTTTTGTCTCGGTATCCATTGTCCTTTTTACATTATGTACAATGGCTATGTAGCCAAATTATCTTGTGCTATGTATCTGTATTGTCCTTCTTGCATTATCTGCCTGGCTGTGTGGCCAAGTAATCCTATGCTATGTCTCTGTATCCATAGTCCTTCTTCCATTATGTACATGGCCGTGTGTCCAATTGATTTTGTGCTGTCTCTGCATCCATTGACCATCTTGCATTATGAATCTGGCTGAGTGGCCAAGCAATGTGATGCTATGTCCTTGCATCCATCATCCTTCATCCTTCATGCATTATATACCAGTCTGATATAAATATAATAAATATTCATTATGATACATTCGCTATAAGAGACATCCCAAATGAGGTTTCCTTATACGGTTCCCATGCTATCAGGAAAAAGGCAAGAGAAATGATAATTTGTTTCCTGACTGAAAAGTCCTTGAATTTGCAACTAAGACCTGGAAATTAATATTTATAAAAGCATGGGAACCATGTCCTTCAGGCAAAAATGGAACCCATTTATATTAGGTCAAGGTCAGAGTTATTAGAACTTGTTGGTTGGAACCATCCAGATTCAACAGGTGTATAAATCTCAAGAACATTAAACATAGTACAGGTATATAAATCACCTTTCATGTAATCATGCTGACACATAGGACAATTAAGCACATGGCATACGTATAATGGACCTTTTATGTACACTCAATTTCACACAAATGGCAATTAAGCACATGACATTTGTATAATGGACCATTTATGTACACTCAATTTCACACACAGGACAATCAAGCACATGGCATTGGTATAATGTAGCATTTATGTACACTCAATTTCACATACAGTACAATTAAACACAGTGCATCTTTATATAATGTACCATTCTGTTACTCTTGATGAAAGACCAGAAGTCAGAACTTTGTGATTGGTGCCTAAAGTGGTATATTTGATTTGAAAATCTTTAGCATCATAACACAGAGTCGTAGTCATTTTCTATCTCTTGTGATCCAACTACCATGATTGGTTCGTTACAGTTGCTATCAGAATTAATAATGAAAATATCAATTATATACATGTCAAACAGTTTAATCCAATTAGAAAGAAGAGCCTTGGAGTTCTGTCAGTGTTTCTTTTTAATTTATTTTCTAAGATTTCACATCACACAAGTTCTCTCTAAAACATGTTTATTGTAAACATGCTGTAATTGTTCATACATTCATTTGTGTTCAGTGTTGACCACATGTATCCATATATTGTCATTAATGACCATATGTTTCCATAAATAATCAGAATGGATCACATGTATGTACTTGATATTGATTTACTTCCATGTGCACTCAGTATTAACTACATGCATCCATCCATGTGTCCTAAATATTGACCACATGCATACATCCGTATGTCCTAAATATTGACCACATGCATCCATATGTATGTCCTAAATATTGACAACATGCATCCATCCGTATGTCCTAAATATTGACCACATTCATCCATCCATATGTCCTAAATATTGACCACATGCATCCATCCGTATGTCCTAAGTATTGACCACATGCATCCATCCGTATGTCCTAAATATTGAAAACATTTATCCATCTATATGTCCTAAATATTGACCACATGCATCCATCCATATATCCTAAATATTGACCACATGTATCCATCCATATGTCCTAAATATTGACAACATTTATCCATCTATATGTCCTAAATATTGACCACATGCATCCATCCGTATGTCCTAAATATTGAAAACATGCATCCATCCGTATGTCCTAAATATTGACCACATGCATCCATCCGTATGTCCTAAATATTGAAAACATTTATCCATCTATATGTCCTAAATATTGACCACATGCATCCATCCATATATCCTAAATATTGAACACATGTATCCATCCATATGTCCTAAATATTGACAACATTTATCCATCTATATGTCCTAAATATTGACCACATGCATCCATCCGTATGTCCTAAATACTGAAAACATGCATTCATCCGTATGTCCTAAATATTGACCACATGCATCCATCCGTATGTCCTAAATATTGAAAACATGCATCCATCCATATGTCCTAAATATTGACCACATTCATCCATCCATATGTCCTAAATATTGACCACATGCATCCATCCGTATGTCCTAAGTATTGACCACATGCATCCATCCGTATGTCCTAAATATTGACCACATGCATCCATATGTATGTCCTAAATATTGACCACATGCATCCATATGTATGTCCTAAATATTGACCACATCCATCCATCCATATGTCCTAAATATTGAAAACATGCATCCATCCGTACGTCCTAAATATTGACCACATGCATCCATCCGTATGTCCTAAGTATTGACCACATGCATCCATCCGTATGTCCTAAATATTGAAAACATTTATCCATCTATATGTCCTAAATATTGACCACATGCATCCATCCATATGTCCTAAATATTGACCACATGTATCCATCCATATGTCCTAAATATTGACAACATTTATCCATCTATATGTCCTAAATATTGACCACATGCATCCATCCGTATGTCCTAAATATTGAAAACATGCATCCATCCGTATGTCCTAAATATTGACCACATGCATCCATCCGTATGTCCTAAATATTGACCACATGTATCCATCCATATGTCCTAAATATTGACCACATGCATCCATCCATATGTCCTAAATACTGACCATATGCATCCATCCCTGTGTCCTAAATATTGACCACATGCATCCATCCATGTGTCCTAAATATTGACCACATGCATCCATCCGTATGTCTTAAATATTGACCACATTCATCCATCCATGTGTCCTAAATATTGAAAACATGCATCCATCCGTATGTCCTAAATATTGACTACATTTATCCATCTATATGTCCTAAATATTGACCACATGCATCCATCCATATGTCCCAAATATTGACCACATGCATACATCCATATGTCCTAAATATTGAAAACATGCATACATCCATATGTCCTAAATATTGACCACATGCATCCATCCGTATGTCCTAAATATTGACCACATGCATCCATCTGTATGTCCTAAATATTGAACACATGCATCCATCCATATGTCCTAAATATTGAAAACATGCATCCATATGTTGTCAAAATTGACCACATGTTTCCTTGTATATTCAGTGTTGATCACAGATATCCATATCTACTCAGTATTGACTAATGACGTCCATATGTAATTAGTATTGATCAAGTATCCATTTATTTATCATTATTGACCACAGCCATCCATATGTGTTCAGTATTGACCACATGAATCCATCTGTTGTCTGTATTGACCATATGCATCCATACATTACTCAGTAAAGATCATTAAGCACACAATTCAAGCATATTTGAATAAAACAATAGTTCAATAGTTCCATCAGAAGCTTAAATTGATTTACTTTTAAGGTATTGCACCATCTGACATTACAATAATCTTTTAAGCGAATATATTTTGTGCAAGAATCTACCATATTTTTTATAGACCCAAGACCTCCTGAACGGAAGAAAAGACCAGAGACATCTGCAACAAAGAAATCCAATGTGTGTATTTTGATGTGAATTCGAGGAACTGTTTCCAAAATACCATCAGACAGAATTCTTTGACTTCTTGACGGAATGCATCTTATTCAATACATCATGATTCTATACCACTGGACAATATCATTTGACTTCTTGAAGGAACACAGCTTATACAATAAATTGTGATTCTATGCCTTTGGACAATATCTGTTGAATTCTTGAAGGAATGCAGCTTATACAATTGCAACTCTATACCATTTGACAATATCCATTGACTTCTTGAAGGAATGCAGCTTATACAATAAATTGTGATTCTATACCATCAGACAATATCCTTCGTTTTCTTGAAGGAATGCAGTTTATATAAGAATTCATTTAAAGGTTATTATTTATTCAAGATTAACACTTTTTAATGTATATAAATTGTACAGGATTGCAACAGTTTTATATGATTTAACTTGCTGTATGTCGAATAAGTTTATTTAAAAGTGATTATCATCAATTTTTCTTCAGTTCTAATATTTACATTTATAGAACTTTTATTTAAATTAGAACCATATAGCCATTTCAGTGTTGACATGTCATAAATCCTAACACAAAATTACATAAAAAGCATAGATTAAATCAAATAACCAACAAGAAATTGCAGCACCCACACTCAAGGCTTCTGTAACAACTATACTAACAATTACGACTCCACAAGCTGCACTACCTATACAATATTGCTATATAATTTTAATTTATTTTGTCAGATTGATCCTTTTATGTGTTTGAGGACAGAGCATTTGTGTGTACCTGAGTTTTACATGTTTATATGTTGTAAAAATTCTTTACTGCTATTTGAGGTCAAGGTCTATCCCATTTACAAAATTAAGAATATTTTGGAAGATAACATGGTTTATGGAGTCCTGCCTAATATATACTGTGAGATAAACAAATTATTCATCCCGTTTTAAGTTCACAATTTGGAATAATGTACTCCTATATTCAATTGAAAATTGAGAGGAATCATTTATTCAAAATATTTTTGGAAGTTCAAGGTGCTCGTTTATATTTTGGAGTAAAATGATACTTTGGGATTATTATGATTTCATTTTGGATTCTATCATTGGGACACGACAAGACTATTGACACATAAGCTCATTCAAAACTGTTGGCACATTAAAATCATTTTCAATATTCTACACTTTTGACCTTGTGATGTAACATTTAGGACTTAATTCACAAAATTATAAGGCCCTTTCAAATTTTTATTTTGTATTGTAGAGAATCAAGTTTTTCTTGAATCGTACAAAACATGTTGGTTCTGCTTATTTATTACTTAGTTCAGGAATGCTGCCACAAATCGTGGGGTCATCGAAAAAATGAATTTTTTAAAAACATTTTAGAGCTATTTAATGAAATGGCATTACAATTTGATTTTTTTCTTAAACTTGTCATTGTCCCTTGTATTATGCATTAATTGAGATATTTGAGAAATCTTTAATGAAACCACCAAATATTAACAATCTCACAGAATATGTTATGTTGAGACCTTTTTCTCCAAATCTTACAAAGGAGGAGTTATAGGCAATGAGAAATGACAGGTTGATTGAGCTTGCCATATATGTTCAAAGCAAAGCAAGAACTAAAAAATTTAATTCAGTATTCGGAGGAACTGAATTTGCATTAATATTCTCTGGATTTGAATAGTAAATCTCTTACATGATTTTTATAGAAATATTAAAACAATTCCAGTTAAAAGACCAGATGGACCACAAGATTTAGCTTCAGAAGGACATTATGCAATGCTTAAATAATAATAAATACCTTATATAAAGTTTTCTGCACATGTTTGCCTTCCTTAATATGTCCAATCTGATCAAGAGTCAAATTTTATTTTCTAGCAAGTTATGCATGAATTGGGCATACAGCCATTTCAGTGCACTTCCTATTACCCTGAAGGCATACAGCCATTTCAGTGCACTTCCTATTACCCTGAAGGCATACAGCCATCTCAATGCTCTTCATATCACCCTGAAGGCATACAGCCATCTCAATGCTCCTCCTATCACCCTGAAGGCATACAGCCATCTCAATGCTCTTCCTATCACCCTAAAGGCATACAGCCATCTCAATGCTCTTCTTATCACCCTGAAGGCATACAGCCAGTTCAATGCTCTTCCTATCACCCTGAAGGCATACAGCCAGTTCAATGCTCTTCCTATCACCCTGAAGGCATACAGCCATGTCAATGCTCTTCCTATCACCCTGAAGGCATACAGCCAGTTCAATGCTCTTCCTATCACCCTGAAGGCATACAGCCAGTTCAATGCTCTTCCTATCACCCTGAAAGCATACAGCCATCTCAATGCTCCTCCTATCTCCCTGAAGGCATACAGCCAGTTCAATGCTCTTCCTATCACCCTGAAGGCATACAGCCAGTTCAATGCTCTTCCTATCCCCCTGAAGGCATACAGCCATGTCAATGCTCTTCCTGTCACCCTGAAGGCATACAGCCATCTCAATGCTCTTCTTATCACCCTGAAGGCATACAGCCAGTTCAATGCTCTTCCTATCACCCTGAAGGCATACAGCCATCTCAATGCTCTTCCTATCTCCCTGAAGGCATACAGCCATCTCAATGCTCCTCCTATCACCCTGAAAGCATACAGCCATCTCAATGCTCTTCCTATCTCCCTGAAGGCATACAGCCATCTCAATGCTCTTCCTATCACCCTGAAGTCATACAGCCAATTCAATGCTCTTCATATCACCCTGAAGTCATACAGCCATCTCAATGCTCTTCTTATCACCCTGAAGGCATACAGCCAGTTCAATGCTCTTCCTATCACCCTGAAGGCATACAGCCAGTTCAATGCTCTTCCTATCCCCCTGAAGGCATACAGCCATGTCAATGCTCTTCCTGTCACCCTGAAGGTTATGGGGGCTCTAGAAACATATCATCAAACTTTAAAGAATATGTTTTGTTCATACTGTGTTGATACAGAAAATGATTTCCTATTGCTTCCTGTTTGGATATTATTCTGAGAATCAAGTATGGATGGATGAATGGATGGATGGAAGTAAGTATACATATGCATGATTGTATTATGTAAATATCATGTACGTTTGCATCACTATATTATCTTTCACTTCTTTTGAACACCTAAATTCTGCACAATTGCAATAAAACCGAAAACGAGATGAAAACCATCACCTGGTAAAGCAAACTGAATTTCTGCAATATTTCAACAACCATGAAACAATTTGAAATTCTTTATATTTTAACACACATGAAAACATATTTAAATTCTGCACATTTCAGCAAACATTAAAACATTGAAAATCTGCAGAAGTTTCAACACCAAAGTAAACAAGTTTAGAGAAAGAATTATCAAAGTAACTTGTTTCATTTTTAAAATTTGCAAATCTGAAAATGTGTTATTGATTTGACTTAATAGTAATCCCAATAATGTAATATTTCTATAATAAAATCAATAAACTATAACCATTTAGATATGTGGCTATTTTTGGTCAAATAACTATTTCATCTGCACATATTTTATATTGTCACCATTATAATGTTATTGTACGAAATGAGCATATCTTTGATTTTGTCACCAAATTATTGATATTGTAAGAATGGACAGTTTTATATTGTCACTGTTATAATGGTGTCGTAGAATGGGAATTGACAACATTTTGATATTGGTTTATGGGCGAGAGAGAGAGAGTGTGTGTGTTAGTGACTATATGTTTAATGGGAATAAAACCAGCCTTGTAACTTGGGCAGATTTTGTCTTAATCTGAAATGGTCATTGTGTTTTTGGCACCTATATAAATGATACATATGGGGTTTACCATTACAATATACATGATACAAATGGATATTTCCATTACAAGTACAGTCAAATCACCTTATTACCTATATACACGATACAGTTAGATTTTACCATTATAGTCATTAAACTATTACCTATATAAATGTTATAGATACAAATTGGATTTGTCCTTATATGTTCAGTCACATATTATCAGTACATGTTTTCATAATACAGATGTTTCCATTACCAGTACAGTAAAAGAACTTTAATGCATATATCAATGATACAGGTACAATTGAATATTTATATTATGTAACCCTTCATTACCTATTTACATGACAAAGAGTTGTCCATTATCAGTATGATCATTCTTCAGTACATGTGTACATGATATAGGTATGATTGAGTTTTTTCCATTACCATTACAATCATATCCATTCAGTATACAGTGTATGTACATTATATAAATACAATTAATTTGTCCATTATCATATATCCATTTAATATACAGTATATGTACATTTATATAGATGCACTTGATTTTCCCATGATCATATCATATCCATTTAGTATACTGTATATGTACATTATATAAATACAATTGATTTTTCCATTATCATATATTAAATACAATCAATTTTTCCATTATTATATCATATCCATTTAGTTTAGAGTATAAGCATATAAATCCAATTGATTTTTCCATTATCATATCTATTTAGTACCAATGTACATGTGATTAATACAATTTGATTTTTGTTTATACCATTATGATTATATTTTTCATCAATACCTATTTACATGTGATATATATTCAATTGAATATTTCACTACCAGTACGGTCCAAATATTAATGATCTACTGACAGATAGTTGCTAACCTTTATAATAAACTTTGTTTCATTTTTTCAACCTTGCATTGTCCTTTGTACAAAAGAGACCTGATGTGATTGCCAACACAATTTAGATTACTTGCTGACTTTTAGATACATCTAAATGTTAAGTGGAGACATGTAAAACACTACCAAAATAACTCAGTTTGTGATTCTGTATGGAAATATGGTCAAAATTAAATTAGTGCAAAATAGTAGATACTTTAAAAAAAAAAAACTATTCCCAGCTAGAGAGTATTTGTATTAGTGGTTGTTTGGGTTTAACATATTGTTTCAGCACATGATAGGCTGGCTGTATATGACACCCATTATAACTGGTGTAGGAAAAACCTGAAAAACTGGAAGCTACTGGCATGCTTGGTGAAATGGCCACATTGACCGAGTTGCTGACTAGAAGCCATGCAGATACAGGTCAAATAGTGATGGGAAATGTGAATGCTTCAGACCAATGAGTCATCCAGGGACCTATTTGTATTGGATTAATGCAACCAACGTCACAGCTAGAAAATGCTCATTTAGATTGTTTTATTTGAAACCAATTGATCCCCTATCTGAATAAAGTAAATGATCCGGTCTGAAAATATCCATTAACCCCCTCTCTGAATAAAGTAAATGATTGGGTCTGAAAATAGCCATTTACCCCATATCTGAGAATAATAGCAAGTCACTAAAGTGTTGGTAAGCTTACCCATTCATATGATTAAATGTCTTATTCCAAGTTTCAAAAGAAATCAGACATGCAGACACTTGATTTGCAGTAATTATAGCCTATTATATGCATGACTACCTCATGAATACACTCACCCGAGATGGCAACTAATGTTCATTTGGGTAAGGATTATAAGGGAGATAACACATAAGGGGAGATAACACATTTGCTTCTTTTCATAAGCCCACATAACCATACTTATGTAATAATTATTCACCATCATATTGCATATAAATGCCATAATACAAACAGAATAAATGATGGTTCAGAGACAAACTATTATGAATATACAGATATTTTCACATACAAAAATGCATGGTTTAGGGATATTTAAGTTGTATTCATAGGTCATCATAAGAGCTTTCCCTGACTTGGAACAAAACATGAATTTGGTTTTTATTTATAAATTGTTAATAATCCCCCTTGATATTCTGCCTAAATATAGCTGTTTAAATGCAGTTCAAATCAAATAAAGATTTATAAAAAATTGATTCAGTATATCTAAACACGTCTGAGTACAGACATCAACAAAACTAAACCATTCTGGTGGCCTAATGGTTAGAGCATCCGCTGCAGAAGTGGGAGGTATCCAACGGTCCATTCAGGGCCACTCAAATCTTTCGAAAAGAAATACTTTTTCAATTTGCCTAATTCAATGAAAACTCAAAAGTCCATTTACCCATGATGTACGTGTGAGTGTAGGCGTGTGTGAGTGTAGGATCTTATTCTATAAAATCAAAACCAAGAAACACATATATTTCCGTTTGGTGTATTCTGGTACAAATGTTACAATCCATTATCACAACATAACATAACAAAATACAGCTTTAAAAAGTTCTTAGGCTTCTTCTCTTCACACTTTCTGTTTTTTCAATTTCTTTACTGTCACAGGTTTTTCTTCTTATTCCTCCTCACTTTCGTTTCGTCTTCTTTTCTTGTCTTTGTGAACGTGTCGAGTTTCTTCCTCTCCTCCTGTTCAGAAGTCCTCTCCCCCTCCTCCTGCTATTGTTCTTCCTTAGGGCAGTTTGGAGACCAATGTCCTTTCTCTTTACAATGAAAACAAGGTATTTTAACTTTTGTCTCTTCTGACACCTGTCTTTTTTTCTTCACTATCTTAACAGTATGTAGCACAACGTCCTTTCTTCTTACAGATATAGCACGTATCTTGACTTTTATCTCAAAACTAGTAGTCTGTCGGATTGTCTGAAGAAAACTTTTGTATGACACCACGCAATGCTCTGATCAGAAATTCTACATGTGTAGGCTCTTCTATTGTTCTGGTCATTGTGAGAGTGAAATGAATACTGGAAGGTTAGACACTAACCCTTTGTATATATGAACTGATCGGACATATGAGCCATGGCTTTTAAAATGTAGTCATTTGACTTTTTGCAGACAAGATGCAATGATCGTATCATGTTGTCGAGTAAGAAGAAAACAAGAGACAAACGTGATGTATCGCCTCGCACAGTTGCTGAAGTCTTGGTTTAAATTCATGCCCTTAGTAAACCCTGAAAAGTACTATCACATTCGAAGGACGGAAAAGCGTTCCTTTCGAACATTTAGAACTACGGCTTACACGTAGTGAAGTTTAACGATTTCAAGTCCAACGTACGTTTGGAGAATACAGATGGATTCATTACCGAGGTGTGGGATTCTGTGTTAACTACACTGAAAAAGCAATGTCAAGCAAAAAAAGACGATCGCTTGAGTCTTTCTATTCATCACGATATCTGAAAGTCTCCCGTTTGGATCGAGTTTAGCAGTTCATCACAAATAACACCTTCCAAAGTCATCGACAAGATTTAACATGTGCAACAATCCAACGACAAGTTTCACATTGCTGACGGAAAAGCCACACTGTTCATGACCCATGTGTCACTTCCCCAAGGGACCGGACAACGCACAAAAGTATTATTGGTCGACAAAGTTCTCAACGCCAAAACAAGCCTCGACTGAATTAATAATCCTCAAGACCAGATGTGTTTAGCCCGTGTCATCGTCATGGGACGAACGTATGCCAACAAAACCGACACAGTATAATGGAAAAGAGCCTGGAAAACTATTCAAGAATCGGACCGAGCCAAACATCGGAGAGATGCAGAACTCCTGTTACAACAAGCGGGAATATCCAAAGACACCCCTTGCTGCATTCGAGAAATGCAAAAATTGCAAGATGTCTTAGCACCACGTTACACCTTGAAAATACACTCTGAAGAAATGCGTGGACCTCTTTTGTTTGGAGGCAACGATTTCAAAGACGGAAAGTACATTCACATCTATCATCACGATGGGCATTTTAATACCATTACCAGTATCACTGCATTCCTGTAATACGGTTATTCCTGTGAAAAATATGAATATGCTTATAACAATCGAGAACACCACAAACATTGTGGATCGAAATGTGAGGCATGTTTGGCCTCTCAACCCTGTTTGGACACAGGACAAGAACGAGTGCTAAAGGATCTCATTGACGTGTATCAGGTGAAGGTAAAATTAAATACCGCAGGCGTGTTACCAACGTTACAATTCTCGTGTATTCGGTTTCAACTGTTATTGCTGGAACGGATATATTTACTATCAGCGATAACAATGGTGGTCCTGCAGATGTCACAATTTGTGTTTCAGCGTCAACAACAATTACAGCGGTTCTTAATATCATTGCAGAAAAGATATCCACATGCAGTCAGAATGAACTACACGAGTTTATATTAAATTACATATAACAGCGGCTCCATATTCCCAATTATCTTCATTTGATACTGTCTAGTCTCCACGATACAATGATATCGGATAACGAATTCACGGTGATGATTTACATCTATGATACAGCGACATCAAAATTAGAAAAACATATCAATAATAATGACGCCGGAATTACTGCAACAGATAACCGCGAACACAGCCCCGTCAGAGACAACCATGATCTAAATGACCTCAACTAACCCTGAAATCAGCGTGAACTTTCCAATCGCAATTCCATTAAAGGAAATCGTGCTTGCAAAATTACGAGTATATCACAGCTGGCCAAATATCCGGGCAGAACCATTTGGTGGGCTGAAGCCTAATAATTCTCTAGTGTTTGTAAATGAAACAAAAGATGTTTTTTATGCCATCCGGTAGAAATAAGATGGAACAGATCAATGAACTTTGACGTAGAATAAAATCCATAACAGGAGAAGAATCAAAAATAGCTATAATAATCCACGAACCAACATTATCGACCGCGATCGAGATAAACTCGCCCTGTTATGTTATATATTTGTATCAGTCATCGCCCAGAACAGTTCTAAGATGGCATGAAATTCCTCCTCGGACACCTTTACAAATACCTGGGAAAAAACCTTGAATAATATTACCTCAGATGTGAAAAAATTTAAAACACAACCAGAATATAGAATAACACTTCATTGTGATTTTTTTTTAATGGTAATTCGTTAAGATGTTTTTATAAATTATTCGAGTACGACACATCGAATATACTAGTTCCCCGAGAAGGGTATTTTAACTTTTTTTCTGACGCAATTACTCCTGAACTCACACGCATATTTGATAATTTAAAGAATTTAGTTACGAGTATTACATAGCATTATTCTGATGATCTAAAACAGCAGATTATCAAAACAATTCAGCCTGTAAATCAAATTGTGAACGAATTCGAGTATATTATCGATAAAGTCGTAACTTCGTGATCCATGAAGACGCAACGGAACGATATAACCCTCTTATTATGTAATTGTCAGTTATTTTAAAATAACAGAACAACAATTACCGACAATTGTAATACCTTAACTTGCAACCAATAAATTAAAGAAATCATCCAGCGATCTTATCAATGAAAACTCTCCTCTGATACTCGCTGCATGGAGAAAAATACCTCCTCCAGAGGGTATCCTTAAGCATACAAATGACATAGACGGGCATGGGATACATATATCACCTGAAAATGTAAATATATCCTCGGGGATCGCAGTAAATCTAGTATGTGATGTTATTGATAGAAGCTACCAAATAAATCTTGAAAAATCAAATCAGGTCAAGCTGGGATGCATGTTACACCATTTGCTCCACTTGGAATTTTAATCGTTCAAGACCCAGTGACTCCATTCTATATCCGATGTCATAATAATTTGTTAGCGAGAAATGATTTTGAACTCACTGATCAATCTGATAACTTGAATCCACTTGATCTAGGGAATTTACAAATAAGTCTATATGTGAAATCTTAAATGTTAATCCACGTTGATTTCATCAGGATACAAAATAAAATATATTAAAATTAAAATATTTTAGTTGCATAATTGATTTTTTTTGGTGTGAAATCAATACTCGTTCCCAATTAACAAATCGGTCGCCTTGATGAAATTAACAAGGATGGTTTTTGAACGTAATCGACTTTTCAGAGTTACGAAATCTGCCGATTTTCGTTATTTTGTTTTTGGTAGCTAATTACCGTTTAAAGCTACGAATTTGGATGCTTTCAATTTTTTAGCAATTAATTACCTTTTAGAGTTACGAAATCGGACGATTCTCATTTTTTATGTAGTTAATTACCTTTCAGAATTAGTAAATCTGTCAGCGCTGATCATTTTATAGAAACAAATTGTACTCTGAATGCATATTTCTGTGCTCTGAATATTGACTACATGTATCCATCCATATGTACTAAATATTGACCATCTGTAGTTCGTATTAACCACACAAATCCATCTGTAGTTTGTATTGACCTCATGAATCTATCTCTAGTCCGTATTGACAAAACGAATCCATCTGTAGTTCGTATTAACTACACAAATCCATCTGTAGTTTGTATTGACCACATGAATCCATCTATAGTCCGTATTGACCACACGAATCCATATGCAGTTTGTATTGACCACATGAATCATCTGTAGTCTGTATTGACCACACGAATCCATATGTAGTTCGTATTAACCACACAAATCCATCTGTAGTTTGTAGTGACCACATGAATCCATCTCTAGTCCGTATTGACCACAAGAATCCATCTATAGTCCGTACTGACCACACGAATCCATCTGTAGTTTGTACTGACCACACAAATCCTTATATAGACCACATTGACCACACGAATCCAACTGTAGACTGTATTGACCACACGAATCCATCTGTAGTTCATATTGACCACATGAATCCATCTGTAGTTCGTATTGACCACATGAATCAAGCTGTATGTATTGACCACATGCATCCATGTATTACTCTGTATTACTCAGTATAGATCATTAACACATTAACCCTTAGCGCCGAATTTGCAGGGCATGAGGTATTAGCCTACTTCCATGGTCTGTAGTATCAAGGTCATGCGCGATTCACTAAAGTAGGTGGTATTATAGAAAGGTAGACAGATTTAGCTCTACAATCACAGCAAATAATCTGGACATTTTAGTTGCACTACAAAATATCGAGGGAAAAGCCAAAAAATTGTAACCCATTTTTTTCCACCCAAAATTTGCCTATGGTCGGAATCCGATTTTGTGTCCAGATTTGAGACTTTATGGCCTCAGCTCTACAGCGGACCGGTCTGAAGTGCACACAGACAGGTGAACCTGTGGAAAACGTAGGATAAGGTGGTCATTGTGAATAAAGAGTCTTCTCCATACAAAAATTATGGGTCTGTTCAGGAAACAAAAACAAAGAAACCAAAACTCCCAAACTCCCAGTTTTCACTTTTTGCTCATGCACCAACAAACTAACCGATGGAATTTTTTTTAAAGCACAAATAATGGAATATTGCTAAGAAGTCGATGTATTAGAATGAATTAGAAATAGTCCCCAAAATGTGTTTCATACATGCATTTCACGCGAAAAGAGAATAAACCTCCAGTTGTTAATATGTTAAGCACACCTTTCAAGAATATTTAGAAACAACAATAGTTCCATCAGAAGTTAAAATTGATTTGCATTCAAGGCTTTTTTACCATCTGACTTTATAATTTTTTAAATGATTATTTTCTATGCCAAAATCTACCATTTATGTTTTTTAGATCCAAGAGCTCCAGAACGAAAGAGAAGATCAGAGACATCTGCAACGAAAAAAATCCAATATTTGTCTTTTGATGTGAACTCGAGGAATTTGTTTTTCCTAAATACCATCAGACAGAATACTTTTGCCTTCTTGAAGGAATGCAGCTTATATAGTAAATCATGATTCTATGCCATTGGACAATATCATTTGACTTATTGAAGGACTTCAGCCATAAATCATGATTCTATGCCATCGGACAATATCATTTTATTTCTTAAAGGAATTCAGCCATAAATTGTGATTATGTACCATCGGACAATATCCTTCTTTACGGAATGCTTTTTATATGAATTCATGACTCTATCAATTAAATGTTATTTTTTTGTCAAGATTTTTTTTACTGTATATAAATTGTACAGAATTGCAACAGTCGTGTGATTTATCTTGCTGTATGTTATGTTTAAGTATAAAGTGATTATCATCAAATAATTTTTCTTCAGTTCTTGTATTTAAATTAGAACCATACAGCCATTACAATATTGATACGTCGTTAACCCAATAACAAACGTACATAAAGAGCATAGATTAAATAAAATCACCCACATTCAAGGCTTATGTAACAACTATGCTAACAAGTAAGACTCCAAAAGCTGCACTACCTACAAACATATTGTTATATAATTGTAATGTCTTTTGTGTGATTCATCCTTTTCCATGATTGAGGATAGAGATTTCGTGTACCGTAGTTTTACATGTTTATAAGTTGTAAATATTATATACTGCTATTTGAAGTGAAGGTCGATCCCGTTTACAAACTTAAGAATGATTTGGAAGATAACTTAGTTTATTGGGTCCTACATTATTATATACTATGATGCCAAACAAAATTATTCATTCGTTTTAAGTTCACTGTGTGGAATAATGTATTCAAATGTAGTTTGAGAGGAATCATTTATTCAAAATATTCTTTGGAAGTTCAAGGTGCTCAGTGATATTTTGGAGTAAAATGATACGTTGGGATTATTAGGGTTTCATTTTGGATTATATTATTGGGACACTACAAGAGTATTGGCACATAAACTTGTTCAAAATTGTTGGTACAACAGCACATTGAAATCATTTTGAATATTCTACACTTTTGGCCTTGTGATATAATGTAGGTCTCAATTCAAGAGATTGTAAGACCCTTTAAAATTTTCATTTTGTATTTGTAGACAATCAAGTTTTTCTTGAACTTACAAAACGTGATCGTTCAGCTTATTTATTTTACTTAGTTTAAGTTCACTGCCAAAAGTCGTGGGCTCATCCAAAAATATGAATTTTTAAAAAACATTTTAGAGCTATTTAATGAATGGCCTTACAATTTGATTGCTTTTAAAAATTATCATTGTCCTTTGTATTACGAATTGATTGAGATATTTGAGAAATCTTTTGTGAAACCGCCAAATATTAACAATTTCTTTGAATACTTTAATGTAGTTACCTTTTTATCCAAATCTTACCAAAGAGGTGTTATAGGCTATGAAAAATGACAGGTTGATTGAGCTTGCCAGATATGTTCAAAGCAAAGCAACAACTAAACAATTTGATTCAGTATTTGGAGGTAATTAATTTGCATAACTATTCTCTGGGTTTGAATAGTAAGTCTGTTATCTGATTTTTATAGAAATATTTAAACAATTCCAGTTAGAAAACCAGATGGACCATGAGTTTCAGCGTCAGAAGGAAATTATGCAAATGGTTAAATCATACAAAATATTTTATATAAAGTTTTATGCATATGTTTCCATTCCTTAATATGTTCGGTCTCATCAAGAGTCAAATTGTATTTTCCAGCAGGTTATGCATGAATTAGGCATGTACCCATCTTAATGCTTTTACTATCACACTGAAGGCATACAACCTTCTCAATGCTCTTCCTATCACCCGAAGGTTATGGGCGCTCTAGAAACATTTCATCAAATTTTAAAGAATATGTTTTGTTCATATTGCTTTGATATAGAAAATGATTTGCTATTGGTTCTTGTTTGGGTATTATTCTGATCATGTATGTATGTATGTATGAATGTATGTATGTATGTATGTATGTATGTATGTATGTATGTATGTATGTATGTATGTATGTATGTATGTATGTATGTATGTATGTATGTATGTATGTATGTATGTATGCATGCATGCATGCATGCATGCATGCATGCATGCATGCTTGTATGTATGTATGTATGTATGTATGTATGTATGTATGTATGTATGTATGTATGTATGTATGTATGTATGTATGTATGTATGTATGTATGCATGCATGTAAGTGTATGAATGCATGATTGTATGTGCTTGTATGTATGTACATATCTATGTATGTTTGCATTTACTATAGTGTCTTTCTCTTTTCAACAACTGCTTAAGTTCAATATAATGAAAAACAAACTGAAAACCATCACCTGCTAATGTGAATTGAATTTCTGCAATATTTCACCAACCATGAAACAATTTGAAATTCTATATATTTTAACACAGGTAAAAACATATACAAATTCTGTATATTTCAAGATGCATTAAAATATTACAAATCTGCAACGATTCAACTCCAATGTAAACAAATATAGAGAAAGAATGATAAAAAAAACTCTTGATCTGGAAATGTGTTATTGATTTGACTTAATAGTTATCCCCATAATGTAGTATGTTAGTACTAATCCTCATAATGTAATATGTCAATAGTAATCCCCATGATGTAATATTTCAATAGCAATCTCTATCATGTAATATTTCAATAGCAATCTCTATCATGTAATATTTCAATAGCAATATCCATCATGTCATATTTCAATAGCAATCTCCATCATGTCATATTTCAATAGCAATCTCCATCATGTCATATTTCAATAACAATCTCCATCATGTAATATTTCAATAGCAATCTCCATCATGTAATATTTCAATAATCCCCATAATGTAACATTTCTTTAGTAATCTACATAATGTAATATTTCAGTAATGAAATCAATAATAAACCATAAACATTGCGATCTTTAGCAGCTTTTGGTCAACCCACTGTTTTATACTGTCACTATTACAATGGTGTGGTAAGAATGGATTGCCCAAATTTTGATAGGTTTACTGACAAGATCTAGAGAGAGAGAGAGAGAGAGAGAGAGAGAGAGAGAGAGAGAGAGAGAGAGAGAGAGAAAGAGAGAGAGAGAGAGAGATTCAGTGACTATATGTTTAATGGGAATAAAACCATCCTTGCAACTTTAGGCAGATTTTGCCTTAATTTGAAATGGTCATTGTGTTTGTGGCACCTATATAAATGACACATATGGATTTTACCATTACAAGTAAAGTCATATCACTTTATAACTGTACTTGTATCTAGTGATGTGAATATATTCTTTTCATTAAACATACACACATCACCATATTGCTAATTTACATAATACTAAATGCATGTTTGTATTACCTGTACAGTCAAATCTCCCTTTTGCCCACATACATGATACAGATGGATTTTACCATTACAAGTACACATGGATTTTACCATTACAAGTACAGTCATATCATTTTATTACCATATAAATATAAATCATATATATGGATCTTACCAGTACATACAAGTAAAGGCATATTACTTTATAACTACTTATATCTAGTGATGTGAATATATTTTTTCATTGCAATTACACAAATCACCAAATTGCTAATACAGTTAGATGTTTCAATTATAGTCATCAAAATATTACCAAAATAAATGATGTACATACAAATTGGATATGTCCTTACATGTACAGTCACATATTATCCGTAACATGTTTTATAATACAGATAATTGCATTATCAGTATGGTAGCAGAAGTTGAATGCATCTATACATGATAAAGATACAATTGAATAGTTCCATTACCAGTAGAGATGTAACCTTTCATTACCTATTTACATGACAACAATATTATAACAATTTGAATATTTCCATTACCAGTAGAGATGTTACCCTTCATTACCTATTTACATGACAAAGATATTGTAACAATTTGAATATTTCCATTACCAGTAGAGATGTAATCCTTCATTACCTATTTACATGACAAAGATACTGTAACAATTTGAATATTTCCATTACCAGTAGAGATGTAATCCTTCATTACCTATTTACATGACAACAATATTATAACAATTTGAATATTTCCATTACCAGTAGAGATGTTACCCTTCATTACCTATTTACATGACAAAGATATTGTAACAATTTGAATATTTCCATTACCAGTAGAGATGTAATCCTTCATTACCTATTTACATGACAAAGATACTGTAACAATTTGAATATTTCCATTACCAGTAGAGATGTAATCCTTCATTACCTATTTACATGATAAAGATACTGTAACAATTTGAATATTTCCATTACCAGTAGAGATGTAATCCTTCATTACCTATTTACAAGACAAAGATACTGTAACAATGTGAATATTTCCATTATCAGTAGAGATGTAATCCTTCATTACCTATTTACATGATAAAGATACTGTAACAATTTGAATATTTCCATTACCAGTAGAGATGTAATCCTTCATTACCTATTTACATGATAAAGATACTGTAACAATTTGAATATTTCCATTACCAGTAGAGATGTAATCCTTCATTATCTATTTACATGATAAAGATACTGTAACAATTTGAATATTTCCATTACCAGTAGAGATGTAATCCTTCATTACCTGTTTACATGATAAAGATACTGTAACAATTTGAATATTTCCATTACCAGTAGAGATGTAATCCTTCATTACCTATATACATGACAAAGATACTGTAACAATTTGAATATTTCCATTATCAGTAGAGATGTAATCCTTCATTACCTATTTACATGATAAAGATACTGTAACAATTTGAATATTTCCATTACCAGTAGAGATGTAATCCTTCATTACCTATTTACATGATAAAGATACTGTAACAATTTGAATATTTCCATTACCAGTAGAGATGTAATCCTTCATTACCTATTTACATGATAAAGATACTGTAACAATTTGAATATTTCCATTACCAGTAGAGATGTAATCCTTCATTACCTATTTACATGATAAAGATACTGTAACAATTTGAATATTTCCATTACCAGTAGAGATGTAATCCTTCATTACCTATTTACATGACAAAGATACTGTAACAATTTGAATATTTCCATTATCAGTAGAGATGTAATCCTTCATTATCTATTTACATGATAAAGATACTGTAACAATTTGAATATTTCCATTACCAGTAGAGATGTAATCCTTCATTACCTATTTACATGACAAAGATACTGTAACAATTTAAATTTTCCATTACTATTATGATCATATTCCTTCAGAACATGTGTACGTGATATAGGTATGGTTGGTGTTATAAATTACCATTACAATCATATCCATTTAGTATACAGTATATGTACATTATATTTATAGAATTCATTTTTTTCTTTTTTCTTCATACTATTATGATCATATTTCATCAATACCTATGTACATGTGATATATATATATATATATATATATATATATATATATATATATATATATATATATATATATATATATATATATATATATATATATATATATATATATATATATATATATATATATATATATATATATATATATATATATACAATTGAATATTTCATTACCAGAACGGTCCAAATATTAATGAGCTACTGATGTACCATAGATGGTTACTAACCTTTATAATAAATTTTACTTACTTTTTTATATCTTGCACTGTCCTTTTGTATTGGAAATCTACAAAAATAATTCAGTTTGGGATTCTGTGTGGAAATATGGTCAAAATTAAATTAGTGTCAAAGAGTAGATACTTTTAAACACTATTCCCAGTTAGAGAAGATTTGTATTTGTGGTTGTTTTGCTTTAACATAATTTTTCAGCACATGAAAGGCTGACTGCATATGACACCCAGTATAACTGGTGTAGGAAAAGCCTGGAAAAACCTTGGTGAGATCCACCAAGCCACTGGAAGCTACTGGCATGCTTGGTGAAATGGCCACGTTGACCTAGTTGCTGACTAGAAGCCATGCAGATACAGGTCAAATAGTGATGGGAAATGTGAATGATTCAGACTATTGAGCCATCCAGGGACCTATTTATATTGGATTAATGCAACCGACTTCACAGCTAATGTTAATTTAGCTTGTTTGATTTGAAACAAATCGACCCCCAATCTGAATAAAGTGAATGATCGGGTCAGAAGATAGCCATTAACCACATATCTGAGTATAGCATGTCACTAAAGTGTTGGTGAGTGTACCCAAATGATAAAATGTTTTATTCCAAGTTTCATCAGTTAAATCAGACATGGAAACACTTGATTGGCCATAGTTTTAACCAATTATATGCATGACTACCTTATGAATACTCTCACCTGAGATGGCAACTAATGTGCATTTTATAAGGGAGATAACACATCAGGGGAGATAACACATTTGCTACTTTTCATAAGCCCACATAACCATACTGAAGTAATAATTATTCACCATCATATTGCATATAAATGTCATTATACAATCAGAATAAATGATGGGTCAGAGTGAATATATTATGAATATACACATGTTTTTAAATTCAAAACTGCATGATTTAGAGATATTTAAATTTTATTCATTGGTCACATCTTAAGAACGTTCCCTGACTTGGAACAAAACATTAATTTGGTTTTGTATTTAATATTGTATTGTCATCCCCTTTATATGCTTCCTAAATATAGCTGTATAAATGCAATTCAAATTAAATTAGGATTTATACAAGTCTGATTCAGAATATCTAAACATGTCTGAGCACAGACTGCAAAAAACTAGTGTGTGTGTGTGTGTGTGTGTGTGTGTGTGATTAGTATTTTCAAATCAGCTTTAACAATATTTTAGTCATTTCACTACAATGTCTGCAGTGAGGCATTGTATAGTGATGTCTAGCACTAGGGCATCATGCCGCAGACATGTAGCATGATGTCGCAACCAGTCACTTTATCCTGACAACAAGCCAACCAGTCCTAGCACTAACCTCCTAATGCTGAGCGCCAAGTGAGATAGCTGTTCATGTCATTTGTGTAAGTCTTTGGTATGACCCTGCTGGGGACCGAACCAACAACCTCCCACTTCTACGACGAATGCTCTAACCATTAGGCCACCAGAGTGGTATAAAGTAGTTGAATCTGGATGTGTGATATGGATATATGGACTGAACAGCAGTATGGACTGCTAGATATAGCATGTAATATTAAATTCATATGTAGCAACAGTATCGACTGCCAGGTATGAACCAATGACCCATGGGAAATAACAAAACAATTAAGTGACCTTCATCATCATATAGTCTCAAAGAGTACTATACCCCTAATGCAATGATGATTTACAGCTGATGCAAACAGGACAAACCTAAACACCTCAATACCTGTACTAAATGCTGACACCAGATAAAGGGACTTAGAATAGTAGGCAAACTACAAACTGTCTTGTAATATTCATGATAGACATATTACTCTTTTCACAAATAAAACAGATGTCTAACAATAATTGATTTTAGCTGTGACAAAGTATTTTTTTTTGGCTGTATCTCATTATGAACTTGTTCCAATTTTCTCCATATTTGGATGACTTCCAACTTTAGATTCCATGATAGCTCTTAGGAAAAACCTGAACATTGAAAAAATTACTTTCAGTTTTCATGTTTCTACATACATGTACTTTATTGCCATAGACTATCAAAGTTTAAAAATAGGTTTACCTTATACTACGCAATACAAATTTCAAGATTGATCAAAGTATCCGTAATACCGATGTTTATTCACAAGAGTTATATAGAGGATAAAACTTAAATATTATATGAAACAACTGTGTTAAAATGATACATTCTGGTTTTAATGTAAAACATACACGTGAGAGATTCATAATTTACTAATTACTTTTTTGAGCCTAACTGCCACACAGTGGCAGAGGAACCAGAACACATATATTAAGCTTTTGATGAACTACATGTGAAAAGTGGACAAATTATGAAGGATCCTAAAAGCAGTTTTAATAATTTACTTACAAACCATGGCATGGGGGTTTATTGTAGGTTTTATTGTAGGACATCAGACAATCCAATATGTGTTTTAGCAATGAATGCTAAATTTTGCTGAGACAATTGATGTTAATAGTAAATATAACTGAGGTAAGGTTAACATGTATGTATGAAGTGTTTAATGGTACATGAACACAATAGTGTATACATGTGTTATTTAAAGTAAACTATAAGGAAGAAATAAACATTACAAATTAAAGAAAAAACAAACTTTAGGAATATAAACCTTTCCAGATAAACTAAGGGAAGTAATGCATAATGAAATTTATACATTTCAGAGGGTCATTTGTGACGTAAATCACAGAAAAGGCAGGATACTGTTTTTGTTGCTTTACTGAGCATCCTTTCCCCCTTAAAAGAAATGCCAACAAACCTTCTGACACAAGATGTCATAAGATGCTAACAAACTAAGTCGTTTATGGTTTTATATACACAGGTGTGTTACAGGATATACCGGAATTGATGCTTGGATCAAATGATATATATATATATATATATATATATATATATATATATATATATATATATATATATATATATATATATATATATATATATATATAATCAAAATAAGATTAAAGTAATCTAATGAAATCAAAATGAACTAAATTGTACTCAACTGAAACAACAATCAGTTGGAATAAACATATGACACAGTCATTTGTTCAGCCCTACTAGTCGTAAATATTTGTAAAAGCTTGCAACTGTATAAATGTGTCCGCTGATAAACCACACAGTTCTCCCGAATTCTTGGTTGGTCCACAGTTGTATCGGCCGCTCACCTTAGATATATTTAAGTACAATAATTCTTGATGGTCTGTTTCGAGAACGAAATATCACCCTTAAAGATAAGCATGAACATTTGTAATTCCCCATACTACATGTATGCATTCTTTCTCAATCACTGAATACTTTTGTTACCAAGATAATACCTTCCTTCTAGTATAGGCTACATACATTTTTATCGTGTATTGTTCTTGCAACAAAACTGTTTTCAACCCAGTACTATAAGAATCAGTTATAATAATTAAAGGGTAATGATATAGGGTGGACTATTTTGCAATGAATGCTTTCTCCTGAGATGGTCCCCATAACACAATTTTTAAATGTGGTAGCAATGGCATTATGATTCGGAATACATTTCCATTAAAAGCCTACAAAAAGCCTAGACAATATATATACTGCGATTTGCGATTAATTTATGGTGAATTCATAACCGCTTCTACTTGTATGTGGTGAGGTTTTATGTGCCTGGATGTGTAGACCATATGATCCAGCCACTCTACATCTGTATAGCCAATACAGGACTTAGCAGGTCGCACAGTGAGGTTGGCTTCACGGAGTCTTCCGAAAGTTCAACCAGAACGGATAGATGTTCCTCTCAAGTATCCGTGTACACCAACAATATCCACAAAGTTTTCAACGCACACTAAGCCCTTTAGTAACCTGCACATCACGCGACAACTTGAGGCACTAGCTCCTCCCAATCCAAATTACATTATCTTTAATTGGTACAGGTGTTTCTGGGTAGCAAATGCCGTGAGCTGGTGAGACTGCTCGACAATTGGTACATGCCAATACCCTATTGACAAATCAATCTGATAATCTCGCAAGAAGATTCTCCACGTCCGGCATTGGTTCGGCAACAAACACCGTCTCTTTGTTTAATTGTACATCAATAAAGAAGCGATTAGTAATGTTTTTGTTCCTGACCAGGACAACAGGCGATGAATATGGCGAATTAGACGGTTCAACCACCAACAAGTCATGCATTTTCCTGACCTATTCATCCACAGTTTTCTCGCGCATTAAACAGAACTGGGTAACCAAAAATACTAATTAGTACATATGTACATATATTTATGTGTTAGGTCTACCAGGTTTGTGCTTCCTGGTCTATCAGTGAAAACATCAGAATACTTTCCTAGGAGCTCTTTTATCTGTTTAAATTGGTCTTTGGATAACTCTGCTCTTACATTCATATGATATATCCCTTCTCTTTCAGTATACAAGGGATGTTCCAGTGGTGCAACTATCTCAAGCTTTCCCATTATTGCGTCATCATTTTACATTTAATAGCCTATTCTCCTTCGCGTCTTCGTGCCTTTCTACCTGATGTATGAGCCTGACAATGTCCACTGCCACTCTTTTGAATGGTGTGCCGCTCAAGGACATTTGGCTTAGGTGAACACGTAAAACTTTCCCCATAGATATTTTATTTTTTATTTTATGTAAATTTCAGTAAAGGCAGAAGAGCATCTTTGTTGGTACACTTCAAATTGCTTTACTGAGAACCCTCCCTTCACACCTTAAAAGAAATACCTGTACTAAAGAATGTTCGCACACGATAATCCATGAAATGCTATAAACCTAAGTATTTTATGGTTTTATTACCACATCGGTTCATAATAAATTAGGTTGTAGTCCAAACGTCCATGGAACAGATATTCAATTTAGTTTATATTTGAAAATTTAAAGGAACTATTTAACGACCTGTATTTGTGTTGTAATGATATATATATATATATATATATATATATATATATATATATATATATATATATATATATATATATATATATATATATATATATATATAATATACGTCCGTAAGCATTACTATGAATTTCGACAACTAGCAATTGTCCTGTAATATTATGTGTATATCATTCACATAAGATTACAGCTTTCAACACCTAAAAAACGGTTCTATGTCCTGATCTAATCTGTTACTTATTTTCATTTCCTATCAAATGCTGATATGTGTGATGCGAAGGCATCTATTTAACAATCGATGTTTATGACACGGTTAAATTTAAAATATTAATGTCCAGTTGAACGTTGAATGTTGCATCGTCCGATTAGGTTTAAATATTACTGGCCAAAAAGAAAAGTTGAATGTGGCATTGACAGATTCGGTTAAAGTATGAACGGCGTGGGGAGCGGTTGAATGTTGCATAGGCCGATTCCGTTAAATAATTAATGGCTAAGGGAAAAGCTGAATGTTGCATCATCTGATTCGGTTAAAATTTAAAGTTGCATTCTCTTGTGGATATTGTATGTTTTTCTTTTCTTCTCAATTTCCAAGAATAATTAATTAGTCCAAAACGTAATATTGCTGGAAACTATGTAATTCTAAAGAATGCTTTAAATTATTCTGATGTTTATTTTTTGTTAAATATGTAATCAAAGATAACATACCAGAGCTTTGCGTACTCAGTCCTTCATATGTTTACAATTTTTGAGAATGCGACAATTTTCGTTGCGTCTTTCTCACATCCAAGGTTCTCAAAAACATTTACAGATGTTATTGCTTAAACAAGAATTATTTACAAATTAGTATGGAGATGTAAATTAGTCGGTCTAGATGGATACAATTTACGTACATGTTTTGATTAAGATGTAATTTATTCAATGTAAAAAAATAAACTTGGTATGCGTATTTGTGTTAAAATATAAATGTTCTGATACAAAAATTCTTCAGTTGTTTATAAATTGTTGAACTCTTCTTGGAATTGGACTTTTGGGAGGAAAAACATGTAAATCTGATCAAGAAGTAAAATTTGCCATGCATACAACCAAAGTTAACAATGTTGCAATGCTTATGGATATATTGACATGTGTGCAATTTTGAGATTTGCTGGTCACATTGGATATGTGTTTTCTTTTTGGTGACACGTACTTCCTATGTACATGCAAATCATTGAAAATTGTAGTCGATCAAAATGTGGTTGCGTAAGGTATGTAAATATTTTCCTTTTAAGCATTGTTTTTGCCATTCCTGCTCCATGTGACTAGCCTGACACAGCAATCACTTTGTATCAACTTGCATATCTGGACACCTTCTTCCATACATGTCTTCACCTTAAATTATGCTCAGTGTTTTTACAAAAGTAACATTTTATCCCATCTCATTTCAAATTTGTAATTTACCTCAGAGGTGTCGGATAACTTTTTGTACTGTATTAATGTTGTGCAAAGTGAATTTGAAAATTGCACCCCACACCATTTTAGTTTCTAATTGTTAATTAATTAATTATTTGTGTGGTAAAAGTGTCTTATAATACTGCATGCGATCCTAAAAATGTCTTTTATTTGCCTTATAGAACTGCCGGCAAAGCGTCAGTGATGAGTACTTCATATATATTTGTGACATATTGGGTAACAAGCATTGGACCTAATGTATTATATCGCCATTGACAATATCCATATTGTGTAAAGTGAATTTGAACGTGCTTCCTTTGCCTTACCGAACTGCCGGCAAAAAGTCAGTGATGAGTACTTCATACATATTTGTAAAATATTGAGTACCAAGCAAGCTGCATTGCACCTAATGGATTATATGACGCCAGGCTGTAAGAATTGAAGAAAAGGAATTTTGAGATTGCAAAAGAATAGCCCCATTTTGGAGAAGAAAAGCCATTCCAGTGGCTCCCGTTGGAACCAGCAATAATGACACTAACTAAAATATTCTGGTGTCAAGGTAAAATTTTCAGGAAACATCTCACATGAATCAGATAGTTTTTTTACAAGGGGGTTTGAATTTAAAGCATAACCAAATATATTAATGTGTTGATCCATTTAGCTGATCCATATATTGTGCTGCCCTTACTTTCAGGCATTTACAAGGTGATTAACCAGTTATCAACATGGCTTTGCATCCAGCTGATATCCTTCCCCAAGAACATGCTATGGTAACTGATCCAAAATTTCTGGAAAGAGGATTCAATCATACACCCATAAGATTGTAAGTCTGATACATTCACCATTAGGCAATCACAGCTTCCTAATTGCAAGCTAAGCCTATAAGGAATGATGTTTAAGATGGCAATAAGTATTTACCTTTCCATCTACTGCTTCGTTTAGTAAAGATCATGGAGATGTCCAGCCAGCAATCAATGAACTCTTTATCATATTTGTATCATCTACAGCCATTAACATTTAGCTTTAAACTACCATCCTTGCATAAGAATATTATGGTGGTAATTATGAACAACCCATTATTTTATAAGATGGATGATAATGTTTTACATACCACCACCAAGTTATGTGAAACATTATTGTTACTTGATTCGTGCTAGACCTTGAATCTCTAGTAATGTTTGGCTAAGCTGAAACGTATGATGGGGAAAATGCATGGATGTTCACTGATGGGAATGCTAAGGTTATTAGCATAGATATATACTACCTGACCATATCGCTTTTTGCAAAATTCGCAACTCTGATCAGACAGAATGTCCTTTGTTAAAGAGAAGTCAAATGGAGAGAGGATTGGATAAGTGCAATCTGAAACTACCAAGAAAGATCTCTGACATCCCATTAATTTTATGAAATAAACCAATACATGGAGTATGATAAGGAGAGGTCAATCATCGGATATCTTTATGTTTAAGATGTGGGAAGCCCACGATGGTTCTAAGAGCCTTGTGAACGAGACAACTTGATTACTCTCTTTATTAAATAACCGCTGGAATTAAAGAGCCTTCAAGTGACTGAAATTTGAAAGAGATATAAATTCTTTTATTTGTGCAGTACATGGCTTCTTAATTTTATTACCGATGATTATTTCTCCATGGTGGTTGAGAATGATTTGGCATGAAAACCACAGAAGGTGCTATAGTGTTAGATTGAAGTAAGTTAACACAACGGTGACAGAGTCAAATGTTGTGATGCTGTTTCCGACTGAATACTATTCATCCACGGATGTGTCTAATCAACATGGGTTTAAGTAGAACACATGTCAAAAATGGCCGAATGTCTCCGTTCGACAGAAGAAATTGCATTGCTCATAATGTGAAGAAACGTGGATCAACGTCTTTTTCCAATTTATGGCTGCATTGGGGATTCAGGTGTTATCAAAATAGTTAATGGTGCTAATAAACTTCAGTGTAATATATATATATATATATATATATATATATATATATATATATATATATATATATATATATATATATATATATGTATATAGTTGTTGTATTTTTACCATTACATGGGTTGGTCTTCAATGCAAGAGCAATACACCGTCAGTATTTAAGTGGTGCAATGAACAAGTTGCCTCAAACGTTTTATGGTATCCGGGATATCCAAAGCATGGATATGAAAGTGGGTGTGCACCTGTTAAACAGACAATATTTAAACAAACGATTCAGCAGTATTCACGCATCGAATGCTCTGTCTCGGAGGCTTATTTGACTTATTTGATACTTTCATACAACATATGTTTACTCCAACAAGAGAAAATATGACAAATCGTATATATATATATATATATATATATATATATATATAATATGCTTTACTACATGGTAAACATTATATGAGAACCATTCTTAATTATGATATGGTTACAAGCTTTCAAAATGTAATTCAAATTGCAAAGTAATTGTAAAAATTACTATATTTCTTGTTAAACGAATATGAAAAACATTTTTATTAATTTTGTCATGTCGTACTATGTTTATGTATCGGTCTTCTCGTGCAATTCAAATGAGGAACTATCTTAAGCCTAATCAAATATGCACTGATAATAAAAGAGAGTCATATGATTTCATTGAAGCATAATATCAGTGCAGTAATTAGGAAAATGCACGATAGCGGCCAGATGCAAAACTTTTCTTTAAAAATAAAAGAATAATATGCATGTCCATATATTCAGAACAAATAACGAGCTATCTAAAATAACCTAAACCCTGATAGGTCCGTAAAACATTTCTTAATTAATTAATTCCTAATATGTTTTCTTAATATTTCTTAATGTGTTTGTTCATTTTTTATAACTAATATGACGCTGACATAATTGGATTTTATACGCGGATATGCTTTGTTTTATGCTTGCTATCAAAATGATATATGCGCACAAATACATTCTAGTCTCTTTTTTCGTATCTAATTCCATGGCTTCTTTTGTAAATTGTGTAACTACCAAGATGGACATTATATCATATTTCGTCATATTGCGTCATTAATACTTATTATGTATAATGAATCCAAATGGGATATCAAGAACATTTTCTATGAAATACGACTGACAGCTTGATATAAAAGCTTGAGTCGTTCATCTAGGATTATTATAATTCAACCATGTTCTGTCGACAAATGTATTGATACGTCCAAACAGGATTCAGTCAAATGCATGTTTTTAAAAATTGGACAAGTACGGTAGAAATAATTATACCAATCCTTGTATAACATTATTGTCAAAACATCATGTACAGTAAAATACACTTCTTTCAAAACCATGTATAACGATCGTTTCAGCACAACATGAAAAAGTACAGCAAAAGAAATATGATAAAGATGACTATTTCTAGTTCTTTTCAATACAACATTAACAAGTACAGCAAAAGAGAGATTTGAAATATGACTAGATATGATCAATACAACATGGCCATGTTTTAAAGATCCATGTAACACGATTTTCTCCAACACATCACAGCCAAGTTCAGTAAAATGCATTTTGTACCAATGTTGCAGCAAAACTTAGACAAGTACCATAAAAAAACATATTTTATAATTTGCAAATCCGTGTTTCAAACACAACGTGGAAAGTCACAATAAAATACAAAGTGAAGAAGTGTTTCAGCACAGAAAAGACAAGTGTAATACACTACGATCCTTTTCTTATACGCTCAAAAAAACTTTCTCGTATGCCTGAATTTATTTTTAATTTTAATTCTGAAGTCAACCGCTGGAATCTAATTGTACTATCGCAATATCACCGTATGACTAAATTGCTATAGAGTTTGAATGATTTTAATATAGACATAAATCATTATTAGATGAATCCCTCCTCTTGAAGGAACAAGCTAACTGAAAACTTTAAAGACATGATGGCTTAGTTGCATCTCAGTGCGGAATGAGTTTTAATACCTAACTTGACATAATATGTAAAATGACAAAATTAAATTATTACAGTTAACACAAATTATTACAAATTATTACAAACGACGGAACATTATATTTTACTACTACCGGTAAACATTACCGATATTTGGGGTTTGGTGTTTCTAATCTTTTGTATGTCGAAATTTTGTTATATGTCAAGCTGAAAAATGAAACCGTCTGAGAAAAAATTCATTACTGAACTGATTCAACAAATTGCAAGGATTGAGGTCTTCTAAAAGTTTACTTCTGTTTTTGAATTATTATTCTCCAATGTTTTAACCAATCTTGTTAATTAAACAACACATCTATGCATTTAAATATTTCTGCTCTTATGTATTCCCCACTTAATGCTTATCAATCTAAATTTCTGATATATCACTAAATTTCAAGTCAGTCGTTGTCTTTGCTTGTTGGGATAAGCGTGGGTTAGAAATAAATACACATATTATGAGACATCCATCCCCTCTTTGATCTCTTCCACGGTTACCAAGAGTCAACAACAATCGTTACACCAATAATGAAAATCACGTCACTGTAAAAATTCGTGAAGAACTAAAATTTGCATAACAATATGGTATCCAAATTTACAAAATAAATAACGACTAAAGCATATATAAACATAGCAATAGGAAGCCTTGAAACTCACTGACACTCTAAAGAACCTTGCAACGACTGGATATAGTTCTGTCATGCAAATTAAATTTCGGATGACTCGATAAATCATTTGTACACACGTAACGCATAGACAGACTGGTTACAATAAACGAGTTGCACAATGAGTTGGTAAAAGACTAGATAAATGAATTATGGTTATATCATTCATTTACACACAGAGCTTAGAAAGACTGGATAACTCGCTAGTATGCATACAAAGCACAGATAGACCGGATAAATGACTGGAACAAAGAAATACTGGATACATATATGTTATGTACTTAAGTGTGGGAATATAAGATCAATCAAAAATATGTACGTTAAGTTTAGACATATTGGACAAGCAAATATACGCAACAGGAGTTTAGAAAGACAGTAGTGCTTGAAAAGAATGTCCAAATCACTTATGTCAACATGGAACTCAAAATGACTAGATAATCACGGATAAGTCATTCTTTGGTTTTTCTCTTCTTTTATTTACATAGTTTAATACTGAATAGGAAACAACTTTTTACAACAATGTGTATTATCAGTTTAACAGTCAAAATAATAATGCTTGCCTCGAAAGAGAAAGATTGATTAGGGACGGAAGGGGAGCAGATACATACCCTCCATCAAATAATATGAACAATAATAAATTCTAAGAGTCATTTTTTACGTTTAGATGGAGATTTTGGTGCCTTTGCATTGCGATCCCTCATCAAGGGTTTCATAGCACAGCCTCCTTTCCAGCTTACTTACGTCTTCCCCCTTATTACCTACTTGTAAATTAATCTTTTTAAAAATATCTTGTATCCATGCACATTTATTAACAGTGTAATTACATCTTGTATAGCGCAGTTTGAATCCATGCAAAACTAACGTGGCATTAAACATATCAAATGATTATAAAATACTTCAGTCAAAGAGTCAGCATCTTCACTGACAATGGATGTGACGTATGTGATTTTTTTTTATAGATATAGCTAGTATACATTGGACACAGCTTACTTATCTTATGCCTTTGCAATTTCAATATTTCGTTCCTTTCTCTCTCTCTCTCTCTCTCTCTCTCTCTCTCTCTCTCTCTCTCTCTCTCTCTCTCTCTCTATCTATCTATCCTAAACCGTCGTGTCATCAGCCGTTTTTGTTGCAGACTGTTATTGTCTCAATATTCAATAAAGGTAAGGAGCTGTTTCTTTGCTTTGTGCCTTCCTGAGCCCACATTTGCTTATCATCCGAGAATTCCATATATTTCATCCCCGGATCCGGGTCTCATATTTTTAGACACCCTGTCCCTTGCATCATATAACGAGACATATTTTTCCAATGCTTAAACTCTCCTTTTCTGTTGGATACAGTGGACTGAATACATTTGTAAGAGAGATAAAGCTCTCATTCTGTAAAATTCCCCACTAGATTTCTTAACCAATCATCTCTCTCTCTCTCTCTCTCTCTCTCTCTCTCTCTCTCTCTCTCTCTCTCTCTCTCTCTCATCACCCAAAGTTTGTCCGTCTTATTAATGGCAGATCTTGACCGCCATTATTGATAATTATTCTGTCCGTCTTATAAATGGCAGATCTTGACCGCCTTTATTGATGTAACACTTATTCTATTACTTACATTGTCGGAATCGAAAGAAAATATTTTCCTTCTTATACATATCAGAAATTGCACTCTATGAATGTGCTAGCATCTAATAAACGAATTTCCTTTGACATTTTAAACATTTGTTGTAACGTATTTATTTGAATTTCTCATGGAGAACGTGTTATTTGTCGATATACTATAGAATACTGCAGATTATATAATAACATTAGGGGACATAACTCATTTTCAATATTTGATTTAGGCATATAATTAGTTGTATCCCTATTCTCTTTAATTCAATATTAGCGATTGGTTGTTAAAAATGATAAACCCGTATGTTACATAATGTGTGCTTTGCAGAAAAGATGTGTGAGTTACAAAAGTTAATAAATGCTCGATAATGTCATTATTTCGTTCCTTTCTTCTCTCTCTCTCTCTATCTATCCTAAACCGTCGCGTCATCAACCGTTTTTGCTGCATACTGTGTTATTGTCTCAATATTCAATTGCTTTGTGCCTTCCTGAGCCCACACTTGCTTATCATCCGAGAATTCCATATATTTCATCCATGGATCCGGGTCTCATATTTTTAGACACCCTGTCCCTTGCACCATATAACGAGACATATTTTTCCAATGCTTAAACCCTCCTTTTCTGTTGGATAAAGTGGACTGAATACATTTGTAAGAGAGATAAAGCTATAATTCTGTAAAATTCCCCACTAGGTTTCTTAACCAATCATTATTACTTTCTCTCTCTCTCTCTCTCTCTCTCTCTCTCTCTCTCTCTCTCTCTCTCTCTCTCTCTCTCTCTCTCTCTCTCTCTCTCTCTCTCTCATCACCCAAATTTTGTCAGTCTTATAAATGGCAGATCTTGACCGCCTTTATTGATGTAACACTTATTCCATTCCTTACATTGTTTGTCGAAATCGAAAGAAAATATTTCCTTCTTATACATATCAGAAATTGCACTCTATAAATGTGCTAGCATCTAATAAACGAATTTCCTTTGAAAGTTTAAACATTTGTTGTAACGTATTTATTTGAATTTGTCATGGAGAACATGTTACTAGTATGTGTCGATATACTATAGAATACTGCAGATTATATAATAACATTAGGGGACATAACTCATTTTCGTTATTTGTTTTAGGCATATAATAGGTTGTATCCCTATTCTCTTTAATTCAAGCTATCAATATTAGCGATTGGTTCAAGAAATACATTCATCCTCAATCCAGAATTGTTTCATGTACTAATATTTTATGCTAACAGTTATTGATTATTCTCATACACGTAGATGACAACTGACAATTACAATGGTTGCGTAAGTCATCAAATCCTCTGCAAGTTCAGAGTAGGTTGTTAAAAATGAATATTTTTATGTTTACATTACAAGCTATATAAAAGCAAGAAATTAAAACAGTTCTGACGTATTAATGAAGTGCCGATACTAAGTATCATATCGGTACCAAATTTATGACGCTATGCAAAATGGAGCTAGAAATATCAACATTGATCCTTAGATACTTCGGGCACGAAGAAAAAGAAAGTGTGCTCGCTTGTGTGTTGTTTATGGTACATGGATGACTGATATGTAAATTATAAACCGTTATACGAGCCCCTGTGTTGTCAACTTCCTCCATTATAATCGCTCTTACGGTACCTATCGTTTCTCATAGACTTCAATGCTTATATTTTGTGAAATAAATATACTTTTAATCGTACTTCAGAATGCATGTCACACACTGTTCCAGGTAACAATGTTAGATTGTCAATTCAACAAGGACAAGACCAGGTACTCCATTGCATTTAGGATAGATAACACAGCTGGAACTAGACTAGTGACAACAGACATGTTTTGACCCATGTGTTCCTCATTTTAAAGAAAGTCATAAACAAATATGATCTAGATATGAATTAACATAATCTCACATGCTGCCAAGAAGTTTAACGTTTCTTAAAAAGTAAAACTCTTATACAATGCATCAATCACTTCTAGTGTTGTTGTTTATTTCTAAATGCTATGTTCCCGACACCTTAAAGGAGACTATAAACCAGCGGAAATATGCAATAATATTAAATACACTGCAGAGAAAAACATGATTCTGAAGCGTCGTGTGCGACCGTACTGCCAATATTGAGATATTCGCATATCTTCTAGGCGCTGAGTTTCCGTGACCTCGTATGCATATTTTCCGCGCCTATTCGGTTACTTTCGGAAAGTGACGTCATACTAGCGACTCTAGCATCCAGACCTACAGTTGCAAGGTTCATTTCATATAGAGTACGATAAAGTACGATGCCGTTTTGCGTTGCTTACGGGTGGAATAGCATACATAGAAAAGGCTGTGGAGTTCATTTTTTTCTTTTCCGAAAGATAAAGGCATAAAAAAGTATGGATACATTATTGTAAGCGAGTTGATTTCAAAGCAACACCATATAGCACTCTGTGCTCATTACATTTCTCAAAGGAATGTTACTAGAGGAATCCTAAAAAACAGAACCTCTAGGATACACGAATGCTAAGCCTAGACTATAAGTTGAAACTGTTCCAGACATACCATTGTATATTTTAAATCCTGGTAAAGAGTGTCAAATGTACGAAAATAGACAGAAGGCCGAGTAAGTGCTAATAAAAAATATGACAGCCCGACACCTGATCGTGCTGATGATAAGAGTAAATGTTTTTTCTTCTTCAAGATTACAATCTAAATAAAGTCACCACTGTCCTATGTGTAATTGAGATCTGACTTTAATCAAATGGAAGCTTGCTAAAAAATAATAATAATAATAAGATTATCAACCCTTGAACTGTCGTGTTTCGAGAAAAACAATTTAAGTAATTTTAAAAACAATATTTAAAAAATTATTTAAAAAAACAACCTTTCAGTCTATGCCTAAAATGTATAAACGGAAATCTGTAGTGATTGGAACTGATATAAAAATGTCCCTTGGGCAGTTTAAATAGCAGCGATTAAAAGAAAAGAGATCCGATATAAAATCAAAGTTTCACATTAAATGGCTGACAATAGAAATTGGGGGAGGCGACTATTGCCCCGCCCATTTGCCCCAATGTGCAATTACTCTCTTTGATACGCCTTATTATCCCCCAGGACAAGACCTTTTTTTCATATTCTGGTCTGCAAAATAGTTAGAGGTTAGAATTAAGTACACAAACATAATGACAGTTTAACTCATTAACAATTATTTCTTATCATTGCACTTATCTTGTGAAATGGACTGGCCCTCTGACATAATTCAAAGAAACCATGTGCCAGAGAGTGTATGTAAGCACCAGAAATTCATTGGCAAATAAACGATGCCGAATTTTGTTGTAACTTCGAGGCCAAAGACTTCATTTTAAGAGTTTAAATCTGCAGTCAAACGTTACCGTACATGTATGTGGCCATTGTTTTCCCACATTTTATATCCCACCCTATTTCCTTTAGTTTAAGTGTTAAGATATGTAACACTGTTTACTGAATTAAATATTTATTTTGAATTAGTTTTTTAGGGGCACATAAACTGCGTCGTATTTGTTTAAATTCTTCTTTTAATTTAATCATGGTAATGAAACTTTACATATATGGTAGAGGAATGTCAGGTGTTAACTGGCCGAGTTCTTTTGGGGCGGAAATGGAGATTTTGTTTGCAGAGAAAATTACGCAACCTTCATTGTGATAATTCATGAGTTTTAAACTAATTGGTGGCACTTTATTTTTACAATAAGTACTTCTGTAGTAGTTAAACAGTCTGAAATTTACGTGAATAATGTTTAATATAAAACTATTTACTGAAGACAAAAACTGTCCTGTGATATTAATTATTTCTTCACTACAATATTCACAAGTGATAAAATAGAATATGACATCTGTGGACTGCACACTTGATAAAACAATTATATATGGATTTTCTTCTGCTGAGAAATGAAAATTGAGAGACATATTGAAATAATCGGGAGTTAACTGCGAAAAATCAAGAGAGATGTTACGACATAGGGAGGAAATACCTCCAAAATTGGAATTTATTTTCTTTCTTTCTTCTCCCGGCTTGAAAGTTAACATATATGAACTGTTCGGGTTTGTGGAATTTCAGTCAGGGCTAGTAAGTTTATTTAAATCATCAGCCCGGGGCCTGTGCTTAAAACATTTCTTTCAGCACTGACCAGTACAGTACGTAATCTATTTTAACGAAGCATGTATATACTTACAGATTTGTCATACGTTAACGGTAGCATGCACGTAAAATACACTGTAATTTAATCATAGAAAGGAAGCTTCTTTGTGTTGAAATTAATTACGTATGATTTCCTCCTCGCAGATTTATTTGTGGGGTGTTGTTTTTTGTGTGTGTGAAAAATTACTTCCGATGAAAACCGTTATCAATGGTCTTTCTCGCTTGCCATGTTTCTGTTTGTATACGAGGACTGGCGAGTGTGACGTCACGAGACCACGTGATCTGTCGTCTCATTAAAACTCGGAAATACTCGGCAATTTACGGAATCATTGTATCTTCTTCGCAATATAATCAATATCCGCACACGATATTATTTTTTTAAATATTATATTCGAATTAGAATTTGTAAAGAATTACATTTATAAAATAAAAATTTTCATTTCTAGTCTCCTTTAAGATCCGTCCACATGGGTTTGTACAATTGGTAATGTTATAATTATAGACAACATTAATGTTTTCAATAATCTGTGATATAGCTCGGGACTGTACAAGTAACATATGCACTTGGTATCGCTTGTCAAAATTTTCTTTACTTTCTATCCTACCTCATAACTGTCATATAGAACAATGTTAGATTGTCTATTTGACAAGGATAAAACCAGGCACTCCAATGCATTAAGAGAGATAACTCTACTGGCACTAGACAGGAGTAAGAGTTATCTAGTCACAGTAGACACATTTTCAGAAATGTGTACCACATTTTGAAAACAAAATCATAAAGAAATACAAAATGTGATCTAGATATGAATTAACATAATCTCACATAATGCCAAGAGGATCAACATTTTCTTAAGCCTAATAAAAAGTATAACTCTTAAATAATGTACCAATCACAAGCTTTTCACAACTAGTTTTGTTGCTTATTTCTGAATATAATGTTCCCTACACCTTAAGCTCTGCACACATGGAATTGTTCAATTGGTACTATTATACCTATAGTCAACCTTCATTTTTTCAAAAATCTGTGATATAGCTCTGGATTATAGAGGTTACAAGTGTACTTTGTCTCGCTTGTCAAAAATAATTTAAGGAGGTACCAAGCTATGTCTTATATTAATGTGTATCTAATGGTCTTTGAACTATTGTATCTGCTGTTTCATATTTGTGTTTGACTACCAAACTACATTATGGGAATAAAATCAATTGTTTTTAACTATTCGTTGTGTTTTATTCATATCAGCACTTATTAAACTTCACATTGGTAATATGCGTTAAATCACATTACATCATAATATGTACGAATTCTATCAAAGGTCCATGTACGAAATAGAATGTACATTTCCAGCGTCATAAAATACAATTCACCTAAAAAAAAGGACTTTATATTTTGTTTGGTAGATGCATAACTTAACATCAGAGACAGATGGACATGATCCAATCTTATTATAAAGTATAAGCTTTGAACACTTTGTACTGTCTGCAGATAGATGAGGTCCTTAATCCCCAGTCTTCACAAAGGTCAACCTACCCATCCTCTTTGCAAAACAAATATAAAGATTTTCTCCTTCGTGTAGTGAATAAAATTAATACAATAAGCCAATCTGACACTAAATATAGTAGATCACTGCTTCGAAGTGGCTATGTTCGATTTGGGGTGAAATTTGGGGAATAAAACACAGAAAAATGCCAAAGATAAACAATATGTATAGTGGTTCAAGTGGAGTTAAAAATATTAGGATAGTGTATATCTAAACGGGAGATGTAGAATATGATAAAGGAATAAAGGAGACCAATTCAGAAATAAGAAACATGAGAAGTGAAAGCTGGATGACCTTACTTTGGACAATATATGCAGACAGTATCCGATAGGTGTAAGGACAGTTCAAAGCACCCATGCTATAACATACCTTACAGGTACCAAAATTTCAGGTGAAATGGTGTTTATTCCCAGCTAATATAAAAGGGTGAATAATGTAAATAATATCGATGCATATCATTTATATTTCTTCTACATGAAAGATTAACAATGATGGGCTTCAGTTTGGCAGAACAATACCTTAACCGTACAAAACATATTTAGTTTTTAAACTTACAATCTTTACTGTGAGTATTTATTAAATTACTTCTACTTACAATTGCCTCAAGACTGAGGGCTAATATAATATTTCAAAAATCTTTATTGTTATAAGCAGTGACTGAAAATATAATTTTGCATTTCTTGAAAATGTATATCTGGTGTGAGCGATATAACTCAATTATATACGTAAGGCGTAGTATTTTTATTCATCCAATATAGTATGAATGTAATATAGATGACGTCATGTGCACATGTATTAACTTCAATGCAATTCAATTATCTAAAAATACATTACTGATAAAGTGAAAACCTAATATTCGGGCTTCTATACGTAGTGGAAACATCAAGAGTGATGTAACTAACTTAACTAAATAAACTGCATGGACAGGAAAGTGAACAAAAATGGACAATTAAAGCAGTACAATTAAAATCAAAATGAGAAGGAATACCATATCTTTAATAAATTTCATAAAATTAATCATACCAGAATATTCTATGTGATACAAGTGATCAATCTACAAGTGGACCTAGAGTGTCATCTATCGTAGTTTATGACATGCCGTACAAGAACAATATAGTTGTATTTTAGACATGATTTGTCATCTTTTGCAGGTTAAATAGTCAATCGACTGTATTGTCTTTACATAACTTATTTTGTTACATGTATCATTTGTATGCTGATTTTGATGCCGACTACACAGACGTAAAGCCAACAGTCTATATCTGTTAAAAAGATAGTTACTAAAGCCCCCATCTGAAGACACATTGTGATATTTCTTGAATATTTCATACAAGTTATTCTTAAAAGACTGTCAATATTTGACCAAAAATGTTCAGCATCCATTTATTTTCTTACACCAAACTAGTAAAGTTCATAAATGTCGCCCACATGTATGTTTTTCTATGGATACAATGTGAGGCTATATTCCTTATAGGTATCACGGTTATATGTTTTGTGAAAGAAATATACTTTCTATTCTACTTCTGCATGCATGTCACAGAGAACAAAACCATTAATTCCATTGCATTTAAGAGAGAAACTATACAGAGGTAAGAGTTATCTAGTCACAACAAACCCATATTTACCCATGTGTGCCACATTTTAGAAAAACTATATATAATATGATCTAGATATGAATTAACATAATCTCATATGTTGCCAACTTATTTTAAGCCTAACAGAAGGTACAACTCTTACATAATGCAGCAATCACACCTAGTGTTGTTTATTTCTGAATGAACCTTAAGCTTCGCCCACCTAGCCAACACTCTGGGCCAACATAAAGCCTCACGATGCTGGATTTTGCACGTACAAAATGGAACCGATCCTAACCAGATCAACTACACACTGATTAAAAACCGTTACCGATCTGACATCAATAGAGCAAAAACAAGAACGTTCCAGTTGCTGATGTTGGGTTGAACATGATCATGACCTCACAGAAAAGATGAAGAAAATTAACAAGCCAAATAACATCAGGCTCATATTCAACCTTGAACAACTGAAAGACCCGAACACCTGCAAATCAGTTCACGCCACAATTGGAGGAACAGTTGCTCCACTCATTGTCATGGATGTTGATGTTAAAGTGATGACAGACAAAAGTTACCAAGGACATCATTGGCCTGCATCACCAAAAGACAAAGCCTCCGGTTACAGAAGAGATTCTGAATTTGTGTGATGCCTAAAGAAACCTTAAAATCACCGGACACACAACACGGAAAATGGAGTACTGAAAAACAAACAAGAATATCAGAAAAAAAAATTGAAGAAAGCAACAGAAGACTGAATTGGATACAAGTGCACATAAAAAGAGAGCAGTCGGATAAAGAATAACAGCAAAAAGTCATTCCAGATTGTTAAAGACCTTGCCAGAGAGGAGCAACCATGAATCAGTACCATTCAAGATGAAAAGGAAAAATGCCTCACAAAAGCAAGTGGCATTGTAGAGAGAAGGACTGAGTATTGTAAAGAACTCTACAACCATCAGTCCAGATGAGACCCAGAGGTGTTTGAAGTTAAAAACTCCACAAATGATGATGAGTTTCCCATTCGCAAAGAAGAAGTGGAGTCAGCACTAAGAACACTGAAGAATGGGAAGGAAGCTGAAGTAGACAACGTCCCAGCTGAACTTATCAAGAAAAGGAGGGGGGTGAGGGGCGAATCAGTGATAGAGCTACTAAGAATAGTCTGCAACACTTGAATTGCCAACGAATTGGATCCAGTCACTGATTATAACACTCCCCCAGAAAGGCAATATCCAGCTGTGCCACAATTACAGAACTAAAAGTTGCCAATGACATCATTGTAAGGTGATGCTGATGCTGAAGATCATCTTGAACAGACTGAAACCACAAGCAGAAGAAATAATCGCTGAAGGATAGTCAGGGTTCCCTGTAGAAGAAGCGCAACAGAACAAATATTCAATATCAGGGTTCTGTATGAAAAGTATTCGCAACATCAACAAGATATCTATCATTTGTCCATAGATTTTAAAAAGTCTTTTGACAGAGTGTGGCATGAGGCATTGTGGGCCAGAAGGAAGAAGTACAACATGGGTCAAAAGTTGTGAAACGAAGAAGCAAAGATGTCACCTCGCAGAAAACCAATACCACCAAGCTGCTGTACGCCAAGGCTACCAGTGACGTATTTACTGAAGGTTATGTAGGTGCTGGCTCCGAACAACAGTTGGAGTAGGTCAAGGCTGTCTTCTGTCACCCACGCTTTTCAACATTTACTTAGAGCGAATCATGAGCGAAGCTCTGAAATACCACTGTGAGACAGTTAGCACTGGAAGGCGCAACATCACCAAACTGCACTTTACACACGATATTAATGGACTGGCATGTAGTCAAGACGAGCTTGCCACCTTAGTGAAGAACCTAAATAAACCATCTTCTGATGTGATATGGAGATAAACGATGAGAAGACAAAGCTGATGACAAATAGTGCCAAACATATCTCAGTCAAGATAAAAGTCAGAGGATTGGAACTGGAAACATTTTAGAGTTTAATGTTGTTTTGTGTGCGTTCATCTTGGTATAAAATGTCAGTTGCCGAATCACACAGCAAATAGTCGGCAACTGACAGTTTATACCACGATGAACGCACAAAAATTGTTAAAATCTTATAATTGAAATTGCAATGTATCGTATGTTATTTTCTTTTTTCGTCATAAAAAAATAATCATAATTGTGCGTAGTAATACATTTTTCGGGTTTCTGTTACGTAGCTATTTATAGCCCCTGGGATTGTCCTGATTGTAGGTCAGTCATCCAATGGAACCCACGGATGGAATTTGAAAATTTTGAAAATTTTATCATAATGGACATGTGCATTTAAAGTGGAAGATCAATATTTAAAGTATTTAAAGTCACGATGTCATGGCTATAAGGATTTGTGCCTCGATAGATTGACCTAATGTGATTTGGCATATTCTTCACTGTTATGACAAGTGAGTAATCTGATTTCGTTCTTCAAAACATATTTTCGTTTTATAAACAGACTGTACTAATACATGTAGGTGTATGAAGTTTGGTTATAGAAAGTATGTGATCAGTTTTGTTGGCTTAAATATACACATGTACGCACAGTTCTAAAATAATTAAGTACTTATTTTATCCCTCTAGCTATTCCATTAGTTGTTTTGTGACAATCAGTCATAACCTGATCCCTCTCATTGAATTTGTGACATCAGTGTAGACAGTGAACAGACAGACACACAAAATGACATTTAAAAACAGTAAGACAATTTAATTTGTGAAATGTGTGTTTATTGTTGACACACCTTTTGAATTATACTCAGTAGTGCAATAATAATGACAATACAGCATACTAATTGCAATCCATGTAGCTGGTAGAAAAAAGTAATGAAAAATTGTACTACACATTAATGTATTTACTATTTTAAAAAAGCAAATAACATGTTAGTATGGATAGTTTACATTTTTACTTTACTTGGAAATCACATATTTCCTTAATTTGTTTGCACTTACTTGTTTCAGTTTGAACTAAACTGGAAAGAGCAGTTATTGAAATGACAGGTGGATTGTGTAATGAAACCCGTCATAGAGTTCATTGTATTATGTGATAGTGCTTGTAGGGGATTTTGAGCAGATTCAGTAACATTTACATGGTGTGTACTACTTGGGTTTGTATGGGTTTTTTGAACATTTTCTCGAATCCTACTGCTCGAGTATGTTGAGGTCATTTGAACATTTACAGTTACATGAGATAGTACTGCAGACGAGTCTTGAGCAGACAATGCTACATTTAAATATACATTTGAAAGAATGTTACTCATTTGTTGTTTATGTTGAGTACTGGGCCTTGTGTATTGTTTCAATAATAGTTCATTCGAGTGGTCAGACAGACACAGAATGTGCTTAACAGGAAGGTTGGCATCTGTCATTGCATTCTAAACTGTGGCACGAAGAGAGTGAGCAGTATATCTTGCAGATATATGGGTATTTTTGCATATGTCTGGCATAAAACTGCTAAGTTCTCTGTGTCCAACACATCTTGTTGTGTACCATGTTTGACAAAATTGGGGATTTTCAAAAGCATTTTTATCAATGTGACAAAACGTGATTCGGCTCTTGGATCAATGAGTGTGAGGTAGTATTTTACTGACCTGACTGGGCAGTTTTGACCACCAGTTGCATACATTCTTTTGTCAGAATTTTCCTCCTTAGCATTTAAGTCTCCCTGATAATCTTTTTGCATAGTTTGATGGGTCAAAATGACATATTCAGCCCCAGTTTCATCAAATCTGATTTCAAGACTGGTAGGTGTCAATTGGCTGTGGAATTCTAATCCACGTGTAATATAGTGGATGGAGAGGTAAAACCAAATCCTGTATCTTAGTGTGATAGGATTATCTTGCATCAGGTATTGATTGATCGCATACATGTCTGATGGAGGAATAATTGGTATGTGTTGATCTTGATAAGCCAGTCTTTGTGTTTAGTTTTAATTTTCCGTTTAACATGTTATTTGCTTTTCTAAACTCAGGGTCTGTAACAATATTAATGGAATGACCACAGGTTGAATGTGGCTATTAATGGCAGCCATTACATTTTTTAAAGTGTTTTTATGGTATTCCTCAGCTTGGGCTTCAGGGAGCATCCTCTTTCGTGCTGTGGTGACCTTTGGGGCTGCTTCGGCATAAAATATTGCTAACATATGTCGCAAATGTGCAGACTCAACTGTCGTTAGATCTACCTCCATATTCTTCTCTTTGCACCATTCTGAAATTCATGTTTTTCAGCTTGGTAATAACTATTTTTAACATTTAAAATATTTAGATCTTTGGGATGAATCATTCATGCATATTTCCTTAATTTGTGTTTATACAACACATTTTTTACATTTTTTAAGCTTTCACAAATATTAGTTTAAAGATAAACTACATTTTATTTACTTCAAAGTAAGTTATGTCTCATTTTTATTTTAACAAACGGCCTGAATGGTGTTATTGATTTTTCATTGTAGCATAAAAAAAACCATTTGTATTTCTTTTTTAAAATATATAATTTAAGAAAATAATAGATTTAGAGCAATTTCAATATCAAGCAATATTATTTAAGCTTACATTAATTAACAGTCCAGTATACTGGTTATTGTTATTATTACAGTTAATTTATTATGATTATTGAAGGAATGAATAAATGTACCTGTGAAGGTGTTGTAGCCCCATTTAGTGTTTTCTTGGTAGAGTTAGAGTACCGCTGTTCTGAAATGTTTTCGAGAACTTCCTCGTTTAGTGATTTGAACCGTTTTGGTTTGTGATCATCCTGTTGATCAACTGGGAATGGTGTTGGCTCATTCAAACAAAATGTTAAATTGGTTTGTAATTCTTCTTCCAATTCAAAAGGCTCGTCAAATATCGATGGATCAAAATTTTCAACATCATCATGCGTGAAATCTATTTGATAAGGCAAAGTTATCGAAAAATCTCCAAATTCTGACATTTTAGTTTCAACGTTGAATAGCCACAATGCCGGTGACCCTGACCTAGCGCACTTTAAACATTTCTTATCCAGTTTTCTTCATAAAAATGTCATCAAAAACTGAATGAATTCATAAGAGATGAGAAACATCTTTTGCTTTAATCTTTCAAACTAAATTTATTCAATTATTGTTTAAAAAATTGTAAAAATGGTTATTTTCCTTCAATGTTTACTTCGTGTCTGCCTTCACTAGCAGTGTTTGCCTTCTACTGTACACCTGACTATTTATAGACGTGGGTATTTATAGAAAAGTAGTTCTCCTAACAGTTCATACTGAAATGAATGCAATTCATTTTGATCACGTGGTAACATTCTGACAAATCCAAACATTACTTTCCTCTACCAGCTACTTCGATTGTAATTATATATGTCAGAAAACTAAATTCAGACTATTAAGAGCACTAGTCATCTAAGTCTTTTTGTATACATGTGAGGTCTGGACCTTGACAGCATAATTACAACGAAGAATCCAGGCACATGACATGTGATGCTACAGAACCATCCTTGGGATCTCTTACATGGACCAGATACAAATGAAGAAGTGCGTAACATCATCTGGCACAAAGTAGGCCAATATGAAGACCTCCTCACCACCTTCAAAAAGAGAAAGCTGAAATGGTATGGCCATGTCACTAGAGCCAACAATCTATCCATAGCAGTACTGTAGGTCAGCGTTCTGGGAAGAGAGGTAGACAGTGAACAAAGTGGACTGAGAACATCACAGAATGGACCAGGAAACGTTTTGCAGAGACCCAGGCATTGACGCATGATCGGGACATGTTGGAGGTAACTTGTCAGATGCTCATCAGTGACTCGACGACCACACTAGTTTAAGAGACTGATGGTGATAATGATGATGATGACCTGGGGTTGTACAAGTGGTATACCCGAGCTAGGATAGAAAGAATCTATTTTTCACAAAACATTAGCATTGAGGTCTATAAAAATATAATTGGTACCGTGATAACTATAGGGAAGAACGATGATGTTTTAGGATATGTCAACGCATGGATATGTGAATATCTGTGTTAACATTGTGGAAGTGCAATGTACAGAAATGCGTCTGATTATATGATATTGTTCTGTATAATACGATTGAAGATTTATATAGACCGTGTACACGTATCAGGGAGATTGTGTATGTCTATTGGTACGAATGCGTGATCCAAACCGGTAATGGCTAATCTGATGATATTAATGTTTAGTGTGAAATACATAGCAAGGGAAATATGCTATGCTAATGTCCTTGTGTGTTAATACATGAAGCATTTAGGGAACAGAGGGGATTACCCAAGTGCAGCTGGTCCGAGAGTCTTAGAGACAAAGAAAAAGGAAGATCGGAGACAGAAGTTAGACGGACTGGAGGGAGTTAGATTACCAGTCCAGATATAGATCATACTGAGTAGGAACACAGGACAAGAGGAAGATCTATCACATTAAGTGAGATGATGAAATAAGCTGTCACTTGGTCGAGTGAAAGACGAGTGATAGGGTTTTTATTTTAATTTTATTTGAGAGATGACTGTTATTAAATTGGTGTTAACTGAATGTCACATTTTGTGCATTCATTAATTTAAATGTCGGCACCGCTGACTGGGGGCTCAAAGCTTTGCATCTCTCTATCACTATTTCAATTTATGACAAAAACAAGCCGGGGGAGGGTCTTCTGTAATAATTTAAATATTATTGGGAGCCCCCACACCCAAACTAAATAAAGGAAAACCTCTATAAGTTGTATGTCCCGTTCTGAGATCGGCGAATGTCGAAGAACTGGACCTTGATCAGTTCATATGTTTTCAATAAGTTCTTTCGTTTTCCTGTGTTGCCAGTATAGCAAGATCTGTAACATGCTGTTCGTGCTTTCCGTATTATTATTAGTCCAAAGTTGGTCATCACAGGATACAACATGTTTTGCTATTTTCTCTTGAATGTATCTTTTGTAATAGACCAAATAATCTCAGGATTATTTACAATCAATTAGCTTTCAAGAGTCGGTTACGTTCATCAAAAAGTTGCTGAGTCATTGGCTGTGGCAACACCTTTTGATTCAATTCAACATCTCCGTTTCTTAGTGTTTATGGGAATCTTTTTTCTGTCATTTGACGAATAAGATTGTCTTTGATGTCCTTCGTGCACAGCTTTCTTTTGCAATTAGGGAAAGCCAGATCAGTAGCGTTGACGATTGATTTCTTATTGTCTCATGCAAAGGGCATTAAAAAGACAGTTCCCATCTCTTGTCGTCAGTAAAGGCCGATACGTTTGGGAGTCTTTGTTGGCATTTTGTTGCAAGTAGCAAAGTACTGCCGATGTAACGTTGTGCTGGGTCTAATTGATGATGATCCGATCGCAATGACGGCAGAAAATATTTATCCCGTTTGTCCAAGACACGTACTTGATGAAGCCTCCTGCAAAGAGAAAAATATGAATAATGAAACTGACTATGTAGCTATCCCTCACTTTGACAAACTAATGAGAATTGTGTCTATAGGTCGAAGGACTAGGTCCATTTGCGCTCATAATTGACAGTCCGTTCCATGCTTTTTCTTATAACTATATTTCAAACTCGCTAATTTATGTAGATAATAATAAAGATAGTCAAATTAATCATAAACTACACCCACATGCCACCTCTGATATTATATTAGTTAATCAATTCAGTGTAATAATGTATGTTCAATATTTAGTGCTTGTTGTTTTTTCTATGAAGTACAGTCATAAATTGATCAATTAATTATATTAAATAATGTTTAAAATAAACTAATCTAAACGGTATCACTAACATTTAGAAGAATTTTAAAATGAAAGCAAAAAAATCATAACCACATATTAATATACATATATTTTGCATAATCAACATATTGAAACAACCCTTATAGCGCCTTCTAACACTCGTTAACACTTATTAATGGAATTACAGTAGCACTTCACTATCACATGCATTACATTATATATCAATAATCAATATTTTCCAATATTGTAATTTAAAAAAAAAAGTATTTATTGTTGCACTAAATTAAATGGATTATGAAAAAGAACGGTTAGGGTCAAAGCAAACAATTTCTAGTTCTTATATATTTATTGGTGTACATTTTTGTATCAACACTACATATATTTTCCGTCTTTGTGGTATTTAGTAAGACATGTACGGAATGCCAAAATAAGCCATATTATATCTTTACTAAAATGCTTGGAAAAAATATTAATTATCGCGAGATGGAATATCATTCATCTTAAACTTTTAAATATCCCGACCTACCATCCCCCAACCGGACATTTTGATGGCCAACACATCAATGAAGATCACGGCTTCATTGTTTTAAAAGGATTCATAACTTTGTTAACATAAAATGCGTGACTGTTTGTTTGTTTGTTTCTTTATGGCTTAACGCCATTTTTCAGCACACGATAGGCTATACATGGCGGCCAGTATTAACGGTGGAAGAAGAACCCGGAAAACCCCCAGAAAGAACCACTGACCCACGAGAATCTACAGGCAAGCTTTCTCACATAACTACATTAGCTGACTCGAACCCACGCAGACAGAGGTGAGATGGCAGTGATCCGTAACGGAGAGCGCTTTAGACCACTCGGGGCCCCTATATTGCGTAACTGAAATCACGTACTAAAATCCAAAAGTACCACGTCCATGAAAAAGAGTTTCTCAATACACACGACATGATTAAATCAAACTTCTCCCATTGCATATGAAACCAGTATATTCGTTATTTTAATAGTTTACTGAACCGACACACCGTTAATCTGGTCACGAATATGTCTTTTGTTTTGCAAGCTAATTGGCGTTTTCACATAAACTTTGAGATTTACGTCAATTGTCAAACCATCACACTTTGCGTGTATCAAACACTTGCAATTATAAAAAAAAAACAAGGGATCCAACTACCATTAAGTACACATAAAGCACAGGGCCATTTCGTAATTTTTCGACAGAAGCAATTTCTAATTGTTGCGCTCTTTCTCGAGAAATTGCATGGTGTTTGGCTCTAACTTGGAATAGGCATTTCTCGAGAAATTGCGCTTAACAACTTGGAATTACACATTAATCGGCGTCTGTTGTTTTGTTGCTTTCTTTCTGTATTCTGCTATTTAAAAAAAAACAACTAAATCCTTTTAAATGGCTTTTTTAATATCTAGGAAAGGTCTAGGAGGAACATATTAAACATCTCAAGGTACTATTACTACTGCCCCACTGTACTCATTGGAGTTATTCCATGTTCTTTTCATAATGATTGCGTGCAACATTTTGGAATTTAGTCCTGGACAGATGGATTTAAAGGGAGGAAAGGTCTCGAGTGGAGATGTAACACAAAATTAAAATTTGGAACATATTAAACATCTCAAAAGAATATTACTGTTGCCCCATAGGGTAATATTTCACAGAATAGAGTGTTTATTCTATATTGTTGCATCATGCGAGCATACGTTGTTTTTAAGAAAAAAAATAGTTCTGAAAAGACTATTTTCAAGGTAGGAGATACACAGAGGGGAGATGTTGCATAACATTAATAGTAGGAAGATATTAAATGTCCAAAGTATCTATTACTATTGACCCATAGACTTGTATTTCACAGTTATGGGGGTGACTTTCAGTTAATGTTGTGTGATGCATAGATGCCATTTTTTTTAAAAAAATAATCCTTTTGTAAATTTAGGAAAAGTCTTCAAGGGAGTTGTTGCAGAAATAAAATATTTGGAATGTATTAAAGGTCTAAGGATCTTGTTACTGTTGTCCAACTGAACTTATTCCAAGTTGCTGCGTAATGCTTGCATGCAACATAATGTAATTTACACCTGGAAAGATGGAGGGATGGCCAGCATGCTATGAGTTGTGCCATATCTGGTTGTATATGATACTTTTAAATCCTAAAAATGACCAGAAATAACCTAAATTAAATAGGTAAAAAAATATATTAGTTTTCCTTTATGTTATGATGGGTAACCCTAGATATAGAGTTAACTTGTATTTCCCCATGTATTTGTTTTGTTTGTCCATATCCTGTGAATGGAGTTTTCTGAGATTCTTTTAAAGGCATGTGACTTAGCCCTGAAACGGCTGTGCCTCATACTTCTCCCATACGCACAATCCGTGGCCCCTCTAAAATTTATCAATGAAAAAAAAAAGGAGCTAAATTAAAAAGAAATAAGGGAAAGAAAAAAGAGGCTCATTATGTTCATTAGTTTATTAGTAATTACTGGGTTTCCCATTTTAGATATGGTTGGTTTTATTTTATTGATTAAGTCGTATTATGTGCGAGGTACAGGATGATCATTGTCTGCGAAATAGGTAGAATTCATTTTCACAAACAACAGTTAGGTTATTATTTATTTCTTTTATTTTTTATTTGTGTTACTTTTAATTTACAGGTTACAGTTGTCAAGTGATTATGTTGGATATTTCTTACACTGTTAAACTCTTTAAGACATGGTTCAATCTATGCTAAATGAACTGTGATTACTTTATTCATGGGAGCAGATGGTATAATAAGCAACATATTAAAATGATTTAAGTAAAAAGGAAAAAAGATATAAATGATATTAATATAGATAGAAATGAATTCTGAATATATCATTATGAAGATTATAAAGCATTAAATTTGGATGGATCTGAAAAAGCTCTTACAAATATAATGTACATAAAGATAGCAGGCCTTAATGTAAGCATAGGGAAAACAAGAATATTATAGGAAGCATGAAAATCACAACATTAATTTGTGTAAACAGTATAATTTATGCTGGGTAGTTGATAGTTTCAGAACATGTATCTTCTCTACGAATTCAAGTCACATAATAAATATTAATTATGATCGTAAATTAGATGACATCAGTACACTAATGACTCAGTGGCTGTAGATAGTTATTATCCCTTAAGGGAAAATTATTATGATAAAATCACTCGCTTTTTTCAAATTAAATCAGATATTAATAAATTTACCAAATCCTCCAGATTAGTTCATTATAGCAATTAAGTAATTTAATCTACAAGAACTTGTGGAAAGAATCAGTTGACAAGATAAAATGAAATATAATAAATAAAAGTTATGAAGAAGCAGGACTTGCAATGATTGACTTTAAAAATGTAATTTGTTCACTCAGAATTACAGAAGACAAGACTTTCTAGAAAACGAATTCTAAGGTAGTCCGTGGGATGGCTACCAATATACAGGGCATATGAAATTAAAATTTAAAAAATGGTTTGCATTATGACCGTTACTTTGGTGGATGCATTAGTTGTCAAAACACTATTACAATTCAACTGTTGCCATAATCTCACTGGGTCGTTATTATTATGGGTCGCTCTTAAACTTTGTTATAAAAATAGTTTGATTTGAAGCAGAGTCCTCTACACATGATTTACATCTTAACAAAGTACTTTTTTTTTACAAAAGCAGCTTAATTCATACGGTATTTTCAATGCATTGATTGAATAAATTTATTGATGTTATGTAAACATAGTTAGTAATATTTATTTGCGTAAATCATCATCAATTTGATAGGGTTATAAATGTTGATTCCAGATATAAACAAGACAACAAGTTTCAAATTTTAATCATTGATCAGCAATTATTGTTCGGTTTATGAAATATAGAAACTTCATTTTAATAGTTTACAGTTTATGTACTATATTTGTACTTTGATGACATTGTTCACAAGTGAATGTCATAACCTGTCTTAAATTTCACTTTAAACCGATGAAAGCGAGGGACAAATATAATTACTTTATGCTTTAACTTCGCCAATTTCGCTGATGAATTGATGCAGAATTTCAGTGCTGTATTAATCCATGGCAGGGCCCCTAGGCTTCGAGCTTTTTTGGGCCCCTCGACATCCACCCGCGACTTTCGCGCTCTTTTATTTAATTTAAGCTTCCCAAAAATTATTTAAAAAGGTGGAATTTAGCAGCAGTCTGATTGTTGTGGCATGGAGTGGGAGTATTTGAAATGTGAAAGTTTTTAGTACGCAGCATTGCCATGGTATGATTAAAGGTTGCATGGGCCCCTAGTCAGCCTTATGTATAATACAACCCTGTGCAAAAACCTACACCATCTTGAACATTCCCATCCTGAAGATTGAATACATTATTGGCAAACACCTTCGTCACATATTTATTTGTGGTCTTGTTGCTTACGTATTTTTCCGTGCAAAACGATTCAAAAATATCTCTGTCCACAAGGGCTCGTATCATCCCTTACAATCGACCGGTCCTACATATACTATATAATAAGTACAAGGGAGGACACTTCTCTCCTTTCTCGCACAACCCATTTAAGAATAAACGCTGTTATTTCAAGCCACATTTCGCCTAGAGTAATAAATTGGGTACCGATATTTAGCTCAGGCATTTGACTATGTATCCCTGTCAGCAGTTTGACTAAATATTATACCTTTAAGGAATGCCAAATCATTTTTCCACGGTACCATTCGACACGTACCTGGTCGCGCCCGCTTAATATTCAAGAACAACGCGCTGACTGGAATACTGCACTCTCATTGGCCAACCGAAAATTACGCATGTTGGCTTAGATTTTTAATCGTAATTTTTTGATTGGCTGAAATACATTGACATATGGCGGGTGTTTTCACTGGGATCGAAGTGTTGCTGATGCTGGCACGTGTTTGCATGATGGAGGATATAGTACACGCCGCAATGTCAGGTCACAATATCATGATATCAGGGCAGGCTAGTACTGGTAAAAGCTTCCTAGTTAACAATTTAAGCAAAAGACTGAAAGAAATAGGGAAAACAGTTTACTTAACAGCCAGTACAGTTATAGCTGCTTCTCAGTTGCACTGAATGACAATACACAAGTTTTCGGGCATTCAGGACGGTCGTTTCCCCGATGATATTTTGATTGATAAGAATAAAAATAATGATGATATGATAGATATTAAAAGAAGGATTATGAATGTTGACACTCTTTTTATTGATGAAATTTCCATGCTATCTCTGAAATCATTTCTGCAAATAGAGAAGGTTCTCAGAACAGTAAAGGAAAGCAATTTCCCATTTGGTGGCATTCAGATCATTGTTTCTGGTGATTTCTTTCAACTGAAGCCTGTGCCAAATGATGTGTACCATGACAGAGGAGAACTCTTTATCAGTTATGAGAAGATTCACAGCCTGATTCCACATCATTATGTTTTGTCACACGTACACAGACAAACAGAAGGTAATTTGAACATTGTATTTTAATAACAGACCTCATGTGATAAAAGAGGAAAAGATATAACACAATTTAAAAAATCTTCCTTCTCTTTGAATTTTTTTTTCCTGTTCTTTTATCATGTTCACCAATATTTGGATGTATATGTGTAAAAACTTCAACACACACACACACACACACATACTAAGTTCTCAGACAGTAATTCATGTAGTCCTGAAATTCCTAAATTTGTAACATTTTGCATCAATGAACAGCAATGATCACTCAGTTTTTAATTGAGATACCATCCATAGGAATGATATTATCAGTTTATCACAAGTGACAATATCATTTTTCTTTGAACTCGTTTTTAACAATAAACTATTACCTGTAAGTCTTATTTGTTGGAACATTCGAAGATGCACAGTGGTGACAAACATAATAAATGTGAACAATTTGGGAAATCGTTTAGCCAAATATCTAATTTGACCATACACAAAAAGTTACACACTGGTGACAAATCATACAATTGTGGAAACGTGCCTAGCCACAGCTCTTATTTGTCCACGCATATGAGGGGACACACTGATTATAAACCCTTTAAATGTAAAATATGTGGGGAATATTTCAGCCATAATTCTGGCTTGAACATGCACTTAATGATTCACACAGGTGACAAGCCGTACAAATGTGAAGTATGTGGTAAATTATTTACCCGAAAGCCTGATTTAACCAGACATTCAAGGATACACACTGGGAACAAACCATACAAATGTGAAACATGTGGAAAGTTCTTTGGTTACTATTATACTTTGGCCGTGCACATGAGGATACATACTGGTAGTCAGCCCTTCAAGTGTGAAGTATGTGGGAAATTGTTTAACCAAAAAGCTACTTTGTCCAGCCATTTGAGTATACACACTGGTGAAAAACCATACAAATGTGAAACATGTGGGAAATTGTTTACCCAGAAGCCTCACTTGTCGGAACATTCCAAGATACACATTGGTGACAAACAGCACAAAATGTGAAGAGTGTGGGAAATCGTTTTACCAAAGCTCTACTTTGACTATGCACAAAAGGTTACATGCTAGCAAACAATACAAATGTGGAATATGTGGGAAAATGTTTCGCCAGAGCTCGTCTTTGTCCAAACACAAGAAGGAACACACTGATAATAAACCCTTCAAATGTGAAATATGCGGGAAATTTTTCCCCCATATAATTTGTCCATTCACTTGATGATTCACACAGGAAACAAGCCGTACAAATGTGAAATATGTGGAAATTTGTTTACCCACAAAACTAATTTGTCCAGCCATTCAAGGATACACACTGGTGACAAACCATACAAATGTGAAACATGTGGGAAATTGTTTAGCCGGAAGTCTCATGTGTCAAATAATGTGAGGGTACACATTGGTGACAAGCCATACAAGTGTTTAATATGTGGGAAACTGTCAAAACATTTTGAAGACACACACCAGGGACAAAGCCTTACAAGTGTCAGGTGTGAGAGATTGTTTAGCTGGAACTCAATTGGCATATACATTTGAAGATGCATGTTAATACGTCCTTTTGCTATGAAATATGTGGAAAATTATTAAGGCAGAGCTCTATATTGTCCCTACACTCGAGAACATATGACATTTACATGGGTCACAACCTTGAAAACTGTGAATAATGTAATCAGTTAATTGCTGTGAGTTCTTACTGGACACAATATACAGGTACAATAATGTAATCAGTTAATTGCTGTGAGTTCCTACTGGATATAATTTATTTTCTTGTTATTTTGAGGACACCTACCAGTAATATTCGGCAGAATCCGGAAATGCAGGAAATTGCTTATGGATAAGCTGTGCTAACTAGACATAAAATACACGCTGAGAACAAAATTTAAATGTGCAATGCACCACAAAAAGCTAAGATGTCCAGTTTGGAAAAAGACTTAGTTCATGCATACAAATATTATTTAGCCACAGCATTAACTTATCGTTAATTTGTGAGCGTTCATGCCTGGTTGGAATAGAATATATAGATTGCCATGTTTAAGTTTACCACGTTGTACAAATTCACTATAGATTGCCTTATAGAGGCTTGCAAAGTCCTTACAACTAAGTTTGCAACATAGTAATGTTATCAGAAATGTGTGTAATTCATTATGCAAAGCATTGTAAGGTTTAATTGAATGAATACAAGTTTATATAACTGCCAATCTTTTGCTTTTGTTTTTAGGGTTTAACGCCAATTTTCAGCACATGATAGGCTATACATGGCCGCCAGTATTAATGGTGGAGGAAGAACCCGGGAAAAGCCCCGGAAAGAACCAGCGACCCACGAGAAGCTACTGGCAAGCTTTCTCACATAACTAAATTAGCTGAATCTTAGACTTGAACCCACGCAGACAGAGGTGAGACGGCAGTGATCCGTAACAGACAGTGCTTTAGACCACTTGGCCAATTTTTTGTAGATTTAATTTTAAAAAGAAAACATGTTTAGTGATTTAAAATGAACCATATAAAAGGGCTGCATGATTCACCCAAAACCCACCAAAATCCACCACAAACATTATGTAAATCAAATGAAACATACTCAAAACCACAAGAAAACGTTGGAAAGAGTACTATCTTGTTGAAACAGATGACAAATTACGCCGCATTTATTGTTTACATCAGATGGAAATGACAAAGGGAGATAATATTAGTGGATGCACGATATTATAAAAATATGTTTACATGTATGTGCTATTATCTTTATTAACATTTTGTTGCCGATAAGAGCTAAAGCAGTATATTATGTTTCTTCTTGACATTTTAAATAAAAATAAAATTTTGAAATCGTGTAAAGGTACTGATTCTTTATTTTTAAATTGAAGTGAAACTAAGTGCTTTATTCATTATTTTCTTTATACTTCCTGTTACTGCATTTAAGAATATTGTTGTTGTTGGTTAAAATTTAATGCTAATGATAAAGCAGTCTTCTGTGCATGTGATTCATTTGTGTGAGACAGATGGGGAGATCTTTAAATGCATACATATAAATGTAAGGCAAAAACTTTAAGTACATGAAGTAACAAAGCGGCGGGCCACGGTTGTTACAAATCAGATTAGTGAGTCGATAAACATAGGGTGTTCTACAATGAATGAGAATGGTGAATTATTTTGTAATTTCTTTATTTTAAGGCAAACAATGCATACACAGGAAACTATTATTCTAATACATGTTTTGACAACACAGGTTGCACACATTACTTGTATTATTCTATTAATGCTTTGCTTTCAATCTGTAAAATACAATCAAGTTGAACTTCATTAGTTTACTGTTGATACACACTATTTCATGTTTTCAAACTCTACTTGACAAGACTTGGAACAATAATCTTAGTACATATTTATAATTTTTAATTGGCAGTGACACATGCCATATTTGATAGAAATCTAAAACATATTATTAAGAAATTATTTGGTACTTTCAGTTGTTGGTTGTATTTTAATGTTGTTTTAATCGCATTTGACAGTTATGACACTGATAGGCAATTATTTAATTCAAATAATTATAAATAGGAGAATTTAAAAAAATGCAACGAAGAAATACAAAATATATTTTTTTATTCCATTATATGCTACTGTAATGTAATTTATTTTACTGTACTTGTGTTTTGTCCAGAATAGAGTTCAGTTCAAATTGGTGATGAATATAGTAACATTTGTCTCCCTTGTTTCAATGTTTACTTCCAATCTAACAATAAAGGTTATCTATCTTGTCATCTGTTTCAAAAAAATAATACTGTATCAAATGTTTTCTTGTGGTTTTGAGTATGATTAGATTAATTTTTCATATTGTTTTTAGTGGATTTAGGCAGGTTTTGGGTGAATTGTCTGGCCGATAAAAAAAATCTCGAGTGTACCCGGTGGCTTGAAAACTGATCTAGTGGGCTGTAGACATAAAGTTTTGGTGAACTGAGGATGGTGTAATTTATTGCTAAGAGCAGCATAGATGGTGAACAGACCACTTGGCTGAAATGTCATTTTTGAAAAATAAAGCTACCTATGAAAATGAAAAAATAAGGTCTATAACGCCAAACCAAAGTCTCTAACTTTACAAAAGTTTCTCCAGTTGGGTTAGATTTTTTATTACTTTATTTTTTTCTTTTTTTTTCTTCAAAATTTGTATTCATGTTTTTGTTTACCCATATGACGTCTCATGTAGGTCACATCCTCTCTGCTGCTATAATTAGATGATTATTATATATAAATAACATGGCACCTGGTGATGAATCTTATACAGCTAGATTAGCTTGAGAAAGATTTGAAGCAATCCAAAAGTTTTTTGCCAGTTCGTGATTCTCTCCAAAATTACAAGAACCTCAAGATTCTCAAGGAGAATTTGCAGAAGTCAGAGAACAATAATTTAAACCGATTGTAAAACCAACCAAGAAAATTGTTACAGCAACTAAGGCAACACAAAAAGCTCTTGAAACATTGCCTGTCGATATTGCTTGCTGTCTTAAAGCAGCTCAACCAAGACCTCAGCAACCTCCTCTACCACAAACTTAAGTCAAAACAACAACAACAAAATCTCTTATCAGCTCTTTGTTCTTCAAACTGACATGTAAAGTCCAGGAAGTCAAAATGATCATGCGGAGCAAGCAGTTGTTTATTAGATGCACGTCTGATCATAATCCAAATTGCACTCTTCAATCATACTTCAAAACAAAACGTAAGAAACGATGTTTTTTTGGAAAAAGTCAGCATACATAATGAGGAAAACATGGACAAAAGTTTAATATTCTAACTCTATGCAAATACGAAACTGTGGAGCACTACCTTATTCTGTCATGAATAGTCTCCCTAATTTTTAAAATACCATTTTAAATTGTTATTAAAGTATTTATTGGCTTTCTTTACATTTTTACCTTTATTTTAGCTACACGCGATTGACAGTCTAGTACATCGAAACTCACGATACATTGCTTTTGTGTCTTATCCTTTTATTTTCAATGGAGCTGGTTAAATTGTCTTTTACATAACGATAACAACCGGTTCACCAAGGCTAGTGCTTCAACATTTCGACATAAAAGAACGAATTGTTTTATTCATGAACATGTTTGAGTAAAATTTGTGTAACGTAATTGTGCAAAAAGCAGTTATTTTACTTTACAAACAGGAAATTTAATTTACACAGTAGAGATAGTGTAAGTGTTTGTGTGCATGTGTGTGTGTGTGTGTGTGTGTGTGTGTGTGTGTGAGAGAGAGAGAGAGAAAGAGAGAGAGAGAGAGAGAGATACAGAGAGAGAGAGAGAGAGAGAGAGAGAGAGAGAGAGAGAGAGAGAGAGAGAGAGTTTCCATTGGATGACGACAGTTTGCAGAATAAGGAAAAAAGCCTATATTAAAGACGCAAATTAAATCAAACCAATGATTTTTGCCTAACACATGCTCGAGGTATTCAGGTTAATTCCTTGTGCAGAATATAGTGTATAGTGCTTGTCGTTACCATTAAACCATGTCGATTTTAAGATATTTTTGTAATCTCTAGCAGACATACAAAAACACGCGAAACAAGCAGGTAATTTATTTGAAGTCGCTTTATGCATTTTAATTCGTGTCTTGGTCAAATTCTAAAAGATAGTAACCAAAAATATCAAACCTTTTTCAAGCCTAATTTCAAGAAAACTGAATTTATAAACACAAAACTCCTGTTTATTATGCTGATGTCCTTTACCGTAGGAATTACAGAGGTGTCTGATTAAAACAAAATAGATTCAGGGAGACCTTTATGCATGCAAAGAAATAAAGGTGCACAACTCCACCGACAAATGATATGGCCGGACTCTTAAATTAACTGAGTTGTTCCCCATTATGTATGTAGTCTTATTGACATATTCGTTTCGATGTATATCGTTTAGCATACTGTATTTTCCCCGAATTATGAATTATATTTTAAGTATTTATTGTGCATTAATAGATGGTCTAAGACTACTGAACTTCAGTGTCAAACTCAGTAATTATCTATGCGTTGTAATTTAGCGCACAAACTGGTGACACTCAAGTCACGTGCGACGATACTCTACGACTCTCAGTACTAATTCAGTTCCCAAAGTAAATATATGCAAACGCCATCATATTAAAAATTCAATAACTTTAAAATTTTGAGAGCTTATGATCAAACTTTTATTTATCAGTATAGATGAAATCTGAATGTCAGCTTCTGTGTAGAGGAAAGGATATTAGCTGCTGCATTTTCTGGACCTGCATGTGCTTGAAACACGTACTTTAAATTCCACACCAACGAGTTAGGTGCTACATTTGGTAATGAGTGTTCCAAACTCAAGACTGTTAAATAACTGAAATTACGTCAATAAAACAATGTCTCTATTTTTTTCTTTCTTCAATTCTAACTAGGATAAGCTCTCAAAAGATTCTTCGTCCTAAACCATAACTTAACCAATCCTATTATTAACCAATCCTGGTCAGCCAAACCGATATACATACCGGTATACACTTTATTTTATGTTCACCCATTTCCGGGCTGGTTCCCATTTTTCCATATCATTAATACCGTGTGTCCTATATGCACTTTCGTCATCCGTGTAAGCCTGTTTGGTAACTTCATCCTTTTTGGCGAATATATGTGCACCTTTTTAAGGAATTATATAACTTCCAGGGCAAGTAAGATGCTCGAAACATTGTGACCCTGCATCAATATATGAATTATCCAGTTAAGATTTCTCTTTCAAGCTAAGACACTAATGGTTTCTGTCATGATTTTATTTATTTATTTATTTATTTATTTATTTATTTCCTACTATAACTTTTCTTCAATTAATTGATGATTTCAATTGGTCTTCAATATCTTCCTATTGATTTTATTTGTAAATAATTTAATAAATAAACAAATGAATGTATTCTTTCCTTAAAGTGTCTTATTACATTTATATCTATTTCGTTCTTTCAATTTTTAACTATTTTTATTTATGCAAATGTGTATCCACCTTTGTCGTTTACTGTTTGCAATGTATGAAAATATTCGATAATACTGAAATTTTTGTCGACAACCAGTGCTGCATAGGCTATAACGAGCTATCTAATTGGCTGTCAACAACCAGTGCTGCAATGGCTGTAATACGTTATCTGATTGGCTGTAGACAATGAGTACTGCGATAGCTGTAAGGAGCTATATAATTGACTGTCGACAACCATTACTGCACTGGATGTAACAAACTATCTGATTGGTTTGATGATTGATCTTTATATCTAACTGTCCAATAGTTAATTTTTAAACATTTAAGAATGTTGTTTGTTTGTCCAGTTAGATTCTGTTGCTGAGGGTCTTTATTGTTTTATTTATTGTGTGGTATTCTCTTTTGTTTTTGGTTGATGTTTGGGGTTTTGTAGGGGGTGGGGTGGAGTGCCTTCCCTATCTCATAGCAGAACTACATATACTATTATCGCTGAAACATAGCATTGCATTTAACAGTGATGTTTAATCCAGCAAATAACCTTAAATATAACCAATACAATCATTAAAGGTTACATTTATAAAGTGTAAAGTGAGAGAGTCTTGGTCCGAACTCGTGTTTACAATATGGTATTGGAGTAAGAGGGGAAATACAATTGTGTGTACAATGTGGCAGTAACAAAAACAGAGAGCTGTAGCGATATTATGATTTTTAAAATTAATGACAGTGAAAACGTAATATGAACCCCTGAAGATTATTTGTCTGGATTCTCAAGTATAAATGTAGGTAAATAATATTATTATAAATGAGCCACGCATTTGTGAGACATCCCACCATCAATAATTATGAAGACTCTCGTGATAGCATTACCAGGCCTGTCGACTGAAAAATACAATTAGTTTTGTCAGTAGTACTGGTTATCTAATGTTTATTCTTGGTCAGAAACATCATCTTTGTCACTGTTTTATATTCGAGATTGTTCATGAGATAATCAAAAACGGCCTTGTGATCGAAGCAAATCCTAAAAACAATCCCTTAAAAAACTTTCAAGGTATCACACAAAATGAGAATATTGCACGGGGGTTGGTGGCAGGTGTACGACTATGGGACGGAGACCTATCAAATATTGAACTAGATAGACTGGTGAAGAAAAAAAATATTTAAATCAATGAATGAAGGCGGCAAATTGTTTTAATAATGCTTAACTGCGGTTGAACGTGTAGCAGAAAATGTTTATAAATCCGCTTTTTGGAAAAGATTTCAGGAAAATTCGGTTTGAATATATATTTGAATACAGAGACTGGCTTAGTAATAATATTTCACCAAATATTTTCATATTATATCACCTTTAATACGACGTGTAGCAGAAAATTTACAAAAGTCCACTCGCTCTAACAGATGTAACTTTTCAATATTACTGAAGAAAGATACATACCTGTATTAAAAATCTGACGTTTATCATGAGCATTTTTTTAAGAGTACTAACTCTATCAGGAATACATATAATCTTGTAAGGGAAATAATCGCGTAGTGTTGCAGAGTTATTAGGCACAGACAATAATTCTGTATGATCAGGTTAAATCTAAAATTTTATAAAAATATTTTAGTTTTATTAGTGAAAAAATGTTCTGGTTGTTTTCTACAGAAACATTTTTGTTCTACATCTGTCCGGTTTCTCGCTTCGTTTAGATTTTGTTAGCGTTGCTAATTAAGTAAAAGAAAATATACGAATCATAAACTTTTCTTTTGATTTCTAAGTATTAGTTAACTTATATAGCATATAGGCCGTTTAGTTACTTTGGCTCCAGATTAATGATTACACGCTCCCACCATGTCAGTGTCGTTAGATTAAAATTGTATACACTTAAAATTTAGATTATGTCAATTAAAACTGCATGATGTGTATTCCTCAGATTAAGATACAACAGAAAATATGTAAAGTACAGTATATAAATTGCTTCAATAACGCTGTTAACTCAGCGGTCAAATATTTTTATTACAAATTAATTACGCAATTGGCCTGCCCCTTTATACTGCGACTTCTGATAGTCACATAGGGGTCAATTATACATTCTTTGTTAATCTAAAGATATATTTATAATATAATGAATTATGCGAATATGAATAATATTACTTCTGCTATTACACATTTGAAAAGCTTATTTAATAAAGTAAACCCTGATAAAATTCGTTCTGATTTCGAATACTTTCAAGAGCTCAAATCCCGCGGCAAGATATACGTCACTATCAGAATATAAATTCGTCGAACAGATTCAACACATTGTCTTTGCTTTATATGATATAGAATTAATGAGAAATGCACCTCTCTTTAACGCCGTTGAAAACGTTAGATTAGAACTCTCAAGCGAGTACGAAATAATAAAAATTATAAATACACGTGTAAGACAATTAAAAAGGTTTAGAAAGAAAATGAAAGGTAGTAACTGTTTCCAAGCCAAGAAAATGACAGTAGGAGTTTAGTTCGAATGAAGGCAAATGTCTGTACACAGTTTCATGTCATCTGAGTTATTTTTGTCAGAAACAGAAAAATATTCTTTTGTCAGCACAAGAATGTTATATTAGTACTCACGAATTGCAAATTGTGATAGGGAGTTTACTAGTACAAATCACAAAAATCGTCCGAATTGCAAATTGTGATAGGGTGTCACTAGTTAGTACAAAATCACGAAAATCGTAAGAAATGCACATTCTGATGGGATGTTTACTAGTGAAATTCCCAAAAATCGTCCGCGATGCGCATTCTGATAGGGTGTTTACAAGTAAAATTAACAAAATTCGTCTTCGCTGCACATTATCGTTGGGGTTGAAATGTCTAAGCCGAATTGTTTTTTGGTTGAAACGTCTAAGCCGAATTGTTTTTGGGGTTGAAATGTTTAAACCGCATTGACTTTGGGGTTGAAATGTCTAAGCCAAATTGCCTTTGGGGTTGATATGTCAAGGCAGAATTGCCTTTGAGGTTTAAATGTCTACATGAAGGAGCACATACTGATACATAATTGAGATTAACCATTCCTGTAATTTATGGAATAAAACATTTAAACAGAGCAGTGCTTTAAACAAGCACAAGGGACACACTGGAGATGCATCATTTAGATGTGACGTTTGTGATAAACTGTTTAGGAACTGTATCCATTTGAAGATGCAAACGAAGATGCATGCAATAAAGTGCGCATCAGAATTTTCGTTTTCTCGTTAGATTTGCTTGTAGCATTTTATATAGTGAATTCTTCCATTTATTGATGTTATATGCACTCTAGAATGCAGGGGAACATGGGTTAGATCCTCAGCCTATTCATACCAAAGACGTATAAAAATGGCACTAACAGCTTGGCGCTCAGCATTAAGAGGTTAGTGATAGGACTTTCGACCTGGTGTCTGGATAATGTGACTGGGTTGGACAGCAAGCTACATGTCTGCGGCATGATGCCCCAGTGCTAGACATCACTATAAACGGCCTCAGTGCAGATATCGTAGCAATATGACTTAAAAAGTGTTAAAGATACGTTAAACAATCCTAATCACACACACACTCATGAATAAACGTCTATGTTGCATGGTAAAACACCCTCAGATGAAGCGCATTAACACTAATAGTCCTATATTGTGGGATAAATATTATGTTATTCTATCTATCTTTACTTCCACAAAAGGTATGAACTTTATATCAATTTCATCCTAAATATTTGCTGTCAATCAAGTTTTACATCCACCCATTTTTCCATCCATTCATCAATCCATTTCCAAGGTCAAGGCAAACCGATCGCCTGGTACGGATGTATATGGTAATGTGTAATATACATAATATTCAAATCAATTTGCCTCTCGACCAGCTGATTTACCTTAGAAGATAATTACGGTGTTTATACATCCAATATATTTTTGGCCTAAGTACAATCACTTTAAACATTTAACATTCGAGGAACAAAGAGCTCAAGTTATTTAAAAAGAATATTCTTTAAATAGTAACAAATCAAAACAATCCGGATTTTGCAAATACGATAAACATTGGTATAGTTTTATTACAGCCAGTTTAAAACCACCTTGTGACACCTATTCTTTGAATAGAGACAATTTTAACAATTTTCCTCAGTATCTACAAATTACAAATTGCTATTAGTGATCACTAAGGCTTTGTATTCTTTTTGAAAGAGGAAAATTAGAGGTGAGACCACCTTTTCTTCTTGCATTTTTGATCAGGAGAACGAACAACGGGAAACATATGTTAAAGGAAGTGAGCCACCATGTCAGATCGCTGTCATCGTTGGGTCAAAGGAATGTTGATCATGTGGCTAATAAATAGGCATGCTATTTACAAAACAGCAATGTTATCTAACATTCACAAAAAGGATTTACATCCTTCATTTTCAACATGATTTCGCTCCTAGTCTTACGATAAAACACAAGCATCCTTATATAAAAGAAATGTTAGCTGTTGTTATGAAAACATACATTTGTCATTTTAACTTTTCTTTCTATCTTTCTTTGCAATATTTTCCAGAAGATTTATAGTATGGGTAAATTCTTCTTGTTTAACAGGTTAAACACTTTCTTTAAATTACATATCTATTATCTGGTTATTTATTCACCAAGAATATGTTGTTGCGTTAGAACAATACAAACGATTTTATCAAGCGCTGCCTGTGTCAAGAGTTGTATGCCCATTATCTAAATAATAATAGTGTCATTTAAGACTTTTCTTAAAACATATCATAGTCTTCATAATTTACAAAAGCAATTTGTATACTTCTTTTCTGTTTATTCGTCTTTTCAAATGCCTTGAGCGATTTTTTGGTGAAACGTGTTTACTTGGATATATAATATCGTTCTAATGTATTATATGCCCGTCACGCTGATCTGCTTATGTCAAATAACTCAGTGGGAGACACGTTATAGCCTAGTATTTACTGTTAATTTGATATTCGATACGATAAAACGCAGTATGAACAATATTCTACATCGAAGAATTTGGGTGATTAAAGTCAATGCTCTTGAAATTAATGAGCCTAGAAAATGGGGTTTAGTGTTGATATTTGAATTAGTTTTGGTTCTTCGGTGGAGTTAGAAAATAATGGAAAAAGTAAAAAGTTTCAGAGATCATACATAAATCTATAAATATACTATAGGTGAGACAGTTTTAATTTAAATGTTAGGGCAAGCTTCTAGGTCAGCGAAGACCATATTTTAGTCATTTGTTTTAACGTTACCTCATTTGTATATCATATACGACGATCGTTTCAATACATGATACACGTTAAACCAACTATGAAGACTAAACGAACTAATTGACTTTTCATGAGCAAACTTGATATAGAAGGGGTTGCATTAACACTTAAACAATCTGACTGACAGGAAAATTCATACTCAAGCCAGGTATAGTAAGCCCCAGTTTGCTATAGTAAGCCCCAGTTCACGACCTCATCATCATACGTCACAAGGATGCTTAATATTTGAACGAAATCAAGTTGGTTACTTATTCCTTATTCTGAATGCTAAAAGAAATAAGTAACCATGTACTTATCCCCGATTCAAATATTTTTAAAAATTTTTATGTTATTATTTATTATTCATAAGAAGGTCTTCATTGATTCATTATCCCAATTCAGTACGTAATTCGTTACAACCTAGTTCATGAAGAAGAAAGCTTTTAAATACGAGAGCTCTATATAGCTGAATATAATCGGAGCACGATCTGTATATACAAATGGTTTAGGATATTAATAGGAATACGTGTTTAGTAATTTGATATAGGATTAATTAGTTGTGTTAGGCATTTAGCTTTTTGTCTTGTGATGCATGGCTTTAAGTATTAGTTTTCAGGTTCGATAAGCTTATTAATGACTGGGGTAAAAGTTAAACCACAAAAATAAAATACAAGTGTGAAATTGGAGATTTCTCTTGTGTGGTTGTAATGTCCTTAGAGGAGAATTATGTGAAGTATTTACCAGGAGACAGAAGTGACTGCAAGAAATACAGGGGCATATCATTTCTCAGCATCGTATTTCAAGTCTTCGAATGCATCATCCTGAACAGACTGCAGACGCTTGCTGGATTCCTTAGCCTACGTCTCATCAGACGGCTGGGCCATGTACGTCGGGTGGATGACGGACATATCCCCAAAGACCTTCTTTATTCGGAACTCACCTCTTGATAAAGGTCGATAGGAAGACCACTTCCACGCTTCAACGATGTCTGCAAGCGAAACATGAAAGCCATTTACATCGATATCAACACTTGGAAAGAACATGCTCTAGACAGGTCCAGCTGGTGACACGGTATGATCACTTATTAGGAAATACTACGCTTGCTAGCGAATGAAAAGCGATCTCGGAAGAAACAAAAGCAGCTCCAACAGAAACCAAACTCACATTTCAAGTGCAGAAAGTGTGGCAAGGACTACCACTCCCGTGATGGGCTATATAGCTACTACAGACGCTGCACAACCAACAACCGTGGCATCTCCCATGAGCGCACATCCATAGTCTCTCGAAACTAACGGATGTCAACGATTTATGCGTTTAAGGAGCTTTTTATTGACTTTGAATATTGTCTTGATGTCCTTGGAACTGAACAACTTAGCACACTTGTAACCGATTTGACAGACATTGGAATTACATAAAGAAGAGTGGAGGCCGTGTAAAGCTAATGTAGCAAGAAGATTATATGTTATACAGTTTGTTTACTAAGTAGTAACGAAGTTTGTAAAGTTAGATTAGAACTATCAAGCGAGTACGAAATAATAAAAATTATAAATACGCGTGTAAGACGATTAAAAAGGTTTAGAAAGAAAATGAAAGTAGTAACCGTTTCGAAGCCAAGACAATGACAGTTGGAGTTTAGTTCGAATGAAGGCAAATGTCTGTACACAGTTTGATGTCATCTGAGTTATTTTTGTCAGCGCGAAAATCTTATCAGAAACAGAAATAAATATTTTTTTGTCAGCTCAAGAATCTTACATTAGTACTCACGAATTGCAAATTGTGATAGGGTGTTTACTACTAGTACGAATAAAAAAAATCGTCCGAATTGCAAATTGTGATAGGGTGTCACTAGTTAGTACAAAATCACGAAAATTGTAAGAATTGCACATTCTGATGGGATGTTTACTAGTGAAATTCGCAAAAATTGTCCGCGATGCGCATTCTGATAGGGTGTCTACAAGTAAAATTAACAAAATTAGTCTTCGCTCCACATTCTCGTTGGGGGTGAAATGTCTAAGCCGAATTGTTTTTTGATTGAAACGTCTAAGCTGAATTGTGTTTGGGGTTGAAGTGTTTAAGCCGCATTGTCTCTGGGGTTGAAATGTCTAAGACACATTGCCTTTGGGGTTTAAATGTCTACATGATGGAGCACATACTGATACATAATTGAGATTAACCATTCCTGTAATTTTTGGAATAAAACATTTAAACAGAGCAGTGCTTTAAACAAGCACAAGGACACACACTGGAGATGCATCATTTAGATGTGACGTTTGTGATAAACTATTTAGGAACTGTATCCATTTGAAGATGCAAACGCAAGAGAGTGTGCATCAGAATTTTGATTTACTCGTTTGATTTGCTTGTAGCATTCTATTTAGTGAATTCTCCCATTTATTGATGTTATATGCTCTCTAGAATGCAGGGGAACATGAGTTCGATCCTCGGCCTATTCATACCAAAGACGTATAAAAATGGTACCAACAGCTGCCTTGCTTGGCGCTCAGCATTAATAGGTTAGTGATAGGACTTTTCGACCTGGTGTCAGGATAATGTGACTGGCTTGGACAGCAAGCTACATGTCTGCGGCATGATGCCCCAGTGCTGGACATCACTATAAACGGCCTCAGTGCAGACATCGTAGCAATATGACTGAAAAAGTGTTAAAGCTACGTTAACAATCCTAATCACACACACTCATGGATAAACGTCTATGTTGCATGCTAAACCACTCTTAGATGAAGTGCATTAACACTAATAACCCTATATTGTGTGATAAATATTATGTTATTCTATCTTTCTTTACTTACACAAAAGTATGAACTTTATACCAATTTCATCCTAACTATTTGCTGTCAATCAAGTTTTAAATCCATCCATTTTTCCATCCATTTATCAGTCCATTTCCAAGATCAAGCCAAACCGATCGCCTGGAACGGATGTATGTGGTAATGTGTAATATACATAATATTCTAATCAATTTGCCTCGCGACCAGCTGATTTACCTTAGAAGATAATTACGGTGTTTATGCATCCAATAAATTTATGGCCTAAGTACAATCATTTCAAATATTTAACATTCGAGGAACAAAGTGTTCTAGTCATTCGAAAAGAATAGTTTTTAAATAGTAACATATTAAAACAATCTGGATTTTGCAAATACGATAAACATTGGTATATTTTAATTACAGCCAGTTTAAAACCACCATGTGACACCTATTGTTTAAATAGAGACAATTTTAACAATATCAAGATTAAAAGCGTCTGACGGTGCTGATAATTTTCTCACAAAACATACGTTAGCACCAAGTACAATATTGGATATTTTCCAAATATTTTCCTTTGTATCTACAAATTACAAATTGCTATTAGTGATCACTAAGGCTTTGTATTCTTTTAGAAAGAAGAAAAATAGACGCTAGGTGAAGGGAAATACTAATGAAAAACATGGAATTATAGTAACAGACACACTCCTCTCTCTTTCATGATCCAAACCTCTCTCTCCAAGATATGGATTTTAGTACATGATGTTAGTGGATTGATATATGAAGAGAGCGACAGAGATATCGTCGCAAGCATGGCTAGAAAGTAAAGCATAGTTTGAAAATAAGCGAAGTATCCCTCTGTGATGAAATGAAGAAAATTATAACATTTCTGTAAAAAGTATCCCTTACATTTAATACAACTTATTTTCGGTTTAAAGCTGATTTGTATTTCATAGTGGTAACACATATTCTTCGCATCTCCGTGGTTCAGATTTCTCTAATCAGTTCCATCATGCGTGATGGTAATGAGAGTGCCGATCCAATATTGAGTTCTCATGGAGATTCGGTTACCTCCAAAGCGGTCTCAGTTCGCCAAATTTTGATCAGTGTAAACGGAATAGTATATGTTTGAAAAGAAATCGTTAAAGTACATTTTAAAATATACAGGTAAATGCTCCATGTGGTGTTTGCGCCTTGCCAGATTATTGCTAACATCAAAAAATGTCCAATTATTTGTGAATAACCACCAACTTTAAGAACAATATCGAAGTCAGTAATCTATATCCAACTTACTCATCAAGATAAAGTTGATGTTAAAATTTTTAAATCAGTAATCTTGGCCCAAAGGATATGCCCAAAAAATAACTGTTTCTTGATGCTTGACTTAATTGGATAAATAGTCTGAGATATGGACTCTGAAGATGCAACTAGATTATACATCTAACAGGATGAAACCTTTGGAGAAGTTTAAGATATGTAATATTTGGACTTTGGATTCATCACAGATTTCTTCCTCAGCGCTCATTTAGGAGGTGAGACCACCTTTTCTTCTTGCATGTTTGATCAGGAGAACGAACAACGGGAAACACATATGTTGAAGCATGTGAGCCACCTTGTCATATCGCTGTCATCGATGTGTCAAAAGATTGTTGATCATGTGACTAGTAAATAGGCATGCTATTTACAAAACAGCAATGTTCTCTAACATTCACAAAAAGGATTTACATCGTTCATTTTCAACATGATTTCGCTCCTAGTCTTACGATAAAACACAAGCATCCTTATATAAAAGAAATGCTAGCTGTTGTTATTAAAACATACATTTGTCTTTTTTCTTTTCTTTCTATCTTTCTTTGCAATTTTTTCCAGAAGATTTATAGTATGGGTAAATTCTTCTTGTCTGACAGGTTAAGCACTTTCTTTAAATTACATAGATATTATCTGGTTCATTTATTCACCTAGAATATGTTGTTGCGTGAGAACAATAAAAGCGATTTTATCATACGCTGTCTGTGTCAAGAGTTGTATGCCCATTATCTAAATAATAATAGTGTCATATAAGATTTTTCTTAAAACATATCATTGTCTTTATAATTTACAAAAGCAATTTGTGTCATTCTTTTCAGTATATTCTTCTTTTCAAATGCCTTGAGCGATTCTTTGGTGAAACGTGTTTACTTGGATATATAATATCGTTCTAATGTATTATGTGCCCGTCACGCTGATCTGCGTATGTCAAATAACTAAGCGGGAGACACGTTAGTGCCTAGTATTTACTGTTAATTTTGATATTCTGTTTTAGTTCGATATTTGTTATATTCGATGGCGTATGTATTAATTGATGTACATGTGTGTCGGGTGATAATGTTTATATCAGACTGTGGTTCGGCGATATTTGATTCGATACGATAAAACGCAGTATGAACAATATTCTACATCGAAGAATTTGGGTGATTAAAGTCAATGCTCTTGAAATTATTGAGCCTAGAAAATGGGGTTTAGTGTTGATATTTGAATTAGTTTTGTTTCTTCGGTGGAGTTAGAAAATAATGGAAAAAGTAAAAAGTTTCAGAGATCATATATACCTCTATAAATATATTAGAGCTGATTCATTTTTTTATTTTAAATGTCAGGGCAAGCTTCTAGGTCAGCGAAGGCCATATTTTAGTCATTTGTTTTTTAACGTTACCTCATTTGTATATCATATGCGACGATCGTTTCAAAACATGATACACGTTAAACCAATTGTGAAGACTAACGAACTAATTGACTATTCATGAGCAAACCTGACACATAAGGGGTGGCATTAACACTTAATCAATTTGACTGATAGGAAAATTCATAATGAAGCCAGGTCATTATCTTTGCTATAGTAACCATGTACTTATCCCCGATTCAAATATTTTCACAAAATTTAATGTAATTATTTATTATTCACAAGAAGGTCTTCATTGATTCATTATCCCAATTCAGTACGTAATTGGTTACAAATTAGTTAATAAAGAATAAAGCTTTTAAATACGAGTGCTATATAAAGCTGAATATAGTCGGAGCTCGATCTATATATACAAATGGTTTAGGATATTAATAGGAATACGTGTTTAGTAATTTGATATAGGATTAATTAGTTGTGTTAGGCATTTAGCTTTTGTCTTGTTATGCATGGCTCTAAGTATTAGTTTTCGGGTTTTAAAAGCTTATTAATGACTCGGGTAAAAGTTAAACCAGGAAAATAAAATACAAATGTGAAATTGGAGATTTCTCTTGTGTGGTTGTAATGTCCTTAGAGGAGAATTATGTGAAGTATTTACCAGGAGACAGAAGTGACTGCAAGAAATACAGGGGCATATCATTTCGCAGCATCGTATTTCAAGTCTTCGAATGAGTCATCCTGAACAGACTGCAGACGTTTGCTGGATTCCTTAGCCTACGTCTCATCCGACGGCTGGGCCATGTACGTCGGGTGGATGACGGACATATCCCCAAAGACCTTATTTATTCGGAACTCGCCTCCTTATAAAGGTCGATACGGAGACCACTTCCACGCTTAAACGATGTCTGCAAGCGCGACAAGGAAAGCCCTTGACATCGATATCAACACCTGGAAAGAGCATGCTCTAGACAGGTCCAGCTGGTGACACGGTATGATCACTTATTTGAAAGACGGCGCGGAATTACTGCGCTTGCTAGCGAATGAAAAGCGATATCGGAAGAAACAAAAGCAGCTCCAACAGAAACCAAACTCACATTTCAAGTGCAGAAAGTGTGGCAAGGACTGCTACTCCCGTGATGGGCTATATACGTACCACAGACGCTGCACAACCAACAACCGTGGCATCTCTCATGTGCGCACATGCATAGTCTCTCGAAACTAACGGATGTCAACGATTTATGAGTTTAAGGAGCATTTTATTGGCTTTGAATGTTGTCTTTATGTCCTTGGAACTGAACAACTTAGCACACTTGTAACCGATTTGACAGACATTGGAATTACATAAAGAAGAGTGGAGGGCGTGTAAACCTCATGTAGCAAGAAGATTATATGTTATACAGTTTGTTTACTAAGTAGTAACGAAATTTGTTAAGTTAGATTAGAACTATCAAGCGAGTACGAAATAACAAAAACTATAAATACGCGTGTAAGACGATTAAAAAGGTTTAGAAAAAAAGTGAAAGTAGTAACCGTTTCGAAGCCAACAAAATGACAGTAATAGTTTAGTTCGAATGAAGGCAAATGTCTGTACACAGTTTGATGTCATCTGAGTTATTTTTGTCAGCGCGAACATCTTATCAGAAACAGAAACATATTTTTTTTTGTCAGCTCAAGAATGTTACATTAGTACTCAAGAATTGCAAATTGTGATAGGGTGTTTGCTAGTACAAATCATAAAAATCGTCCGAATTGCAAATTGTGCTAGGGTGTCTCTACTTAGTACAAAATCACGAAAGTCGTAAGAAATGCACAATCTGATGGGATGTTTACTAGTGAAATTTGCAAAACTCGTCCGCCATGTGCATTCTGATAGAGTGTTTACAAGTAAAATTAACATAATTCGTCTTCGCTCCACATTCTCGTTGGGGTTGAAATGTCTAAGCCGAAATATTTTTTGCTTGAAACGTCTAAGCCGAATTGTCTTTGGGGTTGAAGTGTTTAAGCCGCATTGTCTTTGGGGTTGAAATGTCTAAGCCAAATTGCCTTTGGGGTTGAAATGTCTAGGCCGAATTGCCTTTGGGGTTTAAATGTCTACATGATGGAGCACATACTGATACATAATTGAGATTAACCATTCCTGTAATTTTTGGAATAAAACATTTAAACAGAGCAGTGCTTTAAACAAGAACAAGGGCACACACTGGAGATGCATCAATTAGATGTGACGTTTGTGATAAATTATTTAGGAACTGTATCCATTTGAAGATGTAAACGAAGATGCATGCAAGAGAGTGTTCATCAGAATTTTGGTTTACTCGTTAGATTTGCTTGTAGCATTTTATTTAGTGAATTCTTCCATTTATTGATGTTATATGCACTCTAGAATGCAGGGGAACATGGGTTGGATCCTCGGCCTATTCATACCAAAGACGTATAAAAATGGCACTAACGTCTAACTCGCTTGGCGCTGAGCAAGAAGAGGTTAATCATAGGACTTGTCGCCCTGGTGTCAGGATAATGTGACTGGCTTGGACAGCAAGCTACATGTCTGCGGCATGATGCCCCAGTTCTGGACATCACTATAAACGGCCTCAGTGCAGACATCGTAGCAATATGACTGAAAAAGTGTAAAAGCTACGTTAACAATCCTAATCACACACACTCATGGATAAACGTCTATGTTGCATGGTAAAACACTCTCAGATGAGGCGCTTTAACACTAATAGTCCTATATTGTGGGATAAATATTATGTTATTGTATCTATCTTTACTTCCACAAAAAGTATGAACTTTATACCAATTTTATCCTAAATATATGCTGTCAATCAAGTTTTAAATCCATCCATTTTTCCATCCATTTATCAGTCCATTTCCAAGGTCAAGGCAAACCGATCGCTTGGAACGGATGTATGTGGTAATGTGTAATATACATAATATTCAAATAAATTTGCCTCTCGACCAGCTGATTTACCTTAGAAGATAATTACGGTGTATATACATCCAATTAATTTATGGCCTAAGTATAATCACTTTAAACATTTAACATTCGAGGAACAAAGAGTTCTTGTCATTCGAAAAGAATAGTCTTTAAAAAGTAACAAATCAAAACCATCTGGATTTTGCAAATACGATAAACATTGGTATATGTTAATTACAGCCAGTTTAAAACCACCTTGTGACAATTATTGTTTGAAAAGAAACAAGTTAAACAATATGAATATTAAAAGCGTCTGACGGTGCCGACAATTTTCTCACAGAACGAACTTTAGCACCAAGTACAATATTGGATATTTTCCAAATATTTTGCTTAGTATCTACAAATTACAAATTGCTATTAGTGATCACTAAGGCTTTGCATTCTTTTAGAAAGAAGAAAAATAGACGCTAGGAGAAGGGAAAATACTAATGAAAAACATGGAATTATAGTAACAGACACACTCCTCTCTCTTTCATAATCCAACCCTCTCTCTCCAAGTTATGGATTTTAGAACATGATAAGTGGATTGATATATGAAGAGAGCGACAGTGAGCTCGTCTCAAGAATGGCTAGAAAGTAAAGCACAGTTTGAAAATAAGCGAAGTATCCCTCTGTGGTGAAATGTAGAAAATTATAACATTTCTGTAAAAAGTATCGCTTACATTTAATACAACTTATTTTCGGTTTAAAGCTGATTTGTATTTCATAGTGGTAACACATATTCTTCGCATCTCCGTGGTTCAGAATTCACTAATCGGTTCCATCATGCTTGATGGTAATGAGGGTGCCGATCCAGTATTGAGTTCTCTTGGAGATTCGGTTACCTCCAAAGCGGTCTCAGTTCGCCAAATTTTGATCAGTGTAAAGGGAATAGTATCTGTTTGAAAACAAATCGTTAAAGTACATTTTAAAATATACAGGTAAATGCTCCATTAGTTGTTTGCGCCTTGCCAGATTATTGCTAACATCAATAAATGTCCAATTATTTGTGAATAACCACCAACTCTAAGAACAATATCGAACTCAGTAATCTTTATCCAGCTTGCAAATCAAGATATTAATATTAAATTTGTTTCAATTAGTAATCTTTTCCCAAAAGATATGCCCAAAAAATAACTGTTTCTTGATGCTTGTATTAAAAGGATAAATAGTCTGAGAAATGGACTCCGAAGATGCAACTAGGTGATACATCTAACAGGATGAAACCTTTGGAGAAGTTTAAGATATGTAATGTTTGGACTTTGCATTCATAACAAATTTCTTCCTCAGCGCTCATTTAGGAGGTGAGACCACCTTTTCTTCTTGCATGTTTGATCAGGAGAACGAAAAACGGGATACATATGTTGAAGCAAGTGAGCCACCTTGTCAGATCGCTGTCATCGTTCTTTCAAAAGATTGTTGATCATGTGGCTAATAAATAGGCATGCTATTTACAAAACAGCAATGTTCTCTAACATTCACAAAAAGGATTTACATCGTTCATTTTCAACATGATTTCGCTCCTAGTCTTACGATAAAACACAAGCATCCTTATAAAAAAGAAATGCTAGCTGTTGTTATTAAAACATACATTTGTTTTTTTTCTTTTATTTCTATCTTTCTTTGCAATTTTTTCCAGAAGATTTATAGTATGGGTAAATTCTTATTGTTTGACCGGTTAAGTACTTTCTTTAAATTACATATATATTATCTGGTTCATTTTTCACCTGGAATATGTTGTTGCGTGAGAACAATAAAAGCGATTTTGTCAAGCGCTGTATGTGTCAAGAGTTGTATGCCCATTATCTAAATAACAAAAATGTCATATAAGATTTTTCTTAAAACATATCATAGTCTTCATAATTTACAAAAGCAATTTGTGTCATTCTGTTCTGTTTATTCGTCTTTTCAAATGCCTTGAGCGATTCTTTGCTGAAACGGGTTTACCTGGATATATAATATCGTTCTAATGTATTATGTGCCCGTAACGGTGATCTGCTTATGTCAAATAACTAAGCGGGAGACACGTTAGAGCCTAGTATTTACTGTTAATTTTGATATTCTGTTTTAGTTCGATATTTCTTATTTTCGATGGCGTATGTATTAATAGATGTACATGTGTGTCAGGTGATAATTCGTAGATCAGACTGTGGTTCGGCGATATTTGATTCGATACGATAAAACGCAGCATGAACAATATTCTACATCTAAGAATTTGGGTGATTAAAGTCAATGCTCTTGAAATTATTGAGCCTAGAAAATGGGGTTTAGTGTTGATATTTGAATTAGTTTTGTTTCTTCGGTGGAGTTAGACAATAATGGAAAAAGTTAAAAGTTTCAAAGATCATACATATCTCTATAAATATACTTTAGCTGAGTCAGTTTTTTATTTTAAATGTTAGGGCAAGCTTCTAGGTCAGCGAAGACCATATTTTAGTCATTTGTTTTTACCGTTAAATCATTTGTATATCATATGCGACGATCGTTTCAATACATGATACACGTTAAACCAATTATGAAGACTAGCAAACTAATTGACTATTCATGAGCAAACTTGATAAAAAAAATGGGTGGCATTAACACTTAAACAATTTGACTGACAGGAAAATTCATAATCAAGCCAGGTCATTATCTTTGCTATAGTAAGCCCCAGTTCACGACCTCATCATCATACGTCACAAGGATGCTTACTATTTCAGCGAAATCAAGTTGGTTACTTATTCCTTATTCCGAATGCTAAAAGAAATAAGTAACCATGTACTTATCCCCGATTCAAATATTTTCACAAAAATTATGTAATTATTCATTATTCACAAGAAGGTCTTCATTGATTCATTATCCCAATTCAGTACGTAATTGGATACAACCTAGTTAACGAAGAAGAAAGCTTTTAAATACGAGTAATATATAAAGCTTAATATAGTCAGAGCATGATCTATACATACAAATGATTTAGGATATTAATAGGAATACGTGTTTAGTAATTTGATATAGGATTAATTAGTTGTGTTAGGCATTTAGCTTTTGTCTTGTTATGCATGGCTTTAAGTATTAGTTTTCGGGATCGAAAAGCTTATTAATGACTCGGGTAAAAGTTAAACCAGGAAAATAAAATACAAATGTGAAATTGGAGATTTCTCTTGTGTGGTTGTAATGTCCTTAGAGGAGAATTATGTGAAGTATTTACCAGGAGACAGGAGTGTCTGCAAGAAATACAGGAGCATATCATTTCGCAGCATCGTATTTCAAGTCTTCGAATGAGTCATCCTGAACAGACTGCAGACGTTTGCTGGATTCCTTAGCCTACGTCTCATCAGACGGCTGGGCCATGTACGTCGGGTGGATGACGGACATATCCCCAAAGACCTTCTTTATTCGGAACTCGCCTCCTTATAAAGGTCGATAGGAAGACCACTTCCACACTTCAACGATGTCTGCAAGCGCAACATGAAAGCCCTTGACATCGATATCAACACCTGGAAAAAACATGCTCTAGACAGGTCCAGCTGGTGACACGGTATGATCACTTATTTGAAAGCTCATGTTGCAAGAAGATCATATGTTGCTAAGTAGCACCTTTAAAGAGATTTGACAAGGACGCTTCTTAACATGTTATCTCTAGAGGTTTGTGTAGTCACAAAAAAAGTCCTGTTTAAATCAGCTAGAAGACGGAGATCTCGTACGACACATGCCGCAAGAAGGTTATAACATAGACTAATATTTGACATATTATCAATCTGGGGATAGCGGTCAGTTAACGAAAATTATCCTGGCGAATTTCGTCGATATAAAACAGGAAAATAAGGGACGCCCTATGCTAATATATTGTATCGATAGTTTGTACTAATAGAACAACTGTTAAGAGGATTTGATATCAACACAGTCGCCATCCACATTATACCCAGTCGGAAACTCAACAATCCAGCGACACAGTCGACGACATGAAGCCTGTTGAAATCTGTCACACTCGGGAGCACTTGACCTTTGAGATATTAAGCTGGGTATGACTCCAAATCCTCCAATTCTAAAGCCCTATACTAAAGAGCTCGAGATAGCTAGAATCTATGTAGTGTAGCCGATTGAGTTTCCACTATAATAATTTTACGAAATCAAAATCCAACTTCAGGGATTTTTCTATTTCAACGCCTCCTTGGCAAGTTCAAGTAAGGTATGTGTTCCAACTGAAGGAAATGTTTGGAGAACATTCGTTTATATAATTTCGAGATATTTGCGGCAATATTACAAGGAGTCGGTTAAAATAAGTGATTTACGAATAATTTACATTTCGTATACAGTTGGGAAAGTCCTTATTCTTTTAAAAGCTTTTGACATGGACCCTTCATTGAAATTTTATCTTTATGAGATATAGTCCACCTACGAAGGAAGTCCTGACGAATAAATATATGTGTCTGTTTAGTTCTTCTTCCTGCACAATATTTAAATTCTATATCATCTATAGCTATCAAACTTACAATGGAATGTGATTTCCTTTGCAAGACATTGATAATGATAATGTTGGTAAGAGCATGGTGCTTAATATAAAAAATGGTTTTCAGTGAGTATTTAGGAATTAAATCTAATAATCTTGTAAATAGAGACCTAAGTTTATATTGCGAACTAGATGTAATTATATGGTACATGAGATAATACGTTTACATTGAGGTATAGAAGTTATTTTTTGGTAAATGGCGATTTAATTCTACATCGTGATCTAGATATATTAATCTGGAAAGTGGGGACGTAAATTTACATTGAGGTATAAATATAATTATAATGGCGACTTAATTTTACATTGTGATCTGGTGGTACTAATCTGGTAAATTGCAAACTTAAATTTACACTGACCTTTAGTGTACTCTTGCACTGTATGTATGTATGTATGTATGTATGTATGTATGTAATGTATGTAATGTATGTAATGTATGTAATGTATGTATATATGTATGAATGTGCTTATAAGTATGTCTGGCACGAATGGAAAAATGAAGTGCAGTATCTGTTGCTTCATAGACTGGAGAGTTTTTGGGATGTGTACTGCGCTGTGACTATGGTTCATTTTGTTCCCAAGCTAATCATCAATAAAAAAATTGGAACAAAATTGGCAAGCTCTCTCACATACCCACATTAGCCGAATCTGAGACTCGAACCCACGTCGACAGAGGTGAGATGTCAGTGATCCGTAACATAAAGCGATTTAGACAACTCGACCACTCGGGGCCCCTAGCGGCGACTTAATTCTACATTGTGATTTACATATAACTATCTGATAAATGTGATAAATGTGGACATAATTTTACATTGAGGTATAAAAGTTATTATTCGGAAAATGACGACTTAATTCTACATTATCATCTAGCTGTAATTGTTTGTTAAATGCGGACATAAATTTACATTGACGTAAAAATATAGTTATATGGTATAATGCCGACTTCATTTTATATAATGCTCTGTATGTAATTCCTGGTGAACTGCGAACATAATTTTACATGTATGTATGCATGCATGTATGTATGTACGTACGTAGTATGCACGTATGTGTGTGTTTACGTGCGTGCGTGCGTTCATGTATGTATTATGCATGGACGTCTGTGTGTCTGTCTGTATGTTTATATGTACCCGCATGTGCATTAACCTATGTGGCTATGTCTTTTTCTTTCTTTGTATCCTCTTTGTTTTAAAAAATTTTAATCAGGAAAATCCTCATTAAAATATGCGTTTTTTTAAAAATAAATTTAATGATTAAACAATTAAGTTTTAAAAATAAATTTAATGATTAAACAATTAAGTTCAATATGTATTTCTTTGTCTCCTCTTTGTTTTAAAAAATTTTAATCAGGAAAATCCTCATTAAACTATGCGTTTTTTAAAAAATAAATTTGATGATTAAACAATTAAATTTTAAAAATAAATTTAATGATTAAACAATTAAGTTCAATATGTATTGTCTTGTGTGAATGTTGATATGGGATGTGTTCGTTGCCATGATATAGGTTGCCTCACACTGTGTAGTCTGAGTTGGTATGTGTAGGCCAGTTGTATAAGATTTGTCTCATATATTGGAAAGCTTGATTTTGGATATGTTCATTGTTGTGACATTTCTACCATTTGTTCGCATGCTAATCATAAATAGGAATAATACCTTAATAGTCTGGTAACTGACATTGTATAGATTTGAGTATTTGAGTAGCTTTTTTGGATATTGTAAAACGAAGACATCAAGACATTCATATTTCGTGTTGTGATCTAAGTTATAGACGATCACACACTTCATTAATTGTTTTCAATGCTTAAAACAGACGAGGTTTGTAATATGAGAAGATAGTATTATCTGTGTGAACGATTATGGTGCAAATAAAGCAAACGGATTATGTTTAGATAAGCCTCTGTCGAATATGTCAATAGGGTATTTTAAGTCTCATAAACGTGACGTATTGCGAAGCATCCAAAATAAGATATAACATCCTCTCCAACTCACTCTTGTAAGAAAACTAAATTATCGAATTGACAGTCTGATTTAAAAGAAGCCCATGAAAAGACATCACATCTACCATCACCACCCAATAACCACATAACAAAACAACAAACACCCCGATTAAGTTTCTATATTGACCATTAACTGTATTGGCATGGAAGGTAGTGTAACGAAGTGAAGTGTTCTCTGCAGTGTCTTTATTATCAAATGCATACATATGTGCTATAGCAACGATTTTATGTGAACGGATATAAAATATTCAAGTCTTGTTTATCACTTGTCTGTTTTAGTCTTTAAATTGGCATCAGGCAATGTAGCTTTCACGCTGGTGCTGTTTAAATTTGCTTCAGTTCATGTAGGTTTAACTGCAGTGCAATTAATTATGGCATACGATCACATAGATTTTAGTCTAACTATGTAAGAGTACATCTATGTTTTTCTGAACTTTCAATATTGGTCGAGTAAAAATGATTAACCTAAATCAAAACACAGACTTTTTAAAAATATTTTTCTATTATAATAGTGTCCGCCTTAACTCCTATAAAAGCAGTGTTATATCAAATATCCACCATAGGTCAAATGTTCCACAAGTGACTATTTCAGTAACATATATACTTAAGAGTACACTGTCATCCATGATCCATATTGTAACATAAGCTTTTTATCTGTAAATGGCGTACTTCATAGATGTTGAAAACGTTAAAATTAAAATAAAAAATGTAACAAAACGCATTTTGGTCTCAATAAATAAAAACCGAGAAAAAGAAAGAAAAAAAAAACGTTCCAATAGTTTTTAGGCAACACAGAAATCAATATTTTACTTATTTACACGCTACATACCAGTTTTAACGTTTCAGTGAAACAAATATGAAAAAATGTCAAAAGTTTTAAACCGTAGTCGAGAAAACATTGAAAATTGAAACATTCCAAAAATGGGACTGCAAAAGGTGCGTCATCTCCCAATGTATACACGCCTGGCCTACACTACCAGATGTCAGCACTATGTTGTACCATGTTTACGTAAAGTATCGTAGGCTAGCATAATATCTTCATTATTGAACGATATTATTTTATCTAGAGTATGACAAATGATAAAAAAATGGAGGTACCAAATATAAATAGTGCAACAGCAAAAAATATATTGAACGTTAAAGAACGCGTTTTTTCAAAAGTCAAAAGTCACCTGCATACCTAACACGGGCACTTCGTACAATCGTGGCATACCTACTCAGTAAAGTGGGAACTTCCCGCCACAATTGCATTCCAGTAGTAGTACAGTCGAGTAGGTTTCTTGCTCAAAGACCTTTATTTTCTACGAACAAATACAAATATGCACGTCTATACTCTAAACAACGACCCAAATCCAACCAAATTTTTAATTTTTGTTTGGGCATTGTTTGTTGAATCGTTTATTTGTTATCTTTGATTTAACGTTTGCATTTATTCTAAGAAAATAAGGGTCTTTGAGCAAGAGACGAGCCGTTTTCTCTTTACTACTGTAGAATTGTACCATGTTTGATAAATCAATAATTTGGTTTATTGATATTCTAAGGTTTAGATAAAATGTCAAACTTGAAGCAAGTCCGATCTACTAGAGCTACTATACTCTTCGTGACATTGCTTTTGGTAACGATTTTCGCATTCTCAACGAGCATCGGCAAGATGACAGTTTACATACCGTCAACTCACGTCGCGGTTCGATTTTCTTTCACGGCATTCAAAAATACACCAACACCGGCTCAAATATGCTCAAATAAAATAAAACACACCAAAGAGTGGTTAACTTAACAATATATATATATATATATATATATATATATATATATATATATATATATATATATATATATATATATATATATATATACAAGGAGCCATTGTCTATATGGGATCTCAATTTCAGTTTGTTTGTTTGTTTGCTTGAATTTTAACGGCCGGCGCACCAGCACTTTTAGGCTATTTAGCGCCATACAATACAATAGGTTAGATGTTCAAAAATAAGAAAGGTTTAACATCGACCAGCGATATATAAAAAAACCATAATATTTAAATATAAAATGGTAAGATGTTGGTAACAGGAAAATATGAAGCTTCCCAATCAACGGGAGATGTAAATGGTGTATGTTGATGATAAGATGTTGTAAATGAGAGGTGATATTTGCATTAGATAAAAATATTATAGGTGATGGCATACAAGTTATAGTTTAAAATAGAGATTTATTTCCTTTAGGAAATCTAAAATACAAGTAATTTGTATTGTATAAATCAAAAAGTTCCTTCATGTCATGTACATTATAGTATATAACACGCGTAGGTTGCAAGTCAGAACACTCGATCCCAACGTGCTTAACAGTGAATGGCTCATTGCATGAAACGCACTCTGGTGGATCTTCACCTTTCAGTATGTGGGAGTGGGTTATGTATGTATGACCGATTCTGATTCTTGCAATGACAACCGCCTCCCTACGGATAGTTCTGTAGGAAGGAGTCCATTCTCCCAAGGTTGGTTTGATGGCATGAAGTTTGTTATTGACTGCATCATCCCATGACGCCTGCCACTTCTGACGTAGGTACTTTTTGATACAAGGTTTAAAATCAGTAAACGGTAATTCTAAATCCGATGGTTCTTGGGATAGAGCCATCTTATCAGCCCGGTCTGCTTCTTCATTACCTCTAATACCAATATGGCTAGGTAGCCAACAGTATACTATATTGTAGGAGTTACTAAGTTCCGAGTTTTTGACGAGGATATCGACTAGTAATGGATTATCCAGTTTTCTATGGTGTAGCGACTGATGTACTGACAGCGAGTCACAGAAAATAATGCTATTTAAATTGCGTTTTTGTTCAATAAATTTCAGAGCAAGGTCTATTGCTCTGATTTCCGCTGAAAATATGGACGCATCGTTTGGCAAGCGCACTTTTGGTTATGTGCTTGCCACTAACGAAGGCTGCAGCAGCCTTGTCATCAACTTTTGATCCATCAGTAAAAAATTTTGTGTAGTTTTTAAAATCGTTGAGGAGTTCATGATAAGAGTTCTGGAAAATGGCAGGATTTGTCTCAGATTTTCTCCCATCATGCAACGTAAAGATCACTATGGGTTGCTTATGGAGCTAAGTTGGTGTTTCCGAGACAAACGTGTTCTGAACTGTAGGGAGATTAATTTTGATAGTGTCAAAACTGGGTGATATTCTGATGCCAAATGAAGGTATGGCATTTGGTTTGTTTTCGTATAAAGTTTTGTATTTTGGTTGAAAAACAGCCGACAAAGCAGGGTTCAGAGGGTTTTATCTTAACCTAAGAGCGTACTGTATAGAAAGCATTTCTCTGCGGTGCGATAAAGGTGGTTCATTCGCTTCCGCGAGAAGCGGAAGACATCTCAAGACATCTCCATGAGAAAGCCTCAATTTCAGGCATAAGTGTATGTAAACACATTTGGACAGTGTTACATGTAATCTGGAACTAAATTATGAAAATTAGACATGGAGATGCTATATGGTATGTTTTAGGAAAAGTCTTCAAAGAATTAAAAGCTGTAGATTTGCATTTAACAAAAGCATACAGACTATCATGTGCCAATATTACACTCAAAAGAAAACCAAAATAGAGTTTGCCATTTATCCGAATAAAATTGATGGATACATCAAACATTATCACATATTAAAAATCTTTATTTTAGTTCTGCAATCTATGAAGAAAAAGATCAAACACATGGACCAAACGTCTCTGATACTTAACAACTGACACGTTTTAAACACCTGATATACAATTCAGTGTCAGAGTTTAAAAATATGTTTTAAAAAATTACGGAGAATCTTTTAATCATTACAGATATTTACAAACTACAACTCTTGGAAAGATAGGATAGGTGGCATGTTCCAGATCAAGCGTTAAGTATGCATGACAAAGCATTTAACATACACAACTATTAAAGGATCTTGAAAATAAAAAGTAAGCGGTAGAAAGTATATATGAAAAGGGTACAATAAGTAGATTAGCTAGTTAGAATTGGGAGAGCAAGTTATGTTATGAATAAAATATATTAATGACATCACTCATTTGGGAATGACTGACAAAGTGTGGATAAATATAATCGCCAAGAACCGCGGATGGTTTTTTTTTGTTTTAAAAATAAAGAACATTGAGGATGTAAGTAAGATTAAACGAATGATTATTCTAAATGGATCGATATTTATATTGCATGATGTATGTCAACACAAAACCAAAGTCAAATCGGCATGAAAAAAGGTAAATAGTATGTGAATAAGGTGCACGTGGTAATCGTGATTAGACGGCAATCTTTCAGCACGTTAATAGATGCTTTGTTACAATGCAATACATGGAATAAGAAAATAAAAACCAAACAAAGTAACGACAAAGTAATTGATTCCCAGTATAATAAAAAAGCTGAAAGACAGATTCATATTAAATAGCCGCAAGATAAAATGAGTGTCGATATACGTCAACCGGTGATAGAAACTGTAATATTTAACACAATTGAAAGAAAATAATATAAAATAATAATGTAAAATAATGTAAAACCGTCAATTACGTGTCAGAACCACCAAAGTATATAAGTTGTATATTCTGTGTAGTGAATATAATCCATTGAACCTATCGTAGTGTGCAGATACTAAATATGATTATAGGACGGTTCCTGCTGAATCACAGAGCTTTTGCTATGTCGGCATATTTCTATTTCTATGCACATCTTTGCGATTTTAAGATAGTCCTAATTTTAAATATGTTATTAACTATACAAACAAAATGTTCAATCCACCTTGGAAGTACAGTCAGCAACGTTACAAATACAACAGGGGAGAATGATCGAGGATATAGCAAAACAAATACAACATGCATAAATCTTAGGTGTGTTAAATAAATGGGATTAAAGGTGTATTGCAGGGGAAACAACGAACAGATTAGAGAAAACTAAGAATGAAAGTGATCCTAGAAAATCTTACCCTCGTCTGTAAGAAGTTAGTTCCGCTGAGAATGCCGTATCTATGAGGCGAAATCGCAGTACTACTGAATTATGGAGCTGTTAGGGCCGCATAGCCGCGGGTTTTATGCTGATTCGCCAGTATAATTGACTGATAAAAAGTGTTAAGCCAGAATTGCCAATGTACTGATATTCAATTGCTATAACGTTTTAGTTATGCAATTTAATTGGATTAAAGACAGAATGACAAAAAATGCAAATGTGGAGAATACCGCTTGGAAAAGATGAAGCATGTGTAGTCTATTAGAATGAGATATATACAGCCACCTCCAGTGATAACGACATTAATAAGCTAATGAATTATTAGCAAATAGGGGTGGGAATTTAAGAGAACTGTAAGCAGTCAATAAACCATTATAGTCTTTCCATTCTCCACAACGGTCATTTGAAACTGATCAACAGCTATCTGGCTAACGTTTTACAGCTATCTGGCTAACCGCTCCCATCTTTGATTTGCTGTGTTTTTATACCTACATTGAATTGACCTTGCATGGTTGAAATAAATATTTTTTAATATCGTTTAATTACATTACATACTCCGTACAAAACGTAAATAATTACAGATATTGTTCCAATAGACTTTGCAGATTCTTCGTACAGATTTATTTCGAATAAACTTTGAAAAACTCTTTGTATGAAGAGGCAAATCAACTGATAAGTAATTATATTCTTCCTTGTAATCAATGACATCCCATACATTCCTGACCGGAATAGCGGTAATCTAAATTGGATACAATTATAGATCTCAAATATTACTGACCGAGACAGGATTCGCATCCAGACAGTGACACTCCTTTTCGGAGACAAGCATGTACCCTTACAGCGATATTCATAATTGATATAACGACATATAAGACATTACTGACCCTGGTAGAGACATATAAGAAATTATTGACCCTGGTAGAGGTAGTGTTACTTGGGTACAGTTATTTCTTAGACAATACTGATCCAGAGAGAGGTACCATTGCTTTGAGAATTACGACGCAGCCAATTCTGTCTCAGTCAGTACTAATTGATCTTGGATACAGGGGTAGATAATATTAGCTAGGACAGTTGTATTCTCACCAGGAGAGACGATGTTTCACACTTAAGTGTTTAATATTCATTATTGTGGAAATCAATTGCCTCGGATACTTAGAAAAGCAGTTAGCAAAATGTGAAACAAGAGATGCTGTGTAATCTAGCCTACTCATTAGTTCTCATTGTATCTGACCGGCGCATTTGTCAGCTGTACAAACGGAAGGGGAACATCACGAACCCTCAGCAAATTCTATCTCGAAGTTGCGATTAAAAACGCAGCTGATGTATAAGATATATGACGCTAAGAAACATTTACAGGAAGTATTCCTAACATATCAGGGTGAAAATGTTAGACATGATAACGTTGTCAGTTTAATGCCCTATCCAATGTTAGCTAATATCTGATAACAACGAAACAAAACAAAACAACATTAACCTTAACATTGCCAACCTTGATGTTACTACCCTTCTACGCATTCAGGCGTCAAGCTAACACGTGACATATCAATGTACAAACGTTTGACTTATAATAAAGCTTTCACAATGACTCTATACAATATCGCAACTGAAATAGAAGACACAGGAGTTTGATAACGTTATTAGAAGACCTTAACGCATATCTAACTGTTGATACGCCACAAGCACCAGAAATGTGATTGATATATCTCGCTATTAACTACTAAGGTAACAATTTTTTTTTATCTTTATATTGCTTGATTGTAAATTATATACTGATTCATTCTGAAAAACGGATTTTGTTTTAAATATATTGTTTGGCCCTAAGGAACACCATACATCTTCATTATCTTTGATGTGCCAATCCGTAGAAAAATATTCGTCTGTGTGGGACTTGACTACCGTGCTATATTTCATTTGTCATACCATAAGTAGACTTTCTATGTAAATTTCCAGCTGAAAATTGCAATGAATTATAAAATGAACAGATTTTAACTGCAAGAATAAAACTTAAGTCTGCTGTATTGACATCCTGAATATTATACCGCAACTTCTAGTGCTTTACTCCTACCACCAGTTTGAGGCAAGATAATGAGTTATATGGATTGTTTTCCTCAATCTTTGACGATAGTGCAGGAATTGAATTTAAACTTGATCTTATCCCCCCCCCGTCTCTCTCTCTGTTGATATCAGGTAGATAATGATGTTAAAGAGAGAACTAGTATACCGATGTTGAACTTATTTTTCTTAAACGGATGCAGTCAAGAACAGTCAATTAAAATATATTACAGATATTGGATATTTGGTATTATTCAGCCTTTACAATTCTTTTTTTGTCAAAAGTTTATTTACTACACCTTACTAAAACCTTGAATCACTGTATCCAGGAGGAAGAAAAGAACATGGACGCAATGTTGTTCATTCAATATATTGAGACAGATCGTTTATAGCGTAATGGTGGTTAAATATTTGAATATGATCAGCTTCAAATTAATTACACCGTCGTCGAGTGAAAGGAGTGTAACAATCCAACATATATACATTTAATTAAAACTAACACACACACACACAGACACACACACACACACACACACACACACACACACACACACACACACACAAATGTCCATGATTTTGAAGGTGTGTTACAATCCTATACAGTGCCTTGAGGAACATCCATTTTGTGTAGAAAACATTTGGCCATGTAGATCCAATACTACGGTTATAATGATTAAGTATCCAGTATCCATCAAAAAGTTGGACTGGTTACCTGCTTTGAGATTTACCAGTTCAAAAATTCAAACTATATGTATAGCGAGAGAGATGTGTGTGTGTGTGTGTGTTTGTGTGTGTCTGTGTGTGTGTGTGTGTGCAATTTTCGGACTACCATTATGAAAGATCAAATTGTATCTATAATTATAGAAGTCCAGCATAAGATTCCCCGATGTGTAGATAATTCAACAAAATGTGTAACGTCCGGATTTACTTTGAATGTTCACCTCTCCTTTAGCTTAGTGGTTACAACGTGCGCCTCAGAAGCGGAATGTCGTGGCTTTGATGTCCGGCCGATTCATACCAAAGACATGACGCAGATTCATAGAATGGTTGAGTTTAGACAATACAAGAATTATACTGGTCAGATTTATATAACAATGTCTACTCTAATGGTTAGCTTCTATGAAATATAATTTAGACGCAAATTTTTATTTTACCACTAGATCATGTAAAACATCACAAATTTCGTAACAAGCGAAAGCGTTTGCATAATAATAAAAACAAATATGCTCACGTGTCCTTGGAATCATACAAGATATGTTGCATCAGGGACAAATTAGTTTTTAAAATTAGGTACAATTATCAAATTAGCTAGGAAAGAATAGCAAGTCAGGCACATTTTGATGCATGTACCTACATTTTCAAAGACAGGACATGCTAAAAAAAACATAGTGTGCATACTGTAATAAAATGATTATAGAAAACAACAAGTGTATACTTTTGTTCATGAAGTACAGAAGTACATAAAACACTCGTCTCTTAGCTTCATGTACACAAAGTTTTGAAAAGAGTTATTCAAAGATATGTTTAATGTTTCACAATATGAAGTAATGAATATAAACGTATCATTTGATTCTCTGTTGAACTGTACCTACGGAGTGCAACTATTTGACTCGCAATGCTTTTTTTAGTTGTATTTTCCATGTATCCCGACTACAGCTTCCCAAATTTTGAAAGCAATAATATTAAGTAGAAGAATCCCTTTCAACGAATCCCTGTATATATTCCCCCAAAAATATGTCCAAGATAAAAGGTCATCTATTTGTTCATGTTTTCCGTACCCACTTGGAATTCCTGTTGGAATGACTGATATCTGATGTTCCTAATAATGAGTGAAAACTAATATGAGCCGTTTCTGCATGGTTTTGTCTGCTATTTTAAGAACCAGTGAAACTTAAAGTGTGCCCTGTTTAAAATAATGTGTTAGCCAGAGGCGTACTAAGAGTAAATGGTGCCCGGGCGACGATGAAGACCCAAGAAGCTTTTGTCGCGCTAAGAGGTCTGATGCCATGGGCCACCGTCCTCCTCCACCCTCGCCATTAGTAGTTTATTTTTATTATGTCTTGTTTCCAAAAATTAGGAACATTAAAGAGCCCAGTTTAAAAGTACCGCGTTGTCTGATATTTATAAATGTGTTATTTTAAACAGAAGTGAGACTTAAAGTACGTTTTGTAATTTCTGTAATACTCTCAAAATATGGTAAGACAGTATCTCTACAGATGTTTGAATGAGCTGATGGTAAAATACGAACCTAATTTATAAGGTAAATTGCGAAATCTCTCTTTCAACCTATTTAGGTTCTACAATTACACTTTAATTGCTTTGTAATGCGTACGGTGTCCTGGACATGTACTTTAAAACTGTGCCAGAGGCGACCGTCCTTCCCTAATCCCGCCGTTAGTACTTTATTCGGTGTTTCCAAACATTAGTAAACATTAAAGTGCCTAGCTCATACATACCGTGTTGTCTGATATTTCTGAATGTGTTATTTTAAACAGAAGTCAGAGTTACAATGCGCGCTGTTTAAAGTACTGTGTTATCTGATCGGTTCCAAACGATGTAAAACTTATTGTGGGCCATGCTCAAAAGACAGTGTTTTCTGGTGTTTACAAATATGATAAAATTGTTTTGTGCCCTCTTTAAAACACCGTGATGTCTACTGTTTCTTTAAAAAAAATTAGTACAATTTATGTGTGGTTTGTTTTAAAGAGTTTTGATTGATCTTTATTTAAAAAGTAGTGAAAATTACTACGTGCCCCTGTTTCGAAAACAACATGAAGTCCGATGTTTCTAAATATGAGAGAAAATTACTGTGTTACCTGTTTAAAAGACAGTGTTGTCTGACGTTTCTAAAAATGAAGGATACTTACTGTGCATCCTGTTTAGAAGACTGTTGTCTTTTATTTTCAGTATTGAGTAAAAATTGCATTATGCCCTCCGTAATATAGTGTGGTGTCTAATGTTTAATGTCTATTAAGGACTGCGCTGTATAAGGTATAATGTCTAATAAGGAATGCGCTGTCCGCTGCTTCTACAAACGATTGACACAATTATCGTGTGCCTGTTTAAACGACGTTGAGTGCAGGTAACAGTGTTGTATAAAATATTTTCCTTGAACATTATACTTTGTAGGAGTTACTAAATAAGACAGGCACAATAACTGTGGATACATTACAAAGCACGCAACGTTTTGTAATATCTATTATATTGTCCATGTATGGTAAGACAGTATCACTACATATTTGTTAATGAGTTGATGGTAAAATAAGAACCTAATTTATCAGGTGAAGTTCAAAAGGTCTTTCAACAGACGAAGAGCTTGGCTAGGCCTTTTACGATCTGCTACTACTTTGTTATGCAAGCGGTGTCAGGACATCTGCTTAAGAACTGTACATACAGTGTCCATGACATGGACTTTAGAATTTTGCATATTGTGTCCGTGGCATGGACGTTATAACTGTGTATTCAGTGTCCGTGGCATGAACTTTAGGACTATGCAGATAGTGTCCTTGGCATGGAATTTAGAATTTTGCATATTGTGTCCGTGGCATGTACTTTAGGGCTGTGTATAGTGTCCGTGGCATGGACTTTAGATACATGCAGACTATTTATGAGTCTTTTTTACTAAAATAATAATTCCCTATCCGATAATACACACGAGTTAATATTTCATGTAAAACATTGTTACATGTGTGCACAAATAGCTTTAGTTATATTAATTTGAAAATAACGGTTATTAATTTCTTTGATGCTCACAAATGACTCATTTTTACACCCCTCCTAACCTGCGAAGTGTATTGTATTTAATACACACACACACACACACACACACACACCAATTAAACTCTTTGATCAGAAAAACGTAATCTGACTTGTTCTAGGTCTTGAGAACTTATTAAGAAGCGACACGGTTTAAGAGATACATAGGAGTCATGTCAAAGTTAAGTAATCAATAACAAAAAAAACACAAAGGAAAAATAATAGCGAACTAATATGCTTGCTGAAATGCAAACTTAAGGCAATGCAAAATAAGCAGCATAGTAAAATCAACAATCATGACGTGAATTTTAGATTATTCGTTGTAAGTAGGTACTATTTGGATGTACGAGACTGCAAGTGCAATTTAAAATATAACATGCATCAAATTAAATGGACTCATTTATTAATTAATTCAAATATCACATCTCTTATGCATTATTAATTGAATGATGGATCACTTTCCTACAACAAGTGATCTCGGCGTATCATGTATACTGGCAACTTGCACGGATAGTTAAAATAAATATCCAATGTTTTTGTTCTTTTCGTGTTCATGTTTTTATTTTGCTAAGCGGTGTCGGTCGGTACAGATTTTATGTGTGGTACATACCTTCAAACTCTACAGCCGTTTTCAAAAGTTAATTGTCTGGAGCTTTCGTTGGCAAATTTTGTATTATGACTAGATGTTCCCGAATGAAAATGTAGCAATCTGATATCCACTATGGTCGCACCGATTGTCGTTTCAAAAATATTGGTATCACCAGCTGCCATTTAAAAACTTTGGTCATATCAGCGAGGGCTTTTTACTGATGTATGGTCTATCTTAAATAAAGATGGTACTGCTTTCATGTTTATTGTATATTTACTGACACTTTATTTAAGGAGACTTTTTACTCCCTGGCTGGTTCTGAAACAACACGGATATTCTTGCCATTACAGAATGGCGACGACAGCAGCCATCTTTAAAATATTGCTATCGCCACTCCTTATTAGCATGGTCCATTGTAGTCGAGTGGTCAAACGCGCTCGCATTTATGGATAACTGATATCTAACCTCTGTTTGTGTGGGTTCGATTTTCGAATAGGCCAACATGGGTACGTGAGAAGGCTTGTATGTACCTTCCCTTGGCTAGCTTGTCCTTCACTGGGTGTTCTTAGGTTATTCTTCCACTAAATATACCAGCCACCCTATTTAGCCTAGTATGTGCTGAATGAAAAAAACGTACAACCCACAAGACCACACACTCTTCTTTATAAGAATTTTTTATTACAGTGGGATTCTTTTTCATGCAACATCTTCATATATCTTTTTGATATTTGAGAAATGGTGCCTATCTGACTTATAGTATGACCGCCAAAACTATCATCTTAAACACTTTGTTATGGTCACTCCTTCCTAATGGGCATGTGATTTTCACTAAAATATAGCTTACAATATCCAGCTAGACCGGAATGAAAATGATGCTAATCTTTCGTCGTTACTCATTCAGAACAAAAAAATCATATCAACTTGTGTTTCTAGCAGATGGCATCTTACATTATCGTGTTGGTCCTAACTGAACATGATTTCAGTTTGAGTTCCAGTACCTTCAACATATCAGCTAACTGAAAATCTTTCTTCCCCAAAGAATTTTTAGACAAGTGAAGAGTCTGCCATTCCATAATAAAACGTATCGAGCTTTAAGGCAATACCATCCTTTAAGCCTCTAATAACCTGCATTTCTCAGTATTGCTATAATCACCACCCACCCTCTATAAGCATGCGAAGAATATAGTACATGGTTATCTTGTTGAATTTTGATGCAATATCATGATACACTGCATCATTCAAATCAGATGCAATATCATGGGCCACTGTTGCATTTAAATGAGATAATATAGTATGGCACACTGTAGCATTCAAGTGATATGCAATAATACAGTGCACATGTTGTATTCATCTGAGATGTGATAGTATGGCACACCGTAACATTCAGCTGAGATGCAATAACATGGTATACTGTAGCATTCAATTGAGGAGGAATAGCATGGCACACTGTAGCATTCATAGCTGATGCAATATAATGGTACACGTGAACAATAGCAAGGCTTTACAAATTAAAGATTACAATCATTAATCTTCAAAATTCCTTTTCACATATCCCATCCCACCCCTACTTGAGTCCGCATATGAGAATCTGCGTTTCAATATATTAAATGTTTATTTCGTTGAATATTGTTGCAGTATATAATAAATATAAACCTAAATACAGAGCCAAATGTAACCAAATGCACGGGTTAGTTTTTTGTTTTAAAACGTTTGACCTATTTTAAATCAAGAATTCTTGCGGTTTACATTGTTTACCTCTACTTCTTATGTGAAAATAACATTACCTCTGAAAATACATGTATCTTCCATGGATGCATGACTAGGTGCATATCACTGCTATATCTTCTTAAATTAAGTTTGGTTGACATTAATGTCTCCTTCTGTGGTATTTGACATTGTATTTGTTTATCAGCATCTTTTGAGATGGAGATAGAATCAACGTCGTATTTTTAAATGTTATATCTAGCTCTTTTCATGACATTTTACCATTCATGGACCTTGATGACATTGTATTAGCTTATCACGTGTTTTCATGTGTGCCATTTTGCTGTGTTACTAAGACGTCATGCATTACCATTCTCAAACATTCCTTACATTGTAGTAACTATATCACGTGATTTCATGTGCAGCATTGTTCTGTTTAACTGTCATGGTTTTTTTATTATTTGCTATCATTTGTTTTAAATGTTGATGAGTTTATCTTCTATTTTCGTTCTGGCTTTGTAATCAATACAAATTTCCTGACGTGCATCTTTCAAATAGTTTTGTTTTACATCTTTACTCTTTATATTGTCGCGATTTATTTGAAAGGAATGTTGTCTTTTCTCAGTGGTGAGTCACTTCTAAATAAATCTTGTAAAATCTATCATATCCCACTCAGTTTCAATATTTTGTGACCAGGCCGTCCAGTCCTGACACTAACTTCATAATGCTGAATGTCAATCAAGCTTGTTTCAAGTTCACATCAAATCAATCTTGATATTTACGTGCACTGGGACAGAGGATTTTAGATGCAGTTGAGTACATTGAGTCATTGAAGGAATCCCAGTTTTCTTCGATATTCTCGAAGTGTGTATCAATTGTATGCAGTTGGCTGAATAATTATTTTAGTTTGGTGTATTTCAGCTTTCTGGACACTTGTTTTTTACCTGTGTAAGCCTGCTAGGCTTAATACATAATATTGAGTTTGGAAATGATGAGTCCATGGTGTAGTCCGCATTCTGCACTTCTCAAAGCCTTTGTCACTAATATCCACTATGTCCCATCTCCTAATGGTGATGTAGTCAATAGGTTGTATTTGCCTTGAACGTGGATACATCCAGGACGTCTTCTTGAGGTTTTGCAGCAGTAATATTTTTTGTTCATAGGGGAGCCATTTTCAGCACATTTTCTCTTTAGGAGTGCGTTGCAGTCGCATTTCAAAGTTGCCGATTCAATGTTTCCTAATGGTACCGGGCCATCTCTTTTTATTGTGTCCACTCTCCCACTGAAGATACAACGGATCTATGAGCCTTTCTGCCCTTGGCACTTCTGCAACAAGAGACTCCATGTCTTCATACATTTGTTCTCATCTGGGTTGGTCATAGTGCGAATATATAGGCCATGGTACGGTTATTCATACATGCATACATGTTCTTTAACTACATGTTACAATCAATCGATTTAAGATATACAAAACGGCTCATATATTTTCCTTCGTCATAAAGTACGTTCTAAAAGAATTATGCGTGCTACATACTTATTTAGTTAACATTGACCTTAAATTCATGGAAATTCATATATCCATGATCAACAGACTTGACATTCGATGTTTTCTATTGTATAAAAAAAGCATTTTTCCACCAGTGTGACTTTAAATATTGATATTCATATCATAGTATAAATATGCGCTGGATTAGATCAATGCAGAAAGCATTTTTAATGTTAAGAAGTTGCTGAAAAAGTGCAAGTCTCTGCTCATGTATTAAGGAAATGCGAAACGTTACGCAATCTTGAATCATGATTAACAATTAACAATCAAGAATCCGAGCACAAATAAATCGACTCTTGTATAAAGACGACTCCGCTTTGGGTGATAATCAAACGTTATGGATCTGAAACCTCGACAAATGTTATTGCCAGTCCTTGACACTAATGTAATTCTTTACCATACAGCTTCTATCACCAGTGATACATATTTCACGAGTCTAACAAGCGAAACAAACACTATTTTAATGTGAAACAAACACTATTTTAATGTGAAACAAACACTATTTTAATGTGAAACAAACACTATTTTAATGTAAAACAAACACTATTTTAATGTAAAACAAACACTATTTTAATGTGAAACAAACACTATTTTAATGTAAAACAAACACTATTTTAATGTGAAACAAACACTATTTTAATGTGAAACAAACACTATTTTAATGTGAAACAAACACTATTTTAATGTGAAACAAACACTATTTTAATGTGAAACAAACACTATTTTAATGTAAAACAAACACTATTTTAATGTAAAACAAACACTATTTTAATGTGAAACAAACACTATTTTGATGTGAATTACAGAATAATAATTGCCCCGTGTATCATGATTTAGTATAGAAAATATTGTACCTAAAATATATTGCTCGACCCTTAGTAGCAGAAAACCTTATTGCTAAGGCATTGTATACAGTTGCTAAGGAAAACTGGATAAAAGCATTACGGTTAGAAAGATTATACATTTTTTTTAATTCAGGTCACATGTATGTAGTGCAATTACAACACCATATATAATTTGCTATAGATAGGTTTATCTCGAACAGTAAATACAGTAGGAATCGTTGACGTCCCATTTTGCTAGCTACTGACATGTTACATTTGCAGTAAGGTATATCGGTATCTAATTTCTGTTTTTTTTACATGAAAAGGTACACATAACTAAATTTACGTCACTAAGAAGTTCGATACATTGTTTAGCTTTATTGTTCCATGCCTAAAGATCTTGAAATCCTCCCCACCCCCATCCAACTCAAAACTTAGAAGGAACAAAACAGAATTGTGACACTTTATTAATTCCACAGAATAAAGTCACCATAGAGTCATTATCTAGTTTACCGTAACAAAGCGATAATGTATTACGCAATCTAATATATATTATGATCAGGGTATGTCTATCACTCTTAATGACACTAGGCCACAAAGTCGACACCAGTTTTTTTTAAATGCAGATTTCATGGTTGACATTGATATAATGTTCTCTCTCAATATTTCACTGGTATGTGTCGTCGAATATTATCCTGATATCGATTAAGGTATATACTAAGAGGAGATAAGTTTATTGTAGTAATTTCTATGTTAAAATGATTCATGTGGTTCACTTTGAACAAGAATATGGCTTTTCGAAAACTTTAATTGATTACTATCAATGAGCCACGTCCTTATTAATCATTGTATGTATTTCAGTTTACCTTGTTTAAAGACAAAATATCGATTTCTTCTAGATACCTTATCTAAGAAGTCCTCATGCTGATCATCTGCCTTGAATACTCCATTTGGAACACATTGAATCTAGCAGTAGACTGGTATTCAGTTAAAAACGCATGGTGGCACTTATCTGATATACATTCTGGATCTGAAGCGCACAATATGATTCATACAGAAGATAATTTGATAATGGGAGAAAATTAATAACTACTTTGCACCGGATAAACCCTCTTACATGGAAATTGCTGATTTGTAGTTATAAATAAAGTACTTGTAGAAAAAACAAATCTTGATTGTATGTTTATAATTTCAATCACAGCCATTATAACCAGCACAACCATTATAATCGCCACATATCAACACCACTATACTGTCCGTAAAGGAATCAGTCGCCAAACGCTATTACTGCCTCGTAAACAAAGGCACACTGACCTTTAGTAGATGTGATAACTGTTTTACACTACGCCAAAGGTGACTGAAATTTAATAATAGAAACAGCGGCAAGAATACGGTGGTAGATTGTTTGGTCTGAAGATGAGACAAAACAAGCAAACTGAAGAATTGATACCGTATTTGTTGAATGTGCTGGGTTATCAAAACAAGAGAAAGAAAATATCGGTGCAAGAGCTTGGGTTCCTGAAGTCAAATAAATAAACTAAAAAAGATGTATGCAAACCTTTCGAATTTTGCATTACTAAAGTCAAATAAATAAACTTAAAGGTATTTATGCAAACATATGAGTTTTGGAATACTAAAGTAAAAAAATAAACGGAATAACAATATTTCAAACAAGCGTGTTTTTAATATAAAATAAGTAAGCAAACAGACATAAGTGCAAAATTGGAGTTTTCTAATGACATTTGGACCCTTATTCATTTTTCACTCTAATTCTGAATAATACTCATTAACCACCAGCATTTGCTTTAACAAACCACATGAAAAGGAGACATACATTGCAACATTGGATACTCATAAAAGGCCTTAAAGTAATAGTTTGCATCATGGAACATATAAGGTAAAGTGTTTTGTGACCTAGTTCAAATCAGACAGGTAATGTAACCTGTATGTAACATTGCATGTTGTTATACGCTTCTGAAATACCTTACACGGAAAGGACAGGACACACCAGGCAGCAACAGATTTAGCACAGTTAAGCCAAAGCTTATTAGTATATGGTGTGTAATTTAGGACGGTTGTATTCTGAGGAATTCTTTTTAAATTATGCAAGTATCACTCTTTAGATACTTTTACAAATGCGCAAATTACATATTCACATTATATGTGTTCACATTGGGGTTAGGGATTAGGGCCTGATCAATTTAACTTACATTAGATCATCTCTGCATTGTATGCCATATCGACGTATCAGTCCCTAACCCTCAACTTTTATGTGCTACTAAGAGAAACCTCCGTATCATAAATATAACCAAATTAATGCGTGACCTCCAAGAAAACCTAAAAACTTACTTACATGCTACGGCAAAACAACTCGATCACTGCCAGCGTTCATTGTTTGAAAAACATGGCCCGGCCACCAAATGCAGAGTATCAATAAAAAAGGGTTCTCCATGGCATAGCAGTGTTAGGGACCAGCGTCACACTGCTAAAAAACTACCGTAAAGCAGAGTTGCTTTAGTTTTTTAACAGACTCACTAATCATAAACAAATCTATGAAGACAATAAGAAGAACGTCACAAACATAGTCCATTGAGCAAAATTATCCCAATGCAGTACTAATATCTCAGAGAGTTCCAGCTGCAAAGAGCTCTTCGAGATAATTAACAAACTAATGTCAAGGAAGAAATGTACACCACTTCAAACTACATTCTCTCTATTAGACCTTCCGGACCTATTGTCAAATTTGTTCCGTGACAAAATAAAAACCTTTAGGGATTCGCTTGACATCACAATTGCAATTGACTTGTCACAATACAGTTATAATGCGGAATTTCAGCGAGAACCATTAGGAGCATTTGAACCAGTCCCTTTTGATTTAGTTCGGAAGGTCGTGATGAACAGTGTGATTTTTAAAACTGCCATCGTAAAGCCTCTGCTGAAGCAACCAACACTTGAACATAACGATTTAAAGAACTTCGGCCCAGTTTCTACTCTCCCATTGATATAAAATGTCTTAGAAAAAGTTGTTCTAACTCAACTTGTGTTTCTTTTGAATTTAAATAGTCATTTCAGCAATCTGCATATTGCCCTTGCCACAGTACTGACATTACTCTTTTGAAAGTATCTATTGACATTCTCTATGTGTGTTGGATAGTGAAAAGATTACAGTCCTCACCCTCATTGATTTGTCTGCAGCATTTGACACAATAGACCATGATATATTAATTCAACGTATCCATCATGTATTTGGCATTCAGAAATATAGCCTTACAGTTGTTAAAGTTCTACTAAGTCACATGGCACAAATTGTACATGCAAATGGAATACATTCCTGACCAGTTGATCTATGTGTTGGTGTTCTACAGAGGACCTGTTTTCTTCATTCTATACATTCTATACTCTCAAGTGTCATAGAGCATTACCCAGTACCAATTGTACGCTGATGACACCCAACTATGCAAGTAGAGCCACCCAACTGAAGTTGATGCTACCTTCCATGGAGTAGAGCGGTGCATTTCTGATGTGAAATCATGGATGACATGTGACAAGCTGCAGATGAATGATGATAAAACTGAGGCTATTCTGATCACAACAAAAAGACTTTCTCATTCACACCCTTTACCTCAGACAATAAAAATCAGCAACACGATCATTAATCTTTTACAGTCAGTACGAAACCTAAGCGTTACCCTAGACAGTACTCTCACATTGCACCAACATTTCATGAACATGTACAAAGCAGCATATCTTGAACTCAGACACATATGTTCCATTCGCTAATATATTTCAGTTGAGGACACTAAAACACTTGTGTGTCCATTAGTACTTTCAAGACTGGACTATTGTAACTCAGTTATGTCTGGTGCGTCTCAATATCTACTCCAGAAATTTCAAAGAGTTCAAAACACAGCTGCTCGGATCATTTTTAGAGTAATTCAAGCAGAGCACACCTCACTACTGCTATGTACCCTACACTCGATATCAATTCTATACAGAAACAAAAAAAAAGTTGTTTTCTGTGCTATGTTTCACAGACAGACTACAGTCCAACATACCTATGCAGCCTCACCCATGTGTATACACCAGCAAGATAATTACGCTACTCTTCTGACAATCGTATACTCATTGTTTCCACTATGAAAACGAAGTCATATGGATGACGTTCTTAAGAATATAAGTGCCCGACGATGTGAAACAAAATGTACATTGAAAATAGACACAAAGACACATTGGTCCCTTGTAAGAGTGCTCTTAAAACTCACCTTTTTCCACCTCAGGAACAAACTTTGAGACCTAATAATGTTTTGCATCTCATATGTTTTCAGCATTTTGTTATGTTTTCCAATTTCATGGATTTTGTTATTTGTTTGTCTCTCGTGCAGTCATATCAGTATTGATGTTATAAAGCGCTTAGAGCTTCTAAATAGTATTCGCTATACAAAGTCCTCATTATGATTGTTTTATTAAGCATGTATCACTCTAGCTAAAAAGATACTTATTCTTCTTGCCTGTGTGCACGATGTGGAATTATTGTCAGGTCGATTGATTTAGCAGATAACATTCTAACTACAGAAATAAGCATTCATATTGCCTAAGTTCATGTGCAAAGGAGACTAATTTCTAGTCAGTATATTGTTCAATTATCAGTTCAAATAGATGAATATATAATCATATTCCCCGTGTTAAAAAGCAGAAATTAATATATAGTTAATATATAAACTACTACTAAAATAACATTATATTGAAAGGCATTTATTGTCCGATATAACCAAAATGAATATCGGTTATTTTCGGATACCATTTGAATATGTGTAATAATTTAAGTGGCGACCGTTCACATAGAAAGGAAAATTTGGTTTGCGCGCTTTTGCAACAATGCTTCACATTTTAACTGATGTCATATGTGAGATATTGGCTAAGGCTACTCGTCAACGCGAGAACCCCTATAATTTTTGGATTCTATAATAGTAAATACTAAATTATAACCAAGACATTGATCTTTTATATACAAGCTCATATCCTTTCGATAATTTTTAAATTTAAGAGTATTTATTTCTTGATTTCGACTGGACGTTTGCTGTCTATATTTTGCAGACCGGGCCTAACTAACATTGTCACTGTATTTGGTTAATAACTTCTAGAGTTTGTATCGATTGAAAAGAAACGATGGCCGCTGTAAGATCACAAGATGTTATTTGCAGAATAGTCAAAGGTGGAATTTTCGAACTAGAAATGAAAGATATATAATAGATAAGTCATATATAAAAACCTTGATAATAATTACCAACACATCAATGATAATACATGGTGTTCCAAACTATACTAAACACAGCAGGTGCAATTTAAATCAAGGTTTTAAGAATCCTAAATTTAGATGCCATAGTTCAATCTGATTTGTTATTTAATATAATATATACAGCGCAATCTTTGAGTAGATTTTTAGTTCTTGCCTATAATGATCATTACGTTAAAAGTTTAGTAAGCCACTTTGGAGAATAATTTCCGTTTGCAAAAGTGGTCCAACTCTGCGGATGAATATAAAATGATAATTTTATTCAGTATAACGACAGCTGCTATCTGACTAATATTTGAACTGTTTTATATTTTCTTGTTAAATTTTGCACACTCAATTTATTACAACTTGATATTGAACAACAGCAACTGATGTCTCCTCTACAAAGTCGGTGTTTCATCATCAGTATAATTTTCAGGTCTTGCTTCTAGTGATCATAAAGTTACAGTTTTAGTATGACTCTTTAATATGATGCATTAGTTATAAACATAAGATACATTTTAAATGATGATATTTTAAAAATGGAGAACTTTTGACAATTTCTAAATTGTCGATCAAGTCAAAGTCAGATTTCCATTTGCACCAAGTACAATCGGCAGAAAAACGATTGCATTTGTATCGAAATGTTATCTTCATTTGTTTAGCATCACCATAAATGCAAAATTAAAACCAAATAAGGCAGGTACTCTCCTTATTCAGCTCTCCAAAACAGAATACAGGGTCGTAGTCCCACACTACCATTTTTCCATTCAATCATGCAACGTGCCAACTGGATTTGTTGGTGTGACATGATATGCAATATGTTTATTGGCTGCTCGAACATCTTTTCATGATGAATGATCATTGGTTAGACATAGATAACATGATCCACCCTAATGGTTGGACATATACAACATGATCAACCCTAATGGTTATACACTGATAACACGATCAACCTAATGATTAGACATAATATAATATAATCCACCCTTATGATTAGACATAATATAACACGATCCACCCTAATGGTTAGGCATAATATAACATGATCCACCCTAATGATTAGACATAATATAGCATGATCCACCCTAATGGTTATACTCTGATAACACGATCCACCCAAATAGTTAGACACGGATAACATGTTCCATCTTGATGGTTATATTCAGATAACAAGGTCCACTGTAATGGTTAGCCTCAATGAAGTATCATTTAGATGCAACATTTTGAAATTAAACAGCTTGTACAAAATTGTTTCCATAATAATAAAAACAGATATACTCACATGTGTCTTCCCAATCCTACAACATATCATACAATAGGCAGATAAATAAATTTTAAACTAAGTACAATTATCAAATTAGCTAGGAAAATAATAACAAGTCAGGGACATATTGATACCAGTATTTTCAAAAACAAGATATGTTCAAAAATACAAACATATTGTGTATACTGTTATACAGTAATTATAGACAACAACATAAAAATGTTTTTGTTCATGAAGTACAGCAGTACATGAAACACTCATCTCTTAGCTTCATGTAGACAAAGATTTAAGAGTTTGAAAACGAGATATTCAATATGTGTTATTTTTGACAATATAAAGTAAGAAATAGAAAGGTATAATTTAATTCCTGTTTAACTGCACTTGCAGCGTGTAACAATTTGTTTCGCAATGTTTCTTTAGGTGATTGTATCCTCTATCATGGCTACAGCTTCCCAAATATTGAAAGCACTAATATAAAGTATACAATTACCGCTCAACGAAGCCCTGTATACATTCATCAAAATCTGTTGAAAATAATTGACCATCTCTTTGTTCATGATTTATATACCGACGTGGAAGCCGTGTTAAAATAACTGATGTCTGATGTTTCTAATACTGTGCCGCGTGAGCATTGCTTTGTCTGGTGTTTTATAAACCAGTGAGAATTACAGTGTGCCCTGTTTACAATACTGTGTTAGCCAGTGACGTACTAAGGGAAAATGCAGCCGGAGCTCACAGAGGGTGAACCCTACAACTTTTTGAGGCGTCTATTTGGCAAACAAAGGCCTCCTCCACAACCGAACAAAATAATGTGAAAAAACAGAAATAATGCATCTGACCAACCTAGACGTGAAAGACATACTTGTAGCTAAACCTAAAATAAGAAGGGAGAATATTGATCTTATTATAAATTTTTTAGAAAAAGCTATTGAGAATATTAAAAATACTAAATAACCTGATTTACCTGCAAAACTACTATTTGGTGTGTATGATAAATTTTAAATGTAAAAATCCGGTTATGAAACAGTAAGTAATGATAATTTTAATAATTGGGCATATCGTATATATTACAATAAAAATCAAGTCAGCCGCGATGATTATATGTTTGATACGCTTTTTGAAAAATAAAAACATTTAATAGCGGTTTAAGCAACAACAACAAGTCTTTCGCACTGCAACAACAACATTCATTCTCACCGCAACAAAGACTGTTGTCAAAATTTGAAAATGCTAGTGAACAAATTAAAATAGCAAAAGTAGAAAGATCATCCTTAAGACTATTTAATACATGGGAGGAAGAAGGAGCAACACGAAGTGGCATTTTTCCGAGTGGAACTCGCACGATTGGTCTTGTTGCCTGTCCTAATAATATTCTCTCCGACAGAGCGCGATTAAAAATTCTCATTGGGACAGCAAGAGCTGGAAATAACTCATCGGAAACAATTAATGAAACCGTTGATATCTGTCAAATATTATTTTAAAGCGATTTCGTGGATATCGGTGTATATCGAGAATTTATCGATAAACTCTTTGATGGTTATAAGAGTGACTGATCTGCACCGGCGGTTAATTGTCACTACGATTAGACATAACGATCATAAATAAGATAATCATATATTATCACCAATATAAACCTACATGGTCAGGGCAATAAACTCGCGATCACCCGTTTTTAGAACAATTTACAGAGATGGTCTTGGTAATGTTATTCAAGGGTTATTTCCAAGGATGGCTTCCAAAAAAGCACCAATCGCAAAACAATTGACGAAGAAAACTATTAAATTTATTGGTGAAAAAGATCCTGGTGATATTGGTAATATTGCTAGTAAGGCGTTTTCTGCAGCCAAAGAAAGACTAACACGATTAATATGATGAACCCACAGCCAGTAAAATTGCAATCCACGTAAATTATGCCCGCAAATGCCAGTAAAATAATAAACCAAGCCGCGGATCAAAAACTAGCCTTGGTAAATCAAGGATCTGACGAAGAACAAAGAAATATTACTGCAAATTTAATAGCGGGATGGGGTTTGAGATCACGATTTAGATCGAGAAATTTATAATAAAATGTTCAAATCTTCATAAGATTCAGTATTTGATATAGACGCACCGATGCTCAAATATGAATCTGTACACAATTATCAGTTTTAGTATTATAATGCAGTACAGCCAAATAGTCGATCAGGGATCGAACTTCAAGTTCAGGATACAAGTAAAGACTTCCTGACCAATAAAGCATTTATTAAAGTAAAAGGAGAACTCGTAACAACTGTTGAAGATGTTAATCATGTAGCAGTACCATATGCATTCATTACATGAGTTAGTTTTGTTAACAATAGGATTGTAGCGCTGTTCAGTAAAGCAACATATATGATTGATGGAAAAGAGATTGAATCTATTCAGAATGATGTGAATATTGCCACAACAATAATATGTTTAGCAAGATATTCTGATTATTATAGAAGATCGGTTGGTCCATCTATGATGTTTTCTAAGGATATTATTGATAGCGCTGATCATGTTTAGTATATCAAATTACAGACACCAGTAGCTACCGGAGTTGCTGATCAACCAGATGATTTTGAACATGAAGATAGGCCAGGTGCTCATCTTGATATTATAAAAGGTGTTAATACTAATTACATCCTTGGATATGCAACACGTGTATCAATGTTGAAAGAACCGTGTAGATTATTTTCAAGTGCGAATTCCACTGTCTCATAGTTTCTGATTTTGCAGACATGTAAGAAATGTTATCTTTGGAGCTAAACACAGTCCTCGTAAGAAAAAGCAATGATAATGGTGCAATCTGGCGAGGTGCTGGTGTTGCTGATGGTAAAGTAAATATAACTTTCATGGATGCCAGTAATGACCTCCTCATAAAACCTTACACGAATACACGAGTCATCACTTTTTAGGAAGATCTTAAAATGTAATGATCTCTATTTACGGGAGATCTCTCTCGAGCCTAATCCAACCCACCGGTAAAATATCTGCAACCAAGGATGTAAAACAAAAAGATCGCGGATGAAATATCCGTACTGTTAAATCTTGTAGATGTGGGGCAAAATGAGGTGGTTATATTTCACTACATACAAGGAAACTTAACAACTAGTAATAATTGTTAGACCTAATGGAGTATTATTTTTAAAATAATGAAGTAACCGAAAACTCCATAGCGGTGTTTGATTCCACTGGTAAGATTAGACCAGGTGTTCTTTTCTCAACTGTACTAGATAGTATTAACGATCGAGAAAGAACATGTTGTGATACAACGATAGGCGAGCTCAACATGAACTCGAACAAAAATAAAGTCATTTTCCTAATGGAACATTCTGACAGTGACGCTGTGGCAAAAAAACTGTAGATACCGTAAACAATAAACTATGAACGCTAAGAGCTAAAATGATGGAGAATAAGGAGGAGATAACTCAGTAGACCTTTTCCTATGACCAACATTTGGATTCGCATCACAGTTAGCATTTCCAGTTCAGTACCCAGTTTAGAACCATTTTTTTCCTCTCACTTTGGTGGTGATAGAAAGCACGGGTGACAAACGGTCGCCCGGGGTATCTATTTACAATGAATCAAGTACGGAACGGGCGGTGCGTACAATCCGGGCTAGAACGGGTTCTCGAATCAAGTTCAGCCAATGTTCTATGAATTTAAGCAAGATCAATGTATAACCGACATACCGATCGCTTTGGATCTTGACGATGAGTGCACGTATCTCCATTGTATTATATCGCCATAGGGGTGAGTGGTAAATTTATATTTCATTTGATATGAGAAGTTTTTTTAGGTTGCATTGTCATATCGTGTAATGATTCATTTATTATAACGCGAAATTGAAACGTTGTATACTGTGAATCTCAAGTTGCTATTAAGAGTTTAATGTACTATCATTGTACAGAACTCATTATTATTACCATTGTGGTTTTATTGTAGCTAACGAGTCTTAAAGAGTGTAACGAGTTTGATTAGTTTATCTGAAGAGTTTAACTGACGAGTTTATCTGACAAGTTTAACTGCTGTCGAATTTAGATGACATTTAGAGCTATCCTCAGCTGTCTATATGTCGTTACGTATGTCTGTACAGTGGTGGAGCCACGACTGTAGACGTAGCTAATTAAAAGGTGCCGTATGCTGTCTGTACTTGTGTATACGTATGACTGTACATGTGATGGATCCATGAAGGGTGCAAGCGGCCTATACAAGTCTGGACAAAACCAAGGGACGTGGTGAAACTGCGGTTTATTAGTGTATGAATCGTGCTACTGTACAAGGGTCAAGAAGCATATGTTTGTTAGAAATTGTTCTTTCGATTTGTACATTTTTATGTACATGAGATTATTTTGAATCTTAGTAGTATTCCAGGAGATTTGTGAATCTCGCTTACAGTGAAGAACATTCGAAACGTATTTGAATACCTTGTCGATTGATTGAATCTCAAACCTAGTCTATACGTGACATTATGTGAATATCTTACAGTGCATACTATTATTTGAAACGAGGCTTCTTGAATCTGTATATCAGAGAGATATAATAGTTTTGGTTAATTTTCAATGTTTGATTGTTTGTATAGAGTGATTGGATCAATTGTATGTTGAGAGCGTGTGAGAATCGTTGTATTTTTACACCATATATTTTTTCTTTACTAATTAAATTCATAAATTGCCATCTCTCGAACATTGTGTTTGTGTTATTCATTTAATCCAAAATCACTCGGTTTCAATTCTGCGACAAATACCTTGGTGTTACTCCCGACAGTGCTCTCACATTGTACCAACATATCATGAACATATGCAATGCCGCATATCTTGAACTGAGACGAATCAGTTCCATTCGCAAATATCTTTCAGTTGATACCACTAAAACACGTGTGTTCATTAGTACTTTCAAGACTAGACTATTATAACTCCTTTATGTCTGGTTCATCTCAATATCTAGTTCAGAAACTACAAAAAGTTCAAAACAAGGCTGTTCGGATCGTCTTTAGAGTACCTCATCATAACACACCTACACTGCTCGGTACCCTACACTGGCTATCAGTTCGATACAGAATCAAGCACAAAATTTGTTATGTGCATTGTTTCACTGACAGACTCCAGTGTAACATATTTACCCGGCCTCACCCATGTGCATACACCAGCAAGATACTTGCGGCCCTCTTCTGACAATCTTATACTCATTGTTACCGCTATAAAAAGAAGTCGTATGGACAACGTTCTTTTGCATAAGAGGTCCCGGCGATGTGAAAAGAATTGCCCATTGAAATTAGACATAAAGACACAGATGTCCCGTTTAAGAGTGCTCTTAAAACTCACCTTTTTCGACTGCAGGAACAAACTTAAGAAACTTAATAATATTTGGGATCTTATATTTTTTCAGCATGTGTTTAAGTTTTCCAAATTCATGATTTTACTATTTGTTTTTCCGTAGTGATGTCACACCATTATACATGTTGTAAAGCGCTTAGAGTTGCTAAAGGTTATGCGCTATACAGTGTCCTCATTATTATTATTATTATTATATACAATTTATGTTCTGAAAGTACGTTGAATGTAGCAGAAACACTGCAAGTGCTTGATATAAGAGTAAATGATTAGTCGCACAAAGTTCGTCACGCTATGAAAGGTGTCTAACATTTTTGCTGAAATTCTTCTGCATTTTCCTCGTAGGCGTCCAGTACTTTATGTGGCTGAAATGTGCATGCTTTTCTGATTGAGGTATGTTGCATTATGTACTAAACACTATGAATACCGGGATGTGTATAAAAGAAACTGTTAATATTTTATATAAAATATTACCAATCAATGCATGCTTACTAGAATTGACTTTAACCACATAAAATTTTGATTGTATATAGTTAGCTCTTTAATTTGTCCGTAATCTAGTTTAGTTTGTATATAAATGTCAAGGTCACAATATATGGAACTTTTTATTTATACTGATACACATGGAATATCTCCACCGTGTTTTCTACTGATACACATTAAGTTTTCTTTCAAGCATATATTTATCAATTTGTCCACAAATATCCAGCTAGTGTTCAGAGATTTTAGGTCTTTAGAAATTTTACATAACGTTGACAATGTGTCCGTCGTACGTCGTACCGCCTTAACAATTATTATTTTATCCATCCTTGAAACCCGTAACCTTTTGGTAATAAACTTTGGTACAGCATATATCCTGGCACAAAGGGCAAATTTGAGCAAAAGTTACGATCGGCTGTCAGATATCTACATTGTACCAAAAACAGTTAAACCCTTTAAACCTTGCTTTCAAATTCGGCTCAACTAAATTTGAGTAATTAGTTCATATAAAAAATGAGAATCACCTTAACAAGTGACCTGTTACAAATTTGGAAAGCCCTTTGTCCTTAAACTAGAAGGTACAATATTTCAAACTGCGTCTAAAACCGCCTAATAGACGTTTACTAAAACTCTGACAGAAAAATATGATACAGAGACTTTTCAAGTTATTATAAATGACTATGATATGCCATTAGAAACGACCGACGTTACTCAAATGTAGAACCACTTAGAGACTTTTATTCAAAACGTTATTGACATAATATAACAAATTTGACCGAGAATAGTAAGACAAAGATGGGTTTAATTTTTGTACAACTTTTGCTCATATGCCACAACTTGATCACTTACACGTCCCCAACTACGTATCAGTTGTGCAATATATGACCTACTGTTTAATTGGTGAGGTTATTGAATTTAGTTAAACGAAAATGCATGGGAAGACTTTGTTTCTAAATGAGAACTTGAAAGTTTTGTGGCTGGCTTAGAATCTTTACTAAAACCACTATTTTAAGGATTTTATGATTTGGAATTTAAATGTTTTATTTGACATGCCCTTTAAATAATTTGCTTACATATTTGCTTCCTATCTTGGGTACATTTTAACATGTCTACAGTTTTATATATAGACAGTAGTGTGTTGTCGTATTCTGAACCATATGAATAGATACATGCCTTTACCAAGGTTATAATTGTCCCGCATTACGCTAAGTCATTTTGCTTATTATAATTATTTGTCAATCTGAATATTTTCAAAATACATTGAAAGAAACATCACAAACTGACACAATTCTCTCCTGGTAGCACGGTGTAATATTTGGAAATATATACGGATTCATTTCTGAAGCATATTCAATACAAGTGGCAAGAATTATTAGAGTTAAAAATACAAATTTTTATTCCCTACAAATAATACATAGGAAATGATTAAGGTAACTATGAACGTCGCCCTTATCAACGTCATGACATCTCGTCCTTATCAGTTTAATCATGCTCATTGTAATGTGATGTTTAGAGTTGATAATATTTATATAACTCGTATTTAGAAAAGCATGTAATACCATTAACGATGTTTTTTTTTACAGTTAATGATAAATATATAGAGAAGAAACCTTTCTACTACAGCCACCACCACCACTACAATAATTATCACTGCTACCAGTGAAATCACCAACAACAGCAGCACCATGCACATCCTTACATAAACAGATACAAGCAATTAAGCAAGAAAATGTTAAATGTCTATGTATCTGTGTCTTATCTTACTCTTAGTATCTCGAATAATGGGGTTAGTATCGTATGATAATTTATGTAGATACACATCATTTAGCACTGCTCACAACATGAAGAACTCTCGTAACTGCATATCACCAAATGGCTTTTCAATACAACTTTGTTTGACTCATTACAAAAAGTCTTTATCTAATATACAAAGGTCTGAATGAAGTATAATCGTTGAAAAAAACGGCGTTGAAAATCTCCCGTTGAATCTGATTGATAATAATTTTAACATATGATAAATAAATTTAAGCACAACAAAATATGAACATATATCTTTGCTGGCTGCATATGTCAGAAGGGAGCATATTAGTTATTATTAACTGTTTATTGTTTTTTTGTGGTACGATTGTCCACACTTTTAACATTATATACATACCCCCTGTTTAATATTCCTCTATGTAGATGACTAAATTAAAATAACCATATTTGTTTCTTCAAAACACAGTGATCTAGACCTTTGACTGACCCTAAAATCATTACGCTTTGTCTTTATCCCCACGTCTAAGCCAAGCACAAAGTTTGGTCTAGGTCTATGATGTGAAATCCAATGCTATCGTGCAGAAGCCAGTCGTGTACTTTCAGCCATAGCCACCTTGACGTTGACCTTTGACCCCAAGCTTGATACGCTTTTTCTTTACATTAATTACCAGCAATTCATAAAGTTTAGCATCTATATAAGTATGACTTATTTTCCGAAAAATAAATTGTTAACAGACAGACGGAGTGACGGATTTCATAACATAACACACTTCACTTCACATTGTAGTTTTATCAGGTTTTTCCTTTGCTTCAGAATACAACTTGATCTCAGTAATATTTACGTGACCAAGAAAATTGACCATTTTTTTGTGGTGAAAATGATTCAAAGCTCCTAAAGTTATCTAGTATAAACTCATTCTGATTCTGTTTCAGTGATAATATATTGATTAAAATTATAAACCATCAGTTAATTTGCTGCGTAATTCTTGTTCATAACGACAACTGGGACATATTCATTGTAAATGTTTATCCATCTGATAAAGCTCAACATCTAGTGAAACTTGTGGGTGACAAATAATCATTTTAGTATCATTAGTGTGTTCATTATCTTGTTTATTATACAGTGTAAGAAAGGAACATAATACTATTGCATAACTTGTCGTCTTAAAAGTATAACGATTGTTCAAAAGCATAAAAACAAGATAGTTACATAAAAAACACAATTTCCGTAGCCAACATAATCGCACGCGTTTATTGTAAATATAAAAAAACTGGATATGATTGTCTTATGACATTGGAAACAATGGGAATGCAAGTGACGGAAGAGGAAGCTAACAATATCGAAGCTAGGTGAGTGGGTTATTGTCAACATTTACGCTCAATATAAATCTATTTATTAGTACCTATAAATATCTAATACTAAACGTTGTTTGATATGATGGTCTAGCAAATATTATATTCGCATGTAAACTGACCATACATACTCGTTTGAACTCTTTAAATCGTGATGCTATTACACCAAGCGATGTAAAACGCTCCTAGGTACCAGCCTCGTTTCCAGTTCAGGCACAATGCGAACATTCCTGTCCTTACCTCTCTTCCTGGTCACATTTTAATGCCAAGCAATTTTGTGTATTGTAAATTTTGACCGTTTAAACAAATGTTTTTTGCATGGACCTAATACTCTAACTGATCACGGATTTAATCACCATTATTAACGTGTAGTTTTGTTGTTACTGGTTGCAAATAACGGCAGCCCCGCACACGTGTTATAGATGTTACCCCAGTCAACGGTAGAAGTTCTCTACTAGGCGCACACTTGTGTTTTGTTCCTCAGGAAGAATACAAGGGTTTATCAGCGTCTGTGCTAGAAAACGGTTAGGTTTTCAAGGTGGAATCACATCACAATTATTATTTTCAGATCAGTTCTACGAATGTAGTTCTAGTCTATGTATCAAACATGTTTTCCTCCTAATTTTGGTGTTGATATCAGAGCTATATTTATGCATGCTTGGTATGGATTTAAAGGTAATTGTTTATTCTCGAGAATATGAGCTCAGATATTGGTTGTCTGTGCGTATTTCGGTGACAATGCAAAGTGAGTAATAAGGCCTTGGTGATGATCCGGAAGTGAAATATGTGTTATGTTTACATGCAGTTCTGTTTACAGTGCAGCCTTTCAAAGAAATGTCGGTGAACCTTTGACAAGAAATTCACCGTGAGACATGTTTGAAGTTTATTTTAGATTAACGCATGATTTGAATTGGTTATCAAACAGTAGAAAGGTCAGTACTGAGAAATAACAATATAGAACATATACTAAAATTAATTGTGATGAATGTCCAAGGTCGTGTTAAGAGTGTTTTTGTGTTTCGACAGTGCGTGCGAAAATTGTTTTACTATTTCCAAATAAATCCATTTGGTCTCTGACACTTATGATCTAAATATTAGCCTGTGTTTCACAACATTCTACTAATCTAGGCTTTTCTCCAACACACATTCTATTAATCCAACGCCTATTTCTGAAACATTGTTGTAATTCACGATCTATCTCTGACATACTTTTGCTTAATTAGCTTCTCGTGGGTTGGTGGTTCTTTCCGGGGGTTTTCCCGGGTTCTTCCTCCACCAGTAATACTGGCCGCCATGTATAGCCTATCGCGTGCTAAAAAATGGCTTTAAACCCTAGTACAACAACAACCTTTCCTTAGTCTTCGGCGTATCTCCGAGACACAATCTCTTAATCTACGACCTATCTCTGATAAAACCGTTCTTAATCTGCGCATTTCTGAGACACCATGTCTTAATTTACAACCTTTCTCTGATAATAATAATAATAATAATGAGGACTTTGTATAGCGCCTAATCTTACGAAGCTCTAAGCGCTTTACACCATCAATAATGATATGACTACACTACAGAAAAACAAATGACAAAAACAATGAAATTGGAAAATATAAAAATATGCTGAAAACATATGAGATACAAAACATGATTAGGTCTCTATTAATCTAGAGCCTATCACTGATAAATAATCCTTTATCTACGACCTATCTCTGATACAGAATTTCTTAATCTATTACCTATCTCTGACACATTCTATTAATATAGAGCCTATCTCTGATACACAATCTCTTATCTACAGCATATTTCTAACACGCGCTTTCTTAATAAACGGCCTATTTGAATCAAACGTTGTTTTAAAGGCATAATAGTGCAAAGTATCTGTAATTTTATGAATTCTAAAGATCATGAAAAAAAATTAAATTAATTAAATCAGCCCATTCTGACCTGCATTATCTTAATCTACAACGTGTCTCTGGCATACATTATACTAATCCATTACATATTTCAGATATAAATTATATTAATCTAAGAGTTATCTAAATTAAACATTCACTTAATTCTCGATATGTCGCTGACATACGCTTCCTGACAAATTCTCTAAATATAGGCCTATCTCTTACACATTCGTTTAATATACACGCTATCTCTGACACACAATGTTGTAATCTACATCATGTCTCTGACAGCAATCTCTTAATCCACGGGCAATTTTTGACATGTATTCTCTTAAGCTACAGCCTATCTCTGACAGATATTTTCTTAAGCTACGGCCTGTCTCTGACAGTAATTCTCTTAATTCACAAATCTATGGCTTATCTGTGACGGGTATTATTTTAATCATTTTTCCCACTATTAAAAAGAAGTCATATGGACAACGTTCTTTTGCATACCAGGGCCCAGGGATGTGGAACGAATTGCCCATTCAAATTATACACAAAGAAACAGTAGTCCCTTTTAAGAGTGCTCTTAAAACTCACCTTTTTCGAATGCAGGAACAAACTTAGAGACCTAATTATGTTTTGTATCTTATATGTTTTCAGCATGTTTTTATGTTTTCCAATTTCATTGCTTTTGTCATTTGTTTTTTTCTTTAGTGTAGTCATATCATAATGATGGTGTAAAACATTTAGAGTTTATAACGATTAGGCGCTATACAAAGTCCTCATTATTATTATTATTATTATTATTATTATTATTATTATTATTATTAATCCACAACATATCATTAACACAGTCTCTAAATCTAAATCTTACATCAGACATATACTTTATTAATAAATGACCTAGTTACAGCTACGTTCTCTTAGGAATATTGGTCTGTTTTGCTGACGATTCATGGGACGACATATCTGGGTCTATGGCATTTTTGTGTAAGCGCATAAAGGGAAAAGCTATAATCATTCCATTATTACTAAGATATAATGGAATGTCTTATCACATATTTTAAAAAATATACAAATATTAAATATTTCAAACAAGACATATGAAATTATTTTATTAGGTTGTGATAAATGAAGATATGCACCCTATACATGCATATATACTTTTATCTAAGGCATGACTGACTTCCATACACAACCCCTATTACAATACGTTAATATGTCCATAATGTGTTTCGTTCACAATAGTTTAAGTAGATATTTAAAAGAATTTAATAAAACATACCTAATTATCTCATGGCAGACTGGTGCAATATTTGGTAACAGAAATGTATCCATGTGTGATGTTCAATAAGATCAGCAAAATTCATCAGAGCTTACAATATATGCCTGTTACCTGCTGTGAATCACACATTCGAGGTTACAAGGGTACTACCTTAATTACATCGTGACGCTTGATGTTTGTGAAGTTATTTCTCCAAATCGTAACGTAATTTGCAGTGTTACTGTTGACCGCTCTGGTGGCCTAATGGTTAGAGCGTTCGCTTCGGATGCGGCAGGTCGCGGGTTTGAACACCAGCAGAGGCGTACAAACAACTTATCAAAATGCCTCGCTAGCTGATCGCTCGAAGTTCGTGCAAGGACTGGTTGACCTGGTGCGACTAGATGGGTCATCACACTACATGTCTACGCATGATGTGCGAGTGCTAGACATCACTATAAACTGCCACACAGCACATAACGTGGTAATACGACTGCCGACTTGTTTAAGCTACGTTAAAAATCCAAATCACACACATACACATTCACACACAAACAATCTTACTGTTTGTGCTATAACTCGTACTTATGAACACATCTGAGATAATTAACCGTTGTATTTTATTCTAGATGGTGATGTTTAGAGCGATTATTTTTTGTCACTCATGCTTAACACAGTTATATGTGAATTTACTTCTTAATGAAGGACAAAGAACACATACATACATACATACATACATACATACATACATACATACATACATACATACATACATACAGATTTATTTATTTTTTTTATTTATTTATCTATCGCAAATGACAATGCCTGAGACAATTCACCTGGTAGTGTAAGCGTTCTGTATCTTCTTTATAGCACATCACCCATTCATAATATCCGCACACAACCGACATTCCTAATATCCTCACAAGACCGCCAGCAAATCAATTTGTTTGGGCCTCCAAGGCGACAGTTAACACAATATCAATCACTGGATTAAATGACCAATTATGGTGCGCTTTTTATATTCTGGATGCATTTCGTTTTGAAATTGATCGCTGATGGGTAGAAAACAACCGGAATTGTGTGGAATACTTTTTATATAATGCTTGAACATTCGGAGGTTTGTAATATGTGCACGTTAAACTACTGTACGAACATTTGTATATTTACTAATTTTGATCGCACCTTTGTCGTGTTGAATCGTGCCTAGTTATCTGATTCGACTACACTTTCATCGTGTAGTATCGTTATCGTGTCTAGTTATCAGATTTGCCAGCAACATCATCGTGTAGTATCGTTATCGTGTATAGTTATCAGATTTGCCTGCACCTTCATTGTGTAGTATCGTGCATATGTATTTGATTTCACTGCAGCTTCGTCGTATAGCATGGTGCATCATTATGTTTGTTTGTTTGTTTTTTATGGTTTAACGCCATTTTTTCAGCACAATATAGGCTAAACATGGCGGCCGGTATTAATGGTGGAGGAATAACCCGGACAACAGCGGGACAGAACCACCGACCCACGAGAAGCTACTGGCAAGCTTTCTCACATAACTACATTTGCCGAATCTTAGACTCGAACACACGCAGACAGAAGTGAGATGGCAGTGATCCGTAACGGACAGCGCTTTAGACTACTCGGCCACTCGGAGACCCGGTGCATCATTAAGCACCTACTATTGTCGACCACAAAATACGCTGTATTTTAGAGTGTCAAACTTTCAGTGCACCTTCACTTAATGTATTTCTTGTCTGCATTTTCTGCCACGCTATTCGCCAGCGTTTCGCTAGCGCACATTGTATGACAGCTTTAATACAGATAATGAACTCATATCCCATTCTCTGTAGAAAACACTTTCTATTGGAAGTTATAAGAAATATTGTGTCGTTTACATAGGCCTTAATATATTACGGTTTACATTTATCCACTTCATAAATTGTTATATTCTTAGTTTGTGATTTTCTTTACATTTATATTATTATTATGAATTGGGATTAGACATATTCAGTCATTAAATTGAATCATATATATGCACATTAACAAATGAGAGCAGCTATAACCAATTTATACTTATGTTGACGGTTTATGTTTTCGCTGTATATTCTCGTATGACACCTTTGTAATACAACAACCTCAGACATTACTGTCACTTTGTAAAAAGCACATTATGCAATAATCTGGAGTAAAAGTATGACATAGTTATACTCTAAGCATTCCTTCCAATTGCAAAATGTTGTAAAACAAATCATCCATAAACCAGATAATCAGCAATCATCGATAACTACGGAAATACGTCAGGGTAGTGAAGATATAAATTTGACATGGGATCTGACATTTTGAGTATTTGTCTTGTACGGTCGATTTATATACTTGCCTGCAGTGGCTGATGTTTAACATAGCATCAACTTTTATGTCTGGTCGACTTGTGTAATACTTAGTTTATCATTCTTTCATAGGAGTATGTGTAACTATTCTGGGTTCAACGCCTTCAACAGCGTAAGAGATGCGAGTCCTGACGGCCAGTATGATTGGTAGAGGAAGAATCTTAAGATGATGACGTCTTTAGTACTTGAAATTCTTGCAAATTCGAGTTACTTTGATTTATATAAATAAGGGAGACATCCTGTACCACAATTGTTTCCAGGAAAAGCAGCGTTGTGTCGCTTGAACAGTTTGCGATTACTACTTGAAGTCGATTTGGGTAGGGAGGGGGGGGGAAGACATGATCACCCGATAAACACACAAATGTTAATTAATTTAAGAAAGATTTATATTTGAAGAGAAATATATGTATTAAGGGATAACAAATATATTCATAGAATGAAATAGTTGTACAACAAGGAAAGAAATATTCTCATCCAAGGACCACACCATTTATATTAGCGAAAACGTGGGAAGTGATGTAATAATGGACCCTTTCAATGACCACACACAAATAATATTAATAAAATCGTTATATGTGAAACGAAAAAATAGACTCGTCTAATGATCACATACACAAATTAGAAAGAAAGAGGTGGCGAGAAAACGTCACCAATGACGTCACCCAACCCCAGTGGCGTCGCTGAAGGGGTGCGGGGGTGCGGACCGCATCGGGTGACACCATCTCAGAGGGGTGACACCAAAATGAAAAATTGCAAATTTTTCAGAGCATACACTGCTCAGTAAAGTAAATTGAATGTAAAAATAACTAAAAATTAACGTTGTTACAGTTCTTAAATACTTTTACCTTCTGACCTTCAATTAATTTTGTTATTGTCATTTTTATACTGTGGATTTATTTTAAGAAGAAGAAATCCATGGTGAAAGTCTGGAGGGGTGACACCTTGAGTTTACCGCACTGGGTGACACCAACCCTAGCGACGCCGCTGCCCAACCCAAAAAAGTTGAAACAGTATTTTCTTCTATTTTTAATAGCAATGTTGTTTTTTTTTCAAATGTCTAACAGCGGCCTAAATTAAGGTGTTTCGGCATCTTTTGTGTAAATTCTGAAGATTCATTCTATGATATTTTATGTCCGATTTGTCTAATTTGATGGAGGTGATTTTGAGAAGAATTTATTTGATGTGGTTTTAATTAGCGTAACGTATTTGACGGCAGATCGGCAATTTGCATAATTTAGAAATAGTGTCAGTGTGTTCTGGTCATTAATTTAGAAATAGTGTTAGTGTGTTCTGGTCATTAATTTAGAAATAGTGTTAGTGTGTTCTGGTCATTAATTTAGAAATAGTGTTAGTGTGTTCTGGTCATTAATTTAGAAATAGTGTTAGTGTGTTCTGGTCATTAATTTAGAAATAGTGTTAGTGTGCTCTGGTCATTAATTTAGTAAAGGTAAGCGATTAACTTAGGAGGAAAGCATCCAAAATTTAGCGATTTGAAACAGCGCACTCCTACACCGGAAATAAAATGCAGTCGAGTTTAGCGATTTGAAATAGCCCACTCCTACACCGGATATAAAATGCAGTCGAGTTTAGCGATTTGAAATAGCGCACTCCTACACCGGAAATAAAATGCAGTCGAGTTTAGCGATTTGAAATAGCCCACTCCTACACCGGGAATAAAATGCAATCGAGTTTAGCGATCTGAAATAGCCCACTCCTACACCGGAAATAAAATGCAGTCGAGTTTAGCGATTTGAAATAGTGCACTCCTACACCGGGAATAAAATTTAGCGATTTGAAATAGCCCACTCCTACACCGGGAATAAAATTTAGCGATTTGAAATAGCCCACTCCTAAAGCGGGAATAAAATGCAGTCGAGTTATCGATTTGAAATAGCCCACTCCTACACCGGGAATAAAATGCAGTCGAGTTTAGCGATCTGAAATAGCGCACTCCTACACCGGAAATAAAATGCAGTCGAGTTTAGCGATTTGAAATAGCGCACTCCTACACCGGAAATAAAACGCAGTCGAGTTTAGCGATTTGAAATAGCGCACTCCTACACCGGAAATAAAATGCAGTCGAGTTTAGCGATTTGAAATAGTGCACTCCTACACCGGGAATAAAATGCAGTCGAGTTTAGCGATTTGAAATAGCGCACTCCTACACCGGAAATAAAATGCAGTCGAGTTTAGCGATTTGAAATAGCGCACTCCTACACCGGGAATAAAATGCAGTCGAGTTTAGCGATTTGAAATAGCGCACTCCTACACCGGAAATAAAATGCAGTCAAGTTTCAGCAAAGATTATTAGCGAAACCTTTCTTAACATGACGTCATTTGTGCAACCCTTCATTTATTCTTATCTCGACCGCTAATGAAGTCAATTAATTTCAACTTACTTCTTGATATTAGTTCTAAATAGAAGACTAAAATATTTGCTTTCCATGCAACAACTAATGTTCATTGTAAGGGATTTTATCGAACTATTTTGAAACGAATGACTTCACAGACGTTTTGACAATAGGTGAAAGTACTACTCAATAACCGCTCCGATGGCCTAGTGGTTATATACATTTAGAAAACATTCTCCAACTCAATATAGTCAGTACAACGAGAAAAGCGGTTAATTAAACATTTTGTTGGCCTAGTGCAGGTGATATAATAAATGTGATTACACACATGAAATTGCATGACCATAAATCTAAAAGTGAACAAGAAACTACGCTGTATGTTGCGAAATCAAAACAATATCTGGATATATCGAACTACAGAGAGAGAGAGAGAGAGAGAGAGAGAGAGAGAGAGAGAGAGAGAGAGAGAGAGAGAATTTTACAAATACTCTAGTTCAGCTGTGTGTATTGTGCCATGACGAATGTTCATAAAAGGAACAGCCCCTTTCTCGGTTTGCAATTAATGTGAAAGAAGGTAGTCTTCGTTATATCGAAATAATAATAATAATAATAATAATAATAATAATAATAATAATATAATAATCACTATTAATTTTATTATTATTATAATAATTATTATTAGTATTATTATTATTTATTATTATTATTCTTTTATTATTATTATTATTATTATTATTATTATTATTAATATTATTATTATTATTATTATTATTATTGTGTAGTTGTGGTGGTAGTGCAGCTCCCGTTGATGATAATGTTTTATGCAGTAGTTGTAACAAAATGATTAGTAATAATTAGTGGCTGCATTTATTATTTGTTTAGGTGCTGGTATTGTAAAGATATTTTTAGTTTTGTTCTTCTTCCTGGTTTAGGGTATATTAAAATCCTTTCCGCTGAATTTCTTTTTATTTCTTTTTCTTTATGCCATAATCATTGGGTGTAAAATTCTCAGATAATTAAGTACGAGTGATAGAATAAACACTAATCGTCATTATCAGGAAATTAAAAAAAAAAGAGAAAAATGCGAGGAATGTCATTCCTGGAACGAGCGAGAGAGAGAGAGAGAGAGAGAGAGAGAGAGAAGAATAACTATAAACATTATGTTACGATGCGCAAGATGAACGTCATAAACTTGTAACGTCATAAACATGTAACGTTACAGGTAACAACCCTAGTTACGGCTGTCAATTAATGTGTCATTCACAGCGAACAGACGTTTATTGTTAACGCAGGCAATTTTCGGCATCTGATTAAACATACGTGATAAATGGCTTCAATTACGGTTCCAAATATTGCACCAGGCTGCTAGTATAGAATCTTGTAAGCTTTGGAAAATTCGTTTCAATCTCTAATCAAGATATTACTAACGATCATGCCATAGATGTGCTAAGGCAAGGAGGAGTGTGGGAAAGTGACGACATAACGTTGGTAAAGGTATGTATATATGGATATAATAATATGACATATCAGTACAATACAGGTTATGTAGTGCCAAATAAATGTTAAGATATGCAAAACCAACGTCAAAATCCCCAATGTAAACGGGATTAAAATTTTATGGTGAGCACTGGTCTACAGAGTAGTGTTTCAGGGATATTAAACATGTTCAAAATTTATTTATTTTATTCATCGAATTTATTATTTCTAACTCGATTGTCTCCATACAGTTCCTTATATTGTGATCTTATACGCGTGTTAGACCAAAATTTAAAGTGTTAACCAGCAGCATGCTAACTGTCATGTTTCGAATACTCAAAGAAAATATTTTCATTAAGGGGTTCGATGCTAGAAGATAAACAAGATAGCTTCTGCACCCAATGAACGCAATATCTGCTTCAGCTAAATCCATAGAAATGATAGAAGAGGGGAAAATATACCCTTACTTTGTAAAGTTAATGCAAATTATCGATAAAAAGTATAAGCATATTGAAACAAACTATATGTTATTGAAATATACTATATGTATATTGAAACAAACTAAATATATATTGAAACAAACTACACGTATATTGAAACAAACTAAATGAATATTGAAACAAACTAAAGGCATATTGAAAAAAAACTAAATGTATTTTGAAAAAGTCTACATGTATATTGAAACAAACTAAAAATATATTGAAACAAACTAAATGCATATTGAAAAAACTGCATGTATATTGTAACAAACTATATGAATATTGAAACAAACTTAATGCATATTTTAAAAAACTGAAACAAACGATATGTATATTGGAACAAACTACATGTGTATTGAAACAAACCACATGTTTATTGAAACAAACTACATCTATATTGAAACAAACTATATGTGTATTGAAACAAACTACATGTTTATTGAAACAAACTAGATCTATATTGAAACAAACTGTATGTATATTGAAACAAGCTATATGTATTTTGAAACAAAGTGTATGTATATTTTAACAATCTACATGTATATTAAAACAAATTGCATGAATATCTAGAATATGATACTATGAAGGTGATTATGATGAAGACGGTAATTTGTATACTTAATTTATATCATCATCATCATCATCATCATCATCATCATTATTATTACTATTATTATTATTATTATTATTATTATTATTATTATTATTATTACTATTATAAGGGTGTGATCAGGTTTTGTAACGTAGTTTTTAATTTAAAAAATTCAGTCACATCGATACAATGTCTGCAGTATAGCTGGTTAAGACACAGATATATGGCATGAAGTCCCACCATATTATATCATATTATACTTACACCATATTATATCATATTATACTTACACCATATTATATCATATTATACTTACACCATATTATATCATATGATACTTACACCATATTATATCATATTATACTTACACCATATTATATCATATTATACTTACACCATATTATATCATATTATACTTACACCATATTATATCATATTATACTTACACCATATTATATCATATTATACTTACACCATATTATATCATATTATACTTACACCATATTATATCATATTATACTTACACCATATTATATCATATTATACTTACACCATATTATATCATATTATACTTACACCATGCATACCAGTCATAACACTAATCTCTTATTCTGAGCGCCAAACGATGTAATTATGTTGTATGACTCGGCCTGTGTTTGAACCCAGGACCTTACGCTTCCGATGCGTACGTTCTAACACATATTATTATTAAACACATATTATTATTATTATTATTATTATTATTATTATTATTATTATTATTATTATTATTATTATAATATTCATCTCGATCGAAGATGGTCAAACTGTTTTTTTTTAATCGCTATTATTTATTCTTTCTAGACCATTTATCTTCTCCTGTCTTCTAATTTGTATTAAATGTAAACTGTGGTTGAATCATTGAATAATGTCTACGACGCTAATAAAATCGTTTCATAACGTCATCAAAGGTTTAATTAATTGCATATGTTGCATATATCGCTTTTGCTTTATTTTGTGTGAATGAAAAATTGACATTAAATAAGCAAGATTTCAAAATAATCAAATAATGTTTTTGCTTCACATTTTGTATACTTGAATTGCATGTACATTCTTAAAAAATAAATCTGCATTATTACCACAGAAGGATTAATTAAATAATTGTTTTTTAAAGAAAGTCAAGACATGTCTATATATGTATGTATGTATGTATGTATGTATGCATGCATGCATGCATGCATGTATGTATGTATGTATGTATGTATGTATGTATGTATGTATGTATGTATGTATGTATGTATGTATGTATGTATGTATGTATGTATGCATGTATGTATGTATGTCAGAATTTATAGCATATCTTCAATATTATTATAAAAAAATTAAAATAAAACTTTCGTTATATATTTAATAATTCAGTTAATTGAAATTGAATCGCATCCATGTAAAATGATCATTATCAATAATCTCTTAATGAAGAATGAAACAATAATGACACTTAGAAATACGCCACTACATGCATGCTGACAGGGGACACACATGCATCAGTTTTTACCTTTGTTTGCTAATTAGTATGACCCTTTTTATCTTACAATTTTAATGTTATAACAATTTGTATATGTTATAAAATCATTAATTTGTAAGAGATTGGTTTGATTTGAAGTCAGCATGAACAAAAGTTAAATAAATAGAGGGTCATAGCTCGATGTTGTTCATATTTTCAAGTCTAATAAATACAAATGATTCATTTATTAAAGTTTAATCCATTCATAAAGTTAAAATAAGTATAAAAAAGATAAACGTACAAAACAAAAAAAAAGTGTCAGATAATTGATGTCGAAATCCAATCTTTAGACTATAAATATGGATAGAATCAAAGCCAATCCATAATTTAAAGTACAGGGAGGTGTTTCGTTAACGTGACAAGAGTTACAAGAATATACTAAATGTTAATAATTTTAATAATGTCAAAATTGATGAAGCATAATACAGGATTCCAATATTCCAATATTCCAATGTAACTTCCAAAATATCCATTGTAATAGAAAGACATAACTTACAACAAACACAAACACATTTTCTGTATTACATGCAATATTAATACTCAAATATGATAGAAAATACGAACATAAGCATATAATTCGTATACTGATGTATTCAACATTTTCGCACGCAGAACAAACAATATCATCAATTCAAGAGTTTTGTGTGTATATGTGTGAAATATGATTATAAATAATGTATAGCTTTTTATATAGGTGTTTGGTTTCGGAAAATCGTTTTCGAATTTCAGCTTTAATGCCTTCTTAATAACGCCAGTTTGTACCGCATGTGTCCTAATCACAATCACAATTTTTTTTTCAATATGCATATAGTTTATTCAATATGCATAGTGTGTTTCAATAAACATTTAGTTCGTTTCAAAATACACGCAGATTGTTTATATGTGCATATACATGTAGTTTGTTTATCATTGGAAGGGGGGGGGGTAAAATATTGATTTTTTTAAGATTACATACGAACGGACATGACCATCGACCTAAATAAACTAATATTACACAAGCCTCTTTAAACCCAATCTACTGCTATCTTGCAATTGCTGATCGAGGAAGGAGTTTGATCAGAGGGGGAAAGTTCGCCTTTTTCCCTCGCTTCCAGCGAAATGCCCTTTTAACGGACCTAGCTGCTAGAGCGTCCGCCTTTTTTGCGGTAGGTCGTGGGTTCGATCCTTGGCCGACTCATACCAGAGACTTACAAAAATGGTTCTAACAGCTGCCTCGATTAGTGCTCTGCATTAAGAGGTTAGTGTTAGGACTGGTCGGCCTGGTGTCAGGATAATGTGAACTGGTGGGATATCATGCTACATGTCTGCGGCATGATGCGTCAGTGCTAGCAATCACTATAAACTGTCACACTGCGATTTGACTGAAAAATTGTTAAAGCTAGATTAAAAATCCATATCACACACACACACACACACACACACACACACACACACACTTATGTTTTTGTGTCTTAATGAATTAGTAATTTAAGATATAGATCTATACTCTGAGTGTGGATGTCATATAGCAGTAAAATTACTAATTGACTTAGCAGAGAGGATGCGTTAGAACTCAGTAAGCAAATATTCCATACATCAATAGAAAAATTACTTGATGTGAAAGACAATGTCTTGAACACTTGTATGAATGGAGAACCCAGTAGTTTATCTAACGTTTAATACAATCTCTTACCTTTTATGTTTAACCAGCGCTGTATTACTCCTGTATGAGTGGAAGGAAGAATTCAATTGTTGTTCACTGAAGCATGATTAGCTTATTATAGGCAAAAATGGAAATATATTCCCTATTCATAGGTCACATTCCTCGCCCATTAACGTAAGTAGATGGTCTTCAGTTGGGTAAGAAATCTACGTGGTGATCAATATTAATGATAATATAGTCTTTCAATAGCTTTAAAAAAGTATGCATTTGGATAGATTTAAGTCTGTCTCAAGTTAACACAAAACTTGCCATAGTTGATATGTAATCATTTGATGCCTCTGTTTAAGTTAAAGAAGCACGTATTTTCCCGTACAATCGATCAGTGAGGCGATTTTCTTTGCTATAAATAAAAACGTAACCAAAATCAGTTGTATTTTCTCATATGAATCTACCTTAAAAATGCATGAGTGATATGCTGATAACAAATATGAGATAATTATTTATTCTATAAATAAACTTATATTAAATGATTTAACTAAGTGGGGGAAATATCTGCTTTTGTGGATAAGTATTGTCAACATTGGATTTAATATATATATATATATATATATATATATATATATATATATATATATATATATATATATATATATATATATATATATATATAACTGTATTCTTAACATAGTTTAGACCATAAACGACAAAATGGGAGTTACGTGACTTCCCGAAGGACATGCGAAAGGAGCCGATCCATGCTGGTAGGGACGTATATCAAACGAATAGCCCTTGTATTGCATGGTCAACGCTCAACCGTTTGTACGTCCGTTCTGTACACTTTAGCCTGCACGAGATGGCACTTTTCGCTTAGATTGTTTTGGATAGGAAAAATCGAAAAAAAAAATGTTCAGTCTGATGGGTGCAGGATGGTGGTCATATTGTGACTTGGCAATTTTGGTTTCGTTGCCAGTGAGTAAAAAATATTATTTTCCTCGCCGATTTCTGGAAGCGGAGTAAAGCCGTGATTCGCAAAACCTGTTTTCGGTCGGACGCAAAAAATTAATTTTATTCCACGGAATATCTGGCTGTGTATGGTGTCAGAAGATGCGAAATTGAATTATCAGTCCACTGGTACCAAGTAATGGACATAAGCCATAACAGTGTTTGAGATTTTAAAAAACCTGCTTATTCTGGCTGATGGGTCATATAGGGTAATGTATAGGCATTCATTTTCTTCCTCGCACGGACGATCGGGCAATCCAATTTTCATGGGGTATTCACCGCCAGATGCGTCTCATCGAGTCAAATCTGCTGATGTATGATTTGTTAAAATAGACTATATGGTATGTGAGAAAACGTTAATAAATCCAATGTCGCTCACCTCCGACGTGGCCGCTAGCATGGCCATTTTCTTGTGTTAGTATCATGTAGCTTGTTAATACGTTTCTAACGATGTGTCGCGCTTGAACGTGCGTACAATACATTTTGAGAACTAAATATTTAAGCAGCCAGTCGGGCTTGGCTAAAAACAGAGACACTGTATCCAAAGGCCAAACATCCGGTGTGTGATGTCAATTTCAGTTTCGAAAAGGCGTGATGATCATTGCAGTAATAAGTCAAAATGCAGGAAAAATGCAAGTGCGTGTAAACTCTTTTTCTACCAAGTCTATTTTTATCACGTATCCCATGGCAACGATATTTCTCAATTGCGAGGTGTGCTTTGATAAAAATAGAGAAAATGTGTCTCAAAAACGAAATTACATGTATGTATGTATGTATGTATGTATGTATGTATGTATGTATGTATGTATATATATATATATATATATATATATATATATATATATATATATATATATATGTATCCATCCATCCATCCATACATCCATACCTACCTACATACAATTATACATAAGTATTACAATTCATACCTACCTATCTGTCTGTATGTCTGCCTGTCTGCCTTTCTCTCTCTCTCTCTCTCTCTCTCTCTCTCTCTCTCTCTCTCTCTCTCTCTAAATCCATCCATCCATCAATATATACAGTGTGTCCGTGCTCTCCAGACAATAAATGGCGAACACTCCTTTTCATACAAATGTGAAGATTGCTAAAAACGTTTTCGTTCTAAGCAAGTAATCCACGTATGTTCAAGTGCGACACATCGTCAGATAGGTCTCGGCAAGCATTTATTGACGTTTTCTCCTAGACCATAGATTTTATTGTAACAAGTCATACATCAGCAGATTGACCTGGATGAGACTTATCTGGCAGTGAAAACCGTATCAATATAAGACTGCCCGTTCACCCGTAACGTCAGAATGTTATCGGCACCCCCACCCCAACAAAAACATAGCCCGAACACGAACCCTAACACTAAAAGTCCCCCTAACCCTACTCCTATCCTCCTAACTCTAACAATGGCACTATTCGTACCCTTACCCCTAACATTTACACTAACCCTAACCAGTAAACTGTGTACATTAACTGTTGTTAGCTATAAATTTAATATAGTAAATTGCCATTATATACAATACAAGCATGGTATAGACGATATTTGTTATAATATGTATGTATGTATGTATGTATGTATGTATGTATGTATGTATGTATGTATGTATGTATGTATGGATGGATGGATGGATGGATGGATGGATGGATGGATGGATGGATGTATTAATTAATGTTTGTATATCATAAATGACAGGATAAAAATTGTATTGACATTTTGAATGTGCGCTAGATTTATTTACAATACATGTACATAATTAAATTCAGGACCAAAATTACAGTCACTTTTTTCAAGGTCGAGCTGCCAGTGTGTAGTTTCTTTGTACCAATAAAGCACAGTTTTTAACCTCAGCGGAGTCGGCTCGGCCAGATCAAAGTAGCGCTACTGTAAACATTCGTTGATGGAACGTGCGGGGAGTCTAAAAAGGCGGAAAAAGACATGTGCATAAAAGTCACGCGCGCTTCATTTCTTTTATTTTTAAAAACGCCTTTTATCGTTAGGAAAATTATATCTTTGGAACGGTGCAAGATATTTTCATGCGGTTTTCGTGGCTACACCCACCCACCCATCCATCCATCCATAAATAAATACATACGCACGCACGCTGAAAAATAGCGTTAAACACTACACAATACATGTATGTTATTGTCGTTGGTTTCACGCCATTTTTCAGCAAACGATAGGCTATAGATCGCGGCCATTATTAATGGTGAAGGAAGAACTCGGGAAAAGAACCAAGAAAAAGTAACCGAGATTTTAATTGTAACATGGGGTTACAAAAACATCGTTTTTTTAAGATTCATACATACATACATACATACATACATACATACATACATACATACATACATACATACGTAGGTACGTACGTACATACATAGATACATACATACATACATACATACATACATACATACATACATACATACCGTTATAAGATAGTGGCCATGACTTCGCCAATACTATAGAATTGTTCCGTAAATAAGGAACTATTTTAATGACGCCTGCCACCTTGGGCCGTTCATTGACAAAAACAAGCCATGTATGGCCGTTATAAATCCAACACGTGTTTAATATCTTAACCGATACGGGACTATCTCATTGCAAGTATTATCGATTGCTTGTGAAATCCACGTGTATTTCAGCCTCTAACATTTTTCTAAAAATAGGGACTATGCTACTACACCGACACCAGGTGCACTCGCACCCTAGGTGCTTTTCTTCAAGAACAAGTCTACACAAACATTTTTTTTTTTCTATTTGCAATTCATTTTGGACGCAGTCACTTCATTCATTCATTCGGTTACATTCTATTTATTACATTCTCACGCTAACTTATGCTAATCGACACGCGGCAACACCATACGGCGCAAAGGAAGGGGCGGATTTTAATCGCACGCGCTATCTCTTTTCTGTTTTTAGCACACACGGACCCATTATATTTTCAATTCACTTTGACTTTACTTCAGTGCAGTGCAGGCAGTGCACACATTCTCGCAGGGATTTTACAACACGGATAAACTGTGGCATTCAATCGGTAAATCACATTTATTTATATATGTATTTATTTACATTTAACTAGTAACTCACCTAGTCCTAGCATTAAGGATCCCTATCGTTTGTTTGTTTGTTTATGTAGCTATTTTTAGATACTAACGTATTTTTCACATTTTAATCTTTTCTTTAGCTAAGCAACTATTACTCATGCAAACACGTACATTTGCACATACACTCATTTACACCCTCCATTCTTTTTTATTTCTCTGTCATAAATTTGCACTAATCCCTAAATACAGCACGTCATTTTATTCTTCGTACGTACACACATGCACTACTATACTGTATCAATGTAGCCTTGACATTTCATTCTCAACAAATAATTTCATTATACATTCATTCTAAAGACATTTGTATTCGATCTTTACTTATAAATACCGTAAGTCACATGCCTTATTTCCTGAACAATCACCTTAAACCTTACATCAATAATAATAATAATAATAATAATAATAATAATAATAATAATAATAATAACAACATATATCTATACATACTTATATACAAATACATTTAAATACATAAAAAGATTCACATTACATAAAATACCCTTTATATGTTTAACTATTTTTCTTTTTTTAAAAACATGTATTTGCAATGGTTACTATAGCAGGGAAACATGTACCGTTACGTAACAAGGGAGGCTAATCGTATTCAAAGTTCATATACCACCCATAGGTGTACTGGTATTGATCTTACAATGTATGGGAAGAAAATCTTGTCATTGTATTTTCTTATTTTTCCTATTTGCTATAACAATATATAGCAGTAATAGTAAATGTTGATTGATAATATATAAAAGATCATATACCGTTGCTGAAATAAATAAATAAATACACATGGTAATATTGTTATATACTGGCAAAGTCCAACTACATCGCCATAATCCCAACATCAATAGTTCTATAACACACCTTTCTTCATTCCATTACAGAATTCAAAGAACAAAAAATTGACAAAGAAAAAAAAGGATATTATTTTGACAAAGAGGACAACGTGGCCGAAAAACGCAACAGGAAGAGTTGAACAGATGAAATGAGTTGTTCCTCACAGAATTCATATTTTGCCAAAGTAGTGACAGTACACGGAAGAAAAAAAGATCTTTAATTGCTCTATAAGGCATTTTCATTAAATCCATTGAAATATGTTTAAATATTGACATTTTACCTTTCAAAATAGTTTTTTTTTCTTCAATAAATTACATTCAAAGTGATTTTTTTAGATCGTTCGTCTTTCTTTTGCGTTCCATGTTCATTTGAAAAAAATTAATTTAAAAAAAAACATTAATTTTTTTCTCCATCATGTCACTCAGCAATGTAACGTTTTTAATCAATTTTACTTGTGCGCGATATGGTCATTATTGACTTGGTTCGTGCCACTAATGACTAGGTACATGCCACTAATGACTAGGTACATGCCACTATTGATTAGGTTCATGCCACCAATGATTTGGTACATGCCACTAATGACTAGGTACATGCCACTAATGACTAGGTACATGCCACTAATGACTAGGTACATGCCACTAATGACTTGGTACATGCCACTAATGACGAGGTACATGCCACTAATGACTAGGTACATGCCACTAATGACTTGGTACATGCCACTAATGACTAGGTACATACCACTAATGACTTGGTACATGCCACTAATGACTAGGTACATGCCACTAATGACTTGGTACATGCCACTAATTACTAGGTACATGCCACTAATGACTTGGTACATGTCACTAATGACTAGGTACATGTCACTAATGATTAGGTTCATGTCACTAACGACACATTTCGTAGCACAAATCGTTCTAAAATCCGGTGGTTTGACGGATTTCGGTGTTTGTCCAAGCTCTACCCACTTATCTACCGCGGTTCATTCATTAGAGGCATCATGTACTTTTACACTCTACAGTTATTGAAACCATCATAATACTAGGAAAAATATGGTTATACTCCGGTACACATGAATAAAACCGGTGCAGTACATTTCTAGATTCATGGATACATATTGAATGCCTGTTATAAATATTTGTCCATGAATAAAAACTTCTATTAAGTTCTGTGTTTCTTCGATGCGATGAAAGGAACTATTTATCAGGAAGTATGTACACCTTTCCCAAACAATTCTCATGAATATTAGTTGAGTCATAATGATGACATCTTCTGATATGTATCTGGTTACCATTTCTAAGCATCGTGTGTGAAATGCTACGGTTTTGACAGGAATGTATCTGGTTACCATTTCTAAGCATCGTGTGTGAAATGCTATGGTCTTGACAGGAATTATGTGGACCATTTTACGTCTCTTCCACAATTTAAAGTGTTCATCACTTGAAACGTTGATAGCACGTATCAATCATAATTTATTCTAGAAACTGTGTATGCGTCGAAAGGCGATACAATTTGCTTGTTTCGTCACGTTTCATCATTTAGATAAGAAGTGATTAAGCATTTTTACATCTCTAAATTGCAACAATGTTAATCGAGATATTCTTTTACTTCTTAAAAAGCCACTGTATGCATTAACATATTAATAATTATTGATTTGTGTCATTGATTACTAATGACAATTTCGCATAGATACATTGTAAATCTAAAATATCAAAGCTAATTTCGGAATTCGTAATTAAGAAATTAATCTTCTGAGAATGAAATATCTTAAGGCAACGACTATTGGCAAACTGTCTCATGCAAACAATCAATGTTAATGAAGAATATATTGGAGTTTAATCATAATTTTAATGAACTTCATACAAACGTAGTAAACAATTTAATCTAAGAGATTAAATGCATGCATTGATTTATGTCAAAATAGTTGCATCTCACAAAAAACTATGCTCCACATTTGGAATACAAGTACAGTGCAAAATGTCACCACATCCATTGACTGGAACAAATACGGATGGTTTTGAGGAATTTCCATAATGACACCTACATTCTGTAAATGAGATGAAGAGAGGGAACATTAAACCCTTAATGGATATGAGAGATTTCGCGGGTTTTAAAGTCTCTACACTATCGTGATATATATAACATAACTCAAATTATTTAGCATTTTAAGCCAGTAAGCAAAAGTATATATTTATATATAAAATCAGTCAAGATAGTTGTTTTTCTTATACATTATTTTTCATCTTAAAATAGTCAATATTTCGCTAAAATTAACTTTATAATCTTTACATAATTTATTTTATTGCATATATGCTAATCTTAGAGCTGGCTACGCAAGCATAAAGTCATAAGTCTAGATATGTAATAGCTATAGTTACAAAAGCCGCCATCCAAAGCCAACTTGTATTATTCTTAAGATACTGTCAATATTTGATCCAAAATGTTTAGCATCCATTTGCGTTTCCTACATCAAACTAGTACAGAAAATAAATGCTGCCCACATGTATGCGTTTCTATGGATACAATGTGAGGCTCTTGGTTCCTATAGGCAGAACGGTACCAATTGTTTTTCCATAGACCTCAATGCTAACGTTTTGTGAAATAAATTTACTTTCTATCCTTCTTCAGTATACATATTACATACTGTCACAGATAACAATCTCAGATCGTCAATTTGACAAGGACAAAACCAGGTACTCCATTGCATTTAGGAGAGATAACTCTTTTGAAACGAGATAGGGCTAAGAATTATCTAGCTACAACAGACCCAGTTTCACCCAGGTGTCCCACCTTTAAAAAAAAAATCATAAAAAATACCAAATATGATTTAGATATGAATTAACTTAATCTAAAATGTGTCAAGATGCTTAACTGTTTTTAAAGCGTAACATAACGTACAACTCTTACATAAGGCATCAAACACAGCTAGTGTTGTTGTTTATGTCTGAATGCAAGGTTGCCGGTAACAGCAGAAACTGCAACTTAAAATTAACGAATTTGGCGACGACGTATTATTGCATTTGAAGTGGATGAAATTGAAATAGGAAATATAAATATAGGAACTGAGCCCACCTTATATTGTTGTATTCTGGATCTGAAGAACGAACCAGAAATACAGATGTTGAATCGAGCGAGTCACCTTGCCATATCGCTGCCATCGTTGGGTCAAAATAAAGTTAATCATGTGGCTAATAAATAGCATTCTAATTACAAAACAGCAATGTTCTCTAACATTCACCAAAATTATGTACATCTTTCATTTTCAACATGATTTCGTTTATAGTCCTATGATAAAACACAAGCATCCTTATATAAAAGAAATGCTAACTGTTGTTATGAAATACATACATTTATGTCTTTTTTATCTTTCTTTCTATCTTTCTTTGTAAATATTCAGAAGATTTATAGTATGGGATATTTCTTCTTGTTTGACAGGTAAAACATTTTCTTTAGATTACATATAATTTATCTGGTTCATTTATTCACCTAGAATATGTTGTTGCGTGAGAATATTATAGGCGATAGTTTCAAGCGCTGTCTGTGTCGAGAGGTGTATGACTATTATCTAAATACAAATAGTGTCATATAAGACTTTTATTAAAACGTACCAAGGTCTTCATAATTTACCAAAGCAATTTGTATAATTCTGTTCAGTATATTCGGCTTTTCAAGTGCCTTGAGCGATTCTCTGTTGAAAAGTGTATACCTGGGTATATACTATCGCTCTAATGAATAATGTGCCAGACACGATGATCTGTTGATATTAAATAGCTCAGCGGGAGACATGTTAGAGCCCAGTAATTACTGTTAATCTGATATTCTGTTTGAGTTCGCTATTTGTTATGTTCAATGGCGTATGTATGAATTGATGTAATTGTGCGTCAGAATGTGGTTTGGCGATATTTGTTTCGTTACGATAAAGCGCACTATGAACAATATTCTACATTGAAGAATTCGGGTGATTAAAGTCAATGCTCTTCGCTTAATTGAGCCTAGAAAATGGGATTCAGTGTTGATATTTGAATTAGTTTTGCTTCTTCGGTGAAATTAGAAAAGAAAATGGAAAATTAAAAGGTTTCAGAGATCATAGATATCTCTATACATATTGCATTGCTGAATCTTTTTTTATTTGAAATGTTAGGGTAAGCTTCTTGGTCAGAGAACGCCATATCTAAGTCATTTGTATTGAACGTTACCTCATTTGTATATCATTTGCAACGATTGTTTCACTACATGATAAACTTTACACCACTTATGAAGACTAACAACCTTTTTGACTATTCATGAGCAAACTTGATCTATTAGGTGTGCCATTAACACTTAAACAATTCGACTGACAGGAATATTCGAACACAAGCCAGGTCGTTATCTTTGCTTTAACAAGAAGGATGCTTAATACTTCAACGAAATCAAGTTGGTTACTTATACCTTATTCCGATTGCAGAAAAGAATAAATAACCAATTACGTATCACCGATTAAAATATTTTCACATATATTTATATAATTATTCATTATTCCCTATACAGAACGTAATTTGTTACAACTTAGTAAATGCAGATGAAAGCTTTTAAAAACGAGTGCTATATAAAGCTGAATAGAGTCAGAGCACGAACTATAGATACAAATATTTTAGGATATTAATAATATACGTGTTGATTAATTTGATATATTAATAATTAGTTGCGTTAGGCATTTGCGTCGTCTCTTGTGACTCATGTCGTTAAGTATTAGTTTTCGGGTTCGATAAGCTTATTAATGACTCGGGTAAACGTTAAACCACAAAAAGAAATTGCAAGTGAAATTGGAGATTTCTCTTGTGTGATTGTCATGTCCTTAGAGGAGAATTATGTGAAGTATTTACCAGGAGACAGAAATGACTGCAAGAAATACAAGGGCATATCATTTCTCAGCATCGTATTTTAAGTGTTCGAATGCGTCATCCTGAACAGACTGCAGACGCTTGCTTGATTCATTAGCCTACGTCTCATCAGACGGCTGGGCCATGTACGTCGGGTGGATGACGGACATATCCCCAAAGACCTTCTTTATTCGGAGCTCGCCTCTTGATAAAGGTCGATAGAAACACCACTTCCACGCTTCAACGATGTCTGCAAGCGCGAAATGAAAGCACTTGACATCGATATCAACATCTGGAAAGAATATGCGCTAGACAGACGCAGCTGGTGACACGGTATCATCACTTATTTGAAAGACGGCGCAGAAATACTACGCTTGCTAGCGAATGAAAAGCGATCTCGGAAGAAACAAAAGCAGCTCCAACAGAAACCAAACTCAAATTTCAAGATCAGAAAGTGTATCAAAGACTGCCACTCCAGTGATGGGCTATATAGCTGCTACAGACGCTGCACAACCAACAACCAGGACATCTCTCATGTGCGCACATCCATCGTCTATCAAAACTAACGGATGTCAACGATTTATGAGTTTAAGGAGATTTTTTATTGACTTTGAATATTGTGTTGATGTCCTTGGAACTGAACAACTTAGCACACTTGTAACCGATTTGACAGACATTGTAACTACATAAAGAGGAGTGGAGGGCGTGTAAAGCACATGTAGAAAGAAGATTATATGTTGCTTATACAGTTTGGTTGTTAAGTAGCACCTTTCAAGAGATTTTACAAAGACGCATCTTAACATGTTATCTCTAGAGGATAGTGTAGTCACGAAAGAAGTCCAGAGTAAATCAGCTAGATGACGCAGATCTCGTACGACACTTACCGCAAAATGATTATAACATAGACCCATCTTTGACATTATATCTCTGTGAGGGATACAGGTCAATTAACGATAAATGACTTGGCGAATTTCTTCGATAATAAACAGGGAAATAAGGGACGCCCTATGTTAATATATTGTATCGATAGTTTGTTCTAACTGAACAACGGTTAAAATGATTTTGATATCAACGCATTCGCCAACCACAGGACATCAAGTCGGCGACACAACAATCTAGCGACTCAGTCGATGACATGAAGCAAGTTGAAGCACTCGGGAGGACTAGCCCTTTGAGATATTCAGCGGGGTATGATTCCAAGTCCAAAGACCTATTACTAAAGAACCCGATATAGCTATAATCGGTGTAGTTTAGCCGATTGAGTATCCACTATAATAATTTTACCAAATTAATAACCCACCTAAGGGATATTTTTCAACGACTCCTTGGCATTTTTAAGGTAGGTATGTATTCCAACAGAAGGCAATGTTTGGAGAACATTCTTTTAGAGGATTTAGAGATAATTGCGGCTATATACAGAGAGTCGGGTAACACAAGTGATTTAAGAAGATTTTACATTACGTATACAGTTTGGAAAGTACTTACCACTTTAGAGAACTTTGACCTGGACCCTTCATTGCAATCATATCTTTAGGAGATAGAGTCCACCTACGAAGGAAGTCCTGACGAATAAATCTAATTGTCTGTTTAGTTCTACTTACTGCACAATATTTAAATTCTATATCATCTATAGCTATCAAACTTTGTTGAATAATGGCGAGTGCATAAGTAAGAATAGACTGGAGGTCGCAAGATGACAAAAACAAAGTTACCATAGCTGAACAATGAAACGTGGTTTCCTTTGCAAGTCATTGATACTGATAATGTTGGTAAATGCCTGATGCTTTTCAAATACAAAAAATAATTGGTTTTCAGTGAGATGTTAGTAATTAGATCTAATAATCGTCAATGGAGACTTAAGTTTATATTGCGATCTAGATGTAGTTATCTGGTACATGAGGACACACTTTTACATTGAGATATAAAAGTTATTATTTGGTCAATTGCGACTTAAATCTACACCGTGATCTAGATATATGTATCTGGTACAAGGGACATAAATTTACATTGAGATATAAATGTACATTATGATATTATACCGACATAAATAATTCAAATCTATTTATTCATTAAGTTGGATTGATGGTAGATAAGTGAATATCATAGTCTCCACAGAGTCAATTCAGATTTAAGTATTTCTTGGAGCGTGCACGGAAATAATTCGGATTTCCTTACTCACAATGTTACTGTTTTATTGAAATTATTTATAAAAAAGAAAAAGAAATCATTAATCATCTGTAAATTGGTATTATGCCATAGTAGTGATTAATATCATTATTTATGGCATTGGTGTCTTATAAGTCTCTGGTCACAGTAATTAAATGCCCGACACTACTCTTCGCATTACTGTAGACCCGATACTGTTAAAACAAACAAATAAATCTATATGAAAATCATAGGTCTAAATTATCAACTGAATTATTCCCAAAATCAACATACGTACCGTTGTTTGACATTATTCGATGTCACACATGGTCTCATGTTAATTCATTTCAGATTGTATGTAGACTAATTAGCAAGTGGAATAAGACCAGGTTGTCCTAATATTACACAGTACATGTTACGTGATTCATAATTTTCAGACAAGTATGTATATTGCTTGTGACGGTGCTTTGTGGTGTCGTGGTTTCCGTAAACTTCTAATAGTTGAACTCCACTGATTAGAATGTGTCCATATAATTTGCTCGTCAGATTTCGCATCTTTATGAATCCAATTATCGTTAATTCAATACAATTGTTCCAGAGTCTACTTTTTCTGATTCGGCAAACCATACACCTGGGAACGTTTGCTATTAAGGAAGCCACAATGATATTTCATATGCCTGTCTGTCTGTCTGTCTGTCTCTGTGTCTCTCTCTCTCTTAATTAATGGAAATATCTATATATGTGCAACAATTAACTTACTGAAGTTAACTAATGCTATTCATAAAGGATTTTCATTCCAGGTTGTAGTTAGATATGCTGTGTTTCAGGACATCAGGAACAAAAAATAAGAAATCATGGTCAAAAACTTAAACGTTCTAAACATTTCGAGTCAAGTTCTGTAATTAAATATATCATCGTTTCAAAACTGCCATGAGGAGTTGCATACAACTATGCAATGAGATACGGCACATACAAATGAGAAAACTAAGATGTCAGAAAGTCAATGCCTTCTTTTAGAAAGAACTTGACTTTTCAGATTTATTAATGTTTCAAATTCATTAAATATTTCTTAATTTGTCTATTTATTTATTTAATTATTCATGGATTCAGAGGTGAGATGGTAGTAACGGTGGTTTCCACCACTCAGCCACTCGGGGCTCCAATAGTTGAAGTAATTCGAGTAGTATTAGTGTTAATATTGGTAGTAGTAGAAGTACGTAGGAATAGTAATAATATTAGTAATGACCGTATAATTAAAATTTCTAGTAACAGTGAAGGTAGTCGAGGTATATATTTATATTTACGAACCTACTACATTCATAGTGGGACCGGCCGATGTACAATGTGATCGATATGTATGCAGTATGGTACGGTAATTTTCCATTTATGATTTTATGTTCATGTTTTCCAGCCGATCTATTCATGTACAGACTATATCACTTGAACTAGATACAGCTCTAACAGGTTTACTCTAAATTCACATTAACGTTAGTACATTGATAAGAATAAATAGTTAGGTCACTTTATGACGCAGCTCATTACTATGAATTTAAAACGCTCATTGCAGAGATTAGTCGTTTTGTTTATAGCAACATGATTAAACTTGCGGAAAAGAGGCACGTACGTATTTAACACCGAAGAAAGGGACGAACTTATTTCGAAAAGCTGGCTTCTTTAGAAACTGATACAAATTTTGTAAGTATAATTTATCTTGTTTCTGATTTTGTAACAATGTACATTTGTTGGCATGGGATATTGTCTAGAACAAATACCAGTCATAATACCAATGTGAATTGCTATGGAGTCAATGTTTAAATTCAGAATGACTTTAATTTGTATTAAGCAGGTACACCCAAATCCGCGAGTGAAATGTTTGAGGCCCATAGATTTTGTCATTATTATCATGATTGCGTTATGAAATTGCATCTTTTTGTATTATTATCTTTCTATTGCGTATTAAAAGGGCATATTTATTTGTATTATTATCTCTGTATTGCGTATTAAAGGGGCATCTTTATTTGTATTATTATCTCTATATTGCGTATTAAAGGGGCATCTTTATTTGTATTATTATCTCTATATTGCGTATTAAAGGGGCATCTTTATTTGTATTATTATCTCTATATTGCGTATTAAAGGGGTATCTTTATTTGTATTATTATCTCTATATTGCGTATTAAAGGGGTATCTTTATTTGTATTATTATCTCTATATTGCGTATTAAAGGGGTATCTTTATTTGTAATATTATCTCTATATTGCGTATTAAAGGGGTATCTTTATTTGTATTATTATCTCTATATTGCGTATTAAAGGGGTATCTTTATTTGTATTATTATCTCTATATTGCGTATTAAAGGGGCATCTTTATTTGTATTATTATCTCTGTATTGCGTATTAAAGGGGCATCTTTATTTGTATTATTATCTCTATATTGCGTATTAAAGGGGCATCTTTATTTGTATTATTATCTCTATATTGCGTATTAAAGGGGTATCTTTATTTGTATTATTATCTCTATATTGCGTATTAAAGGGGTATCTTTATTTGTATTATTATCTCTATATTGCGTATTAAAGGGGTATCTTTATTTGTATTATTATCTCTGTATTGCGTATTAAAGGGGTATCTTTATTTGTATTATTATCTCTATATTGCGTATTAAAGGGGTATCTTTATTTGGCAATATCTTAATTGCTTATTGAAAAGAGAAGATTGCACCTGGATTGCAAATTGAAGATCATTTTAATTTTGTACAATCTAGATTGTTTTTTGAAGGGGGCATCTTTGGTTTGTAAAATATCAGTTATGAGGCGGATTTGGTAAGATCGATATGTTCTGATTGTAATGTTACTGGCTTAAACCTTGTCCTGGCCATGCAAGGACTGCATAGATTTTATTTATGAATTACCCATTATGTATTGACATTCTGTAAAACAATAATTTAGTCATGTTATATTGCATACAGTTCCGTTAAAATGTAATATCATTACTGTTTATTGAAAGATAACCCTTTGATTTGGAACAGATACGATGATGCGTTAAAATCTGATTTGCAGAATGTGAATGTAAACTACGTGATTTGCCGAATTATCAGTCCGATTTCAGACCTGCGAAAAATGTCCACGCGACAATAATGAACATTTATGATTATCTTCAAGGTAATTAATTGATATGAAGAAATGTTTTGAAAGTCAAATCTCATCATATATTTACTTTTGAAAGTCAAATCTCATCATATGTATTTACTTTTGAAAGTCAAATCTCATCATATGTATTTACTTTTGAAAGTCAAATCTCATCATATGTATTTACTTTTGAAAGTCAAATCTCATCATATGTATTTACTTTTGAAAGTCAAATCTCATCATATATATTTACTTTTGAAAGTCAAATCTCATCATATATTTACTTTTGAAAGTCAAATCTCATCATATGTATTTACTTTTGAAAGTCAAATCTCATCATATATTTACTTTTGAAAGTCAAATCTCATCATATGTATTTACTTTTGAAAGTCAAATCTCATCATATGTATTTACTTTTGAAAGTCAAATCTCATCATATGTATTTACTTTTGAAAGTCAAATCTCATCATATGTATTTACTTTTGAAAGTCAAATCTCATCATATATATTTACTTTTGAAAGTCAAATCTCATCATATATTTACTTTTGAAAGTCAAATCTCATCATATGTATTTACTTTTGAAAGTCAAATCTCATCATATATTTACTTTTGAAAGTCAAATCTCATCATATGTATTTACTTTTGAAAGTCAAATCTCATCATATGTATTTACTTTTGAAAGTCAAATCTCATCATATGTTTTTACTTTTGAATGAAACTTTCTGATAATATGCATAAGCTTAGTATAACATACCAAGTTACACAAAATAACAAGAAAGTTATGGTGTCAGTTAGAATCACACTCCGGACCTTTAACGCCAAATTCGGAAATAAAAACAGCTAGGCTAATGAGACTAGACCAGGTAATTTTGTCATCTTACACAACTTGACTTATGCACTTAGTTGCACATTCATCTTGCCATTGATCCACAAACATCTTAAAGCCAAGGTATAGTTGTCAATGCTGTTTAATGTTTTCATAGACAGAGAGGTTAGATATGGCATCAGTTATCGAACAGATGGAAAACATTTCAATCCTAGGGGGCTTTGGGCGATAACCAATGTCATCCCAGACTCCATCATGTATTTCTTATTTGCTGACTCCTGCGTCTTCAATGCTGGCTCAGAAGTCGACCAGAAATTCAACGTTGAAAAGTTCATCAGTTCCTACACAAGCTGTAATCACACCATCATTACCAATACGGCTGCAATCCTGCATCAGTCGGCTCTGGAAAGCCCAACAATGAGCCCAACATCACCGTCAACTGCCATAATCTTAACATCTTGGCAGCACACTGTCACAGAGTATCACTAGGGCCACGAGATGAACCTTCGCATTGCTAGAGCCAGCGCAACTTTCGTCAGATTGTATGCCAACGTCTGGAATAGAAGATGATTCAGCATCCAGACCAAACTAATGCTATACAGGACAGTTGTGCTCCCCACAATAATTAACGCATGCGAATCGTGTACTGTGTATCATTGCTACGCCAGGAAGCTGAACCAATTTCACACCACTTGGTAACAGTGAATATAACTGAATATGTCTTTACCATCCCACTGAATGGTACTGTATGGTTACCAAAAGGTATTTGTTTTGTTTGTTATCCGCAAATATAACCATATGACTGTATTTCTAGTTAAGTTAATTGTTTTTGCATATGTGGAGTTGTATTGCTGTGGCGGTCTACAGGACTCATGGAACCAACTGTAACAAAATTGGCGGGTCGGATTTCGGATTAACAACATAACACAATTTTGATGGTAATACAAATACAATATTGAACGACAAATAATTGGAAAGAGAAATTAATATGATTGATATGTGCGTGCATATAATTAAAATATTGGATCAATTAACAAAAATGGCACGGACTTAAAATAATGAAGATACAAATAAATGACCTCACACGGTAAAAGGACAAAGAGTTAATTATTCACAGTGATTTCGTAACGAAAAGAATTTAGTTTACTGAAATACTAAAAACATAATTTACTCATATAGTAAAAGTTATTCACTCAAATTGTGAAATTATGTAAACAAAAGGACATGTACAAATTATGTTTCCATTCCCCAAAACACAATGCATTTTACGAACCTACAAAAACTTTATTGACAGTTACCACCCCACCCAATAATAATAATAATAATAATAATAATAATAATAACAATAATAATAATGACTTTGTATAGCGCCTAATCGTTAGAAATCTTCAAGCGATTTACAACATCTAATCATTTTACTTTGTACTATTTGGTTTTCTATGTCGCTGGTCGATATAAAACCTTTTAGGATTTTAAACATGTATAAGTAGAACCTATTGTATGGCGCTAAATAGCCTTAGTTTGTTGGTGCGCCGTTAAAAATTAATCAAACAAAAAAAAAAAAAAAGAAAAAAACAAGATCTAAAATAATATGAACACATAAACGTAACCAAACATCATTAAATTAGAAAACATAAACAATGCTGAAAATATTTAAGTTACGAAACATTATTAGATATTTTAGTTTGTTATTGCAGTCGCAAAAAAGTGAGTTTATGCGCACTCTTGAAAGGGATTAATGTGCCTTTGTGTCTAATTTCAATGGACAATTGGACAATTCTTGTGGGCTCTGGTATGCAAAAGAACGTTGTCATATGACTTCGTCCAGATATATATATATATATATATATATATATATATATATATATATATATATATATATATATATATATATATATATATATATACCAGATATCGCCAGCTTCATGCAACTCCTGTGTCTTAGTTTCTGTATCCTACATTAAATGGACACACATAACTTGTACTTCCTTAATATCATAGTGTCTTCTAAACTGAAATGCAGTTAAACATTTATACTTTCAGACACATATATAATATAATCCATCCTAATGGTCCGATTCATACACACACATAAACAGTGTCAGCGTACAGCTGGGTTATTTCTGCATGTTTTGTCCACCAATCATTTTATATGTCGCGGAGCCTGCATACGTCAAATACGTCAGAAGCCTGCATTCTTCTGTGTACGGGATGGCGGAAAAAGGTGGGCTTGGTACACTGGTCTCCTTTCTGGCACGAGGTTCTTGGATTTCTTGGCATTTGCTCAAACCAGTCGTTGGTTCCCTTAGTGGTGAATCCAATAATGTATTAAGAGGTTTGCAGATGGCCGCTTTGATGTGATTAAGCATCTCTTTCGGACGTAGATCTGGCGAAACATTTGGTTCTTCAAGTCTAGAATGCAGGATCTCCTGAAAATCTATAATGACGTCAGCACACAAAATGTTTTTGATCTGGAGCTTTCTTCTCTGGATACTTCATTGTTGTCGGGACCTGGGCTTGAAGTGGAAGTATAGTTTGCATCTGACAAGAAGACGATCTATGTGGCACTCTGCATTGGGCATCACTCTGGTATGAAGGACATCATTTAAGTCCCTCTGGCATATTATGATGTAATATATTAGGTGCCAGTGTTTTTACCTAAGGTGTATCCAGATGGTTATCAGGCTATCTTTCTGCAGAAATACGGTGATGGCGATGTTTCCTAAGAACTGCTTTCCAGACTTCTGAATGTCTGCCCACTCTAGCATTGAAATCTCAGAGGATGATTATTGTGTCTCTCTCTGTGACCCTCTTGATAAGTCTATGCAGGTCAGCGTAGACCTTATCCTTTCCAGAAGGATCCGCCTGTAAGTGTTGAAGCATATGCGCTGAAGAGTGTGAGAACGTGTTGTTTTCCTAACGGGGGACGCAAGGATATGATGCGGTTGTTGTAACCAGTCGAAAGGTTTGTTAACTTGGTGGCGATTGAATTCCTGATCACGAAACGTACTCCTGAAATGTGTTTGTCAGTCTTTGGTTTTCCTGACCAGTACAGGGTGTATCCAGCGCCATGTTCTTTCTGAAAGATGGACTTCTCAAAGTGCAGTGATGACAATACCAAGGCGAAAATGTTCGCGTGCGATTAACGCAGAGCTTCGTTCAGGTCTGTTATTATCGGTCAAGTCTAGAGGTTGTTCTGATGTTCCGACAAACCAGTTTTAGCCTTTTCCCACAACAAAAGGTAGGTGGGGCATGCCTTGTGTTTCCGTTATGTTTCGACCGCGTTAGAATATCCACATTGGCTGCGGAAAGCCAACTAGGTATGAGGAGACGAGCTTTGGTTAGATCACCTTTTATAGGCCCAACTCCATGTGGAGCAAGGAGTGCTGTCCCTACATATGGCTGCTTGGTCATTCAGGCTATCTGCTGCCAGCCGATGTCGTCGTCTTAGAATCAACACCATGCGGCCAAAGTCTTGCGTCGTCTGCATGTAGAATACGGACTGCGGTTTCCAGTGCCATATTTCACCTGCCGTTTTCGCCCCTTTCCAATCGCTGAAGGCCTTGATAGAGTCGAACGTAAGTACTAGAGTGTGGCCAGTTCTTTTATGCATGATTAGTGCAAAGTGTTTGGACCCAGCGGTATTATAACATGTCTCTATAACGAGATCCACTCCATCCCCATCTAACTCAGAATTTAGCAGGAATAAAACGAAATTGTGTCACTTTATTACCTCCATAGAATGTAGTGAATTAGATCCATTACCTCGAATGAAATAGTTTACCGTCACAAAGCTATAATGTATTGTGCAAGCAAGAGGAAGGCACGGCTTCTAATATATGATCAGGGTATTTCTATCACTCTTATTGACTCTCGGCCACTTTGAAAATGCTGGTTTCAAGGTTGACATTAATATATTGTTCTCTCTCAATAATTAACCGGTATGTGTCGTCCAACATTATCTTGATATCGATAAACCCTCTTACTTGGAAATTGTTAAACAAGTACATGTCTAAACAAACAAATCTTGATTGCATGTTTATAATTTCATGCAAAGTCATTATAACCACCACCACCATGATAATCGTTACATATCAGCACCACGATACTGTCCGTAAAGTGTTCAGTCCTCGACGTATCATTGCCACGAAAACGAAGGCAGACTGACCATTAGTAGTTGCGGTTATGTTTTGATAATGCACGAAAAGGTGACTTGAATTGGTAATAGAAACAGCAACAATAGTACGGTTGTGGATTGTTTTGTTGGAAGAGAGAAACGGGCAAAATAAGAATTTGACTTCGTATTTGTTTCATTTGCTGGATTGTTAAGTAGAGAGAAAGAAAAAAGCGGTGCAAGAACTTGGATTTCTAAAGTCATATAAATAAATTAATATCGATGGACGCAATCTTTGGGTGTTTTGCATTACTAAAGTCAAACAAAAAAAACAAATATATTTATGACCACATGGGAATTTTTTAACACTCAATTCAAATGAATAATATGAAGACCAAAGTTGCAAACACGGTTGTTTTTAATTACTGAAATCAAATTAGTACAGCATTTGAGTTTTGTGATGACATTTGGATCCAGGAAAAGAAACGGAATTGTGTCACTTTATTACCTCCATAGAATGTAGTGAATTAGATCCATTAACTCGAATGAAATAGTTTACCGTCACAAAGCGATAATGTATTGTGTAAGCAAGAAGAAGGCACGGCTTCTAATATATATTATGATCAGGGTATTTCTATCACTCTTATTGACTCTAGGCCACTAAGTCGACACCAGCTCTTTCAAAATGCTGGTTTCAAGGTTGACATTGATATTTTGTTCTCTCTCAATAGTTAACCGGTATGTGTTGCCCAACATCACCCTGATATCGACAAACCCTCTTACTTGGAAATTAAAAAAACAAATCTTCATTGCATCTTTATAATTTCATGCACAGCCATTATAACCACCACCACCATAATAATCGCTACATATCAGCACCAAGATACTGTCCGTAAAGTTTTCAGTCCTCGACACTATCATTGCCACGAAAACGAAGGCAGACTGACCATTAGTATTTGCGGTTATGTTTTGATAATGCACGAAAAGGTGACTTGAATTGTTAAAAGAAACAGCAAAAATAGTACGGTTGTCGATTCTGTCGTTGGAAGAGAGAAACGGGCAAACTAAGGATTTGGCTTCGTATTTGTTTCATTTGCTGGATTGTCAAGTAGAGAAAAAGAAAATAGCGGTGCAATAACTGGGGTTTCTGAAGTCAGATAAATAAATTAATAACGATGGATGGTATCCTTGGGTGTTTTGCATTACTAAAGTCAAATAAAAAAAACTTAAATAAATTTATGACCACACGGGAATTTTTGAACACTCAAGTCAAATGAATACTATGAAGAACAAGGTTGCAAACACGGTTGTTTTTAATTATTGAAATCAAATAAGTACAGCATTTGTGTTTTGTGATGACATTTGGATCCTTGTTCAATTTAAACTCTAATTTTAAATAATGCGCCCTAACCCCCTGTATTTGCTTGAACAAACCACATGAATGGCGTACATGGAATGCAACATTTAATACCCATAAAATAACATGAAGTAATAGCTACCATAACGTTCTTACCTCTTTTCAATCCACGAGTTTGTCTGTTGTCATATTTTCATATTTCACCAGCTATGTGTTTTCAAACGTCACCATGTTTCTATTCAGGTAGACGCTTTTGGTAGGCCCATATCAGATCTTTGATTTATTCTTAATCTCAAAGTATACAACAACGGGTGTCAAAGTATTATGGGGCGCTCGCTTTTACAGATCAACATATGACCTCTGTCAGAGTGAGTTCGGGTCTCAGGTTCGACGAGCATGGGAATATGAGAATGCTTGCCAGTAGTTTCCCGCGGGCTGTGTGGCTCTTTCTGGGATTTTCACGAGTTCCTCCACCAGATATACTGGTCGTCATGTATAGCCTATCATGTGCTGAAAATTAGCGATAAACGCTGTACAACACATTTTCAACTACATGTTAAGAACGGTTACCGCGACTCAGTGTGAATAATAATAATATTGACTTTATCAAAATATTACTTTTAATATATTCCTTTCAGTTAAGCCCATTCCTAATCAATAGATTATTTGATTATACTGGCCTTGTGCAAAGGCAAACTATTCATTACTTCTAAAGGGCGTAACTAAGACGTCCATATAATATTACATTTGCGCTAAGTAATGCTTCTCACATTTTACATCAAACTGTAGAATGTTGTTCTATTTGTAAAGCACACAGTAACAATGAGTTGTCCAATAATGCTGTCAACAAAATGGGGGAAGAGGGTTTGAAGAAGTTTGAAAATTCTTGACGTGGGGGAGGGGGAGTTCAAGATAAATTGACGTCAACAATGTTAATTTTTGCAATACATTTAGTAAAACATAAAGTAGAAAAAAGGAAAATGTGAAGCTGATATAAATTAGAATATAAAGTATCGATTTGTTCATGAATTCAAAGTGTTACAGTCAATTTTAAATCTGTTAAACAAGTATAAAAAATATTAACATTTTTTTGGTAAACCTTTTAATTTCCATAATTCTATTTTTAGGATAAAAGTCAGACGTTCAAAATATTGTTAGTTTGTGGTCGGGGGGTGGGGTGGGTAAACAAATTTGACATAATTTTATTAGGGGAGACACTGCAAGTTCGACCGTTCTAACAAGGGGTGGGTACAGAATTGCCTAAAAAATCTTTGTGTTTGAGACCATCTTATAGATGTTAATTTTGTGGCCTGAATGATAGTGTTGTTAAAGTGTGGCTGTCCCCTAGGCTGAAGAGATGGAGTTCTTATAGATGGTAGTATGCTAGTATGAAGACAGGATTTTATTAGAAGGGATGTTGTTTATTAGGTAGAGGCTAGATATTATTGGTGGGAGGGAGTTATGTATGTATTAAGTGTCCTCTGTTAACTTATAATTCTACTTTATATTACCCTATGTTTAGTTACAAGGGAGGCCATACGTCAGTATTAACACTTAATACACCTCGATGAACCCATGTTGGGTGCATTGATCTGCGATGAACCAATATAAAGAACAGTGTTCATATTATTTGCGGTTAAGTTTGACGTAATTTTATATTTATATGGTATACTAGTTTTGTTGTTTTGCATTGTGGTTTACAAATGTTAATTGAGGGTGTTATAATTCTGCATTCTTTATTTTGTTATAGTTCATTATATTGTCAAGTGTTTCGCAAGAAAGATAGATTAATTTTATACGTAATATTTACTTTAGGGTTTCATATTATTACCGTTTCTAGGTATGTGGCTGGGGATAAAATTTTATTTTGTTCTAATTGAATTGTTCCCTTTATATCTTAAATCTGTGGCTTTCGTTCAAGATGTATGGTAGGTCTTATGGGACCCGGCAGTAGTAACAATTAAGATTGTGTGGAAACGTCCTATGTATTGCTCACAGTTATTGGCCAGCTTGATTGTGCCTGAATGAAATCTGTTTATGACTGTTTGGACTACACTTTTTATTTTGGGTGGTTTCCTACTTCTGTTAACTTCATTGATCATGGTGTCTAATTTCCTGCCTTTATTGTTTTCGTTCCAGCTATCTTGTCATGTAATATATATTAGTCTTGTCGTGTTCGCTGATACTGTAGTGGATATAATTTGGTACGTTAAGCGTTTGCTTGGCTGTTAAGTCGGCTAAATCGTTTCCATGCATGTTAATGTGGGATGGTATCCACATCAATTGTATTGGTTGATTGTTATTGGTGTCAGTATTAGGTTGGTGTGCCTAAGAATTTTTTTTCTTGAATAATATTGAGATTTGAGGATATGAAGATAATCGATTCACTTATTATCACCAGGTATCTTGTTTTCCTCAATCCATTTGATGGCTTCTATAATAAGGACAAACAAATATAATATTTAAGTTAGTTACAAACACATTCAAAATTACCCTACCTCAACTCCCCTTGTTACAAATCGTAATTGAGATATTTCATAGTTCAGTCATGGCAGAATATATATATATATATATATATATATATATATATATATATATATATATATATATATATATATATATATATATATATATATATATATGTATGTATGTATGTATGTATGTATGTATGTATGTAGGTATGTATGTATGTAGGTCGGTGGGTAGTTAGGTAGGTAGGTAGGTATGTGTGTGTGTGTGTGTGTGTTCTCTGTCAATTGTATTTAAATTATACTTTAAATAAGCTTTCATTTTGCTTTGCTCTATATATACTGAACCATAAAGCTTCACAAAACATATGCAACTTGGTGTCCGTTGTCCATTCTATCGCTACATTTAATGATCCTGACTTGAAAGGTTACTGAGTTACAGATAGCATACAATTATTGATGCTGTGTTGAACGAAGTGAAAGAGGCAAAGATGAATAACATCTAGACTCGTTTTACGCTCAACCTCAACTTATACATGGATGACAGATTGCCACAGTTGCTCATTCAAGTTATACAAAATATCAACTTATACTAAATATCAACTTATACTAAATATCAACTTATACTAAATATCAACTTCTACTCCATCCCAACTTGTAGGCCAGCAAATATATGGATGAAGGATGGAAAATATGTCACAGTTGTTTATTCAATTTATGCTCCATATCAAGTAGTAGGTTGGCAAATATGGTACTTTAAAAGCACTTATATATGATAGGTTTTAAATGTGTATCAATATCAGTATCTAACAATACAACAGGAATACGAACAATAACATGCAACTAGCTTAATATATTTGTGCCTAGACAAACTATACAAGTCAACACAAACATTATATATGACATTATATATATATATATATATATATATATATATATATATATATATATATATATATATATATATATATATATATATAAATCACATATTAAGGAATAGCGACGGAGAAACATGCATGTATTCTTGCATGATACCAACGAATGGAGAAAACAAAAATGGCTTGACAGTTATTTATTGTGGGGAAAAATGAGGAAGGCAATAACGATCCCCTGCACACACGTGGTAATCTCGTGTATGGTTGGTTGTAGTCTCATAACGCAATTAAGTTTCATACGTAGCCACTACATTCGTTTATCAGTACTAAATGTTCCACTGTTTTCCAAAAATACAAATCACATGTTAATCTAAAATACCTTTAAAAATTCCTTCACGGTATATTTCTTATGATTGGTTAACAGGCATTTCCTACTCATAAATTTCTTACTCGATGAAGCAATAATGAATGACGATGCAGTTGTATCCTTGACGTCGTCGTTGATAGGAACGAGTGGAATAAACGACCTCAGTTATTTATTGTGGTGGAAAAACAGCTCAACATCTCGTTTACAAAGTGATTAAGGATCTCATGCAAGTCACATTTTATTATCAGTCATTAGTATTTAACTCTACTAGGATTCGGAAGTGTTTTTTGTGCCATATGTCCGTGGGTGTTTTTGTTTTACTGGCTTATTTTGCTGGAGAGAATTCCCAGTAATTTCTCCAATCCTCCCTCTCTCTCTTTACGGATGATACCATCCTAAGAGATAAATTAATTATGCCACGTGTCGAAACTAGATGTCAAGTTAGGAAGGCAATAACGATACATTAGTGTTCGAATAGCAATGTTTTTTGCCACTTCTATAGGTTGCAACAGATGGTAATATTTACATAATAGTTATAATATAATTTTTAACGAGAAGAAAGTTAGTATATCATCAATGACCTGGAAATCAACCAGTAAATAGTTAACTTACAGCATTACAGATGATACTGATCAGAATACTTTTACATTTATTTAATAATGACGATGGTAATAATGTTGAAATAAAAGGCTCTGATAGTAATGTCAGACTACAAGTACAGTGTCTTCAATGACGATTATTGAAGTAGTAACATTGACGCAGATAAGAATCAAAACAAAATAACATCATGGTTTTTGAAGTGATTACTGTAACACTAAGCATAACACCCATCTCTCTTTCCTTATGTTTACAAGGTCCAAAAGGTCACATGAATGTGTCATTTTTCTCACGTATTTATTTTGCGATACAACCTGAACGCAAGGTTCCCTACACTTTAAGCTCCTCCTACCTGGGGTTGTACAATTGGTACTATTATACCTATAACCAACCTTAATTTTTTCAATAATCTGTGATACAACCCGAGACTGGACAAGTAGCATGTGTATTATGTATCGCTTGTCAAAAACAATTTTAGGAGGTACCAAGCTGTGTCTTATATTAATGTGTATGTAATGGTCCTTGAACTATTTTAGCTGCTGTTTTCATATTTGTGCTTTTCTACCAAAGTATATTTTGGGAATAAAATTAATTGGTTTAGCTATGGTTTGTGTTTTATTCATATCAGCACTTATTGAACGTCACATTGGTGATACAGGATAAATGACATTATATCATTTTATTTAATAACTAGGTCAAATGTCAATGTACCCAATAGCTTGTACCTCTCCTTCCTCAAAACGTACTTATTCACCTAAGAAAAGGACTTTATATTTGTTTGATAGACTCAGAACGTAACATCAGAGACAGAGTTAGACATAAGCCAATCATATTATAAAATAGAGAACAATCTTAGATCTTCAGTTTCACAAGAACAAAACCAGGTACTACATTGCATTTAAGAGAGACAACTCTGCTGGCATAAGAAAGGGCCAAGAGTTATCTGGTCACAACAGACCCAGTTTCACCCAGGTGTCCCACATTTAAAACAGAAAGTACAACTCTTTTATAATGCACCAAGCTAGTGTTGTTTAGTTCTGAATGCAAGATTGCCGGTAACAGCAGCAAATGCAAATTAACACCATCGACGACTTTGATGACGTAATATTGCATTTAAAGTGGATAAAATTGGAAGAGGAATTAAAAATATAGGAACTGAGACCACTTTTTCTTGTTGCATTTTGGATTAGGAGAAGGAACGAGAACCAACTATGCTGAATCAAGTGAGTCATATTGTAATATCTCTGCCATCGTTGGGTCGAAAGAAAGTTAATCATGTGGCTAATAAATAGCCATTCTAACTACAAAACAGCAATGTTCTTTAACATTAACCAACATCATGTACATCTTTCATTTTCAACATGATTTCGCTTATAGTCCTATGATAAAACACAAGCTTAATTATATCCATGAAAGGCTAACTGTTGTTATAAATACATACATTTATGGTTTTTGTTATCGTTTCTTTCTATCTTTGTAATTTTTCAGTAGATTCATGGTATGGGATAATCCTTCTCATTTGACAGTTAAAACATTTTCTTTAGATTACGTAGATTTTATCCGGTTCGTTTATTAAATTAGAATATGTTGTTGTGTGAGAACATTATACATTTGTCAAGCGCTGTCTGTGTCAAGAGTTGTATGCCCATTATCTAAATAATAATAGTGTCATATAAGACTTTTCTCAAAACATACGAAAGTCTTGATAATTTACCAAAGCTATTTATATAATTCTTTTCAGTATATTCGTCTTTTTAAGTGCCTTGAGAGATTCTTTGTTGAAACGTATATACTTGAGTTTATAATATCGCTATAATGTATAATGTGCCAGTCACGATGATCTGCTGATAGTAAATAGCTCAGTGGGAGACAAGGTAGAGCCCTGTATTTACTGTTAATTTGATATTCTGGTTTCGTTCGATATTTGTTATGTTCAATGGTGTAATTATGAATTGATGTAATTGTGCGTCAGAGTGTGATTTGGCGATTTCTTATCGATACAATAAAACGAGGTATGAACAATATTCTACATTGAAGAATTCGATGATTAAAGTCAATGCTCTTCGTTTAATTGAGCCTAGAAAATGGGGTTCAGTGTTGATATTTGAATTAGTTTTGTTTCTTTGGTGTTGTTAGAAAAGAACATGGAAAAGTTAAAGGTTTCAGAGATCATATATATCTCTATACATATCTTGTATAACTGAGTCAGTTTTGATTTTAAATGTTAGGGCAAGCTTTTAAGTCAGCGAAGGCCATATCTTAGTCATTTGTATTGAACGTTACCTCATTTGTATATCATATGCGACAATCGTTTCAATACATGATAAACTTTAAACCAGTTATGAGGACTAGCGAACTTATTGACTGTCTATTCAAGAGCAAACTTGATATATTAGGGGTGGCATTAACACTTAAACACTTTTGACTGACAGGAAAATTCATACTCAAGCCAGGTTATTATTTTTGCTATAGTGAGCCCCAGTTCACGACCTCATCATCATACATCACACGGATACTTACTACTTCAGCGAAATCAAGTTGGTTACTTATTCCTTATTCCGAATGGAGAAAGGAATATGTAAGCAATTAAATATCCCCGAGTAAAATATGTTTACATATATTAATATAATTTTTATTATTCACATGAAGGTTTATTTGTATTGATTCATTATTCCCAATTTAGAACGTAGTTTTTTACAGCTTAGTGAATGCAGATGAAAGGTTTTAAATACGAGTGCTGTATAAAGCTGACGTCAGAGCACGATCTATATATACAAATGCTTTATAATATTGATAGGAATACGTGTTTAGTAAATTGATATAGGATTAATTAGTTGTGTTAGGCATTTAGCTTTTGTCTTGTGATGCATGGCTTTAAGTATTAGTTTTCGGGTTCGAAAAGCTTATTATTAACTCGGGTAAAAGTTAAACCATAAAAAGACCATGCAAGTTTGAAATTGGAGATTTATCCTGTGCGGTTGTCACGTCATTAGAGGAGAGTTATATGAAGTATGTACGAGCACACAGAAGTGACTGCAAACACTACATGGGCGTATCTCTTATCAGCAGCGACTTTCAAGTCTTACCATGCGTCATCCTGAATAGACTATGTATGTATGTATGTATGTATGTATGTATGTATGTATGTATGTATGTATGTATGTATGTATGTATGTATGTATGTATGTATGTATGTATGTTTGTCTGTATGTATGTGCTTATATGTATGTACGTCTGGCACGAATGGAAATATCAAGTGCAGTATCGGTTGGTTCATAGACTGGAGAGTTTTTGGGATGTGTACAGCGGTATGACTATGGTTCATTTTGTTCCCAAGCTAATCATTAATATAATGGGAACGATACTTTATTTCGAATAGTCACTGACAACGTAAAACTTTACAAAGTCATAAATGTTTACCTGGCTGGTTACATTTAACCATTTGTAGGCAGTTTCAATATAAACAGATCAAGGCATTTATATTTTTTATTGTGATTTAAAGCGTAGACGATCTCGCACTTCATTACGTGCCTTTAATTGTAGAGCCAAACGAGGCATCTAATATGAGAAGATAGTATTAACTGCTTGAAAGACTATGGTAGAAATAAAGCAAATGGTTGATTTTGAGATTATTATATGTTAAATATGTAAATCTGGGTATTTAAGTCTCACAGACATTTAGAATTCTAATGCACCAAAAGATCAGGAAACATTACCTGCTACAAGAGGTCATACGTTTATATTGAGGTATGAATGTTGTTATGGAATAAATTGCGACTTGTTGATATTTTTGTAAGGTTTAACGTCATTTTGCAGCGCACGATAGGCTATACATGGTGCCCAGTTAATGATGGAGGAAGAACCCAGGGAAAATCCCGGAGAGAACCACCTGCCCACAATAAGCTACTGGCAAGCTCTCTCTCACATACCCACATTAGCCGAATCTGAGACTCGAACCCACGCCGACAGAGGTGAGATGGCAGTGATCCGTAACATAAAGCGCTTTAGACAACTAGGCCACTCGGGGCCCCAAAATAGCGACTTAGTTCTACTTTCTGATTTAGATGTAACTATCTGATACATGGGGACATAATTTTACATTGAGGTATAAAAGTTATTATTTGGTAAATAACGACTTAATTCTACATCATCATCTAGCTGTAATTGTTTGTTAAATGCGGACATCAATTTACATTGACGTAAAAATGTAGTTATATGGTATAATGCCGACTTCATTTTATATAATGTTCTGTATGTAATTCCTGGTGAACTGCGAATATAATTTTACATTTACTTCTAGTGTACTCTTGCATTTTCTATCAGTCAAAACAAAAATAATTGTATCTTTTGCTTTTGGAATTTTAAAACAAATCATGAACAAGCCTTTGAAATTGAAGAAGAAAGAATCGCCACTGAAATCATAAGTGCATGCATACCTGGTGTATGTTGTTATTGTTGTTATAGGGTTTAACGCCATTTTTCATCACGAGGTAGGTTATAAATGTCGGGTCAATGGAAATGGTGGAGGATGAACACGGGATGAACACGTGAAAACCCCGAAAAGAACTAACGATGAGCGCTTTAGTCCTATCAAACACGCGGTACCCCCGCCCATGTATGTATGTATGTATGTATGTATGTATGTGTGTGTGTGTGTGTGTGTGTGTGTGTGTGTGTGTGTGTGTGTATGTATGTGTGTATGTATGTATGTATGTATGTATGCATGCATGCATGCATGCATGCATGCATGCATGCATGTATATATGTATGTATGCATGGATGCATGTATGCATGTATGCATGTTTATACGTACGTACGTATGTACGTATGTGTGTGTTTGCGTGCGTGCGTTCATGTATGTATTCTTGCATGCATGGACGTCTGTGTGTCTGTCTGTAAGTTTGTATGTACCCGCATGTATATTTGTACATCTAGCTCGATGTGCATTAACCTATGTGGCTATGTCTTATTCTTTCTTTGTCTCCTCTTTGTTTTAAAGAATTTTAATCAGGAAAATTCTCATTAAACTATGCGTTTTCTTTTAAATAAATTTAATGATGGAAAAATTAAGTTTAATATGTATTGTCTTGTGTACTGGGAATGTTGATATGGTATGTGCTCGATGCCATGACATAGGTTGCCTCACATTGTGGAGTCTGATTTGATATGTGTAGGCCAGTTGTACAAGGGTAGTCTCATATATTGGAAAGCTTGATTTTGGATATGTTCATTGCTGTGACATTTCTACCATATGTTCGCATGCTAATCATAAATAGGAATAATACCTTACTAGTCTGGTAACTGACATTGTATAGATTTGCATATTTGAGTAGCTATTTTGGATATTGTAAAACGAAGAGATTAAGACATTCATATTTAGTGTTGTAATCTAAATTGTAGACGATCATATACTTCATTAATTGTTTTCAGTGATTAAAACAGACAAGGTTTGTAATATGAGAAGATAGTATTATCTGTGTGAACGATTATGGTGCAAATAAAGCAAACGGCTGATGTTTAGATAAGCCTCTGTCGAATATGTCAATTAGGGTATTTAAGTCTCATAAACGTGACTTATTGAGAAGCATCCAAAGAACCCAACTCACTCTTGTCAGAAAACTTAATTATCGAATTGACAGTCTGATTTAAAAGAAGCAGATGAAAATACATCACATCTACCATCACCACCCAATATAAGAAGCAACAAACACCCCGATTAAGTTTCTATATTGACCATTAACTTTATTGGGATAGGGTGTAGTGTAATGAAGTGTTGTGTTCTCTACAGTGTCTCTTTTATCAGAGAGATACATATGTGCTATAGCAACGATTTTATGTAAACGGATATAAAATATTCAAGTCTTGCTTCTCAGTTGTCTGTTTTAGTTTTTAAATTGGTATCAGGTAATGTAGCTTTCACGTTGGTGCTGTTTAAATTTGTTTCAGTTTATGTACGTTTAACTGCAGTGCAATCAAATATGGCATACAATCACAGATTTTAGTCTATCTATGTAAGAGTACATCTACGTATTTCTGAACTTTCAATCTGTTGAGTAAAAATGAATAACCTAAATCAAAACACAGACTTTTTAAAAATATTTTTATATTATAATATTGTCCGTCTTAACTCCTATAGAAGCAGTGTTATATCAAATATCCACCATAGTTCAAATGTTCAAAATGTGACTATTTCAGTAACGTCACCTTAAGAGTATACTGTCATGCATGAGCCATATTGTAACAAGCTTTTTATCTGTAAATGGCGTACTTCATAGATGTTGAAAACGTTAAAATTAAAATAAAAAGCGTAAAAAAACGCATTTTGGTCTCAATAAATAACAACGGAAAAAAGAAGACAAAACAAAAAACGTTCCAATAGTTTTTAGGCAACACAAAAATCAATATTTTACTTATTTACACGCAACATACCAGTTTTTAATGTTTCAGTGATACAAATATGAACAAATGTCAAAAGTTTTAAACCGTAGTCTAGAAAACATTGAAAACTGAAACATTCCAAAATGGGACTGCAAAACAGCGTCATCTCCCAATGTATACACGCCTGGCCTACACTACCAGATATCAGCACTTTATTGTAGCATGTTTACGTAAAGTATCGTAGGCTAGCATAATATCTTCATTATTGATCGATATTTTTTTTATCTAGAGTATGACAAATGATAAAAAAAATGGAGGTACCAAATATAAATAGTGCAGCAGCAAAAAAATATTGAACGTAAAAGAACGCGTTTTTTCAAAAGTCAAAAGTCACCTGCATACCTAACACGGGAACTTCGTACAATCGTGGCATACCTATTCAGTAAAGTGGGAAGTTCCCGCCACAATTGCATTCCATTAGTAGTAAAGTCGAGTAGGTTTTTTGCTCAAAGACCTTTATTTTCACGAAGAAATACAAATATGCACGTCCATACTCTAAACAACGACCCAAATCCAACCAAATTTTTAATTTTTGTTTGGGCATTGTTTGTTGATTCGTTTATTTGTTATCTTCGATTTAACGTATGCATTTATTCTTAGAAAATAAGGGTCTTTGAGCAAGAGACGATCCGTTTTCTTTTTACTACTGTAGAATTGTATAATGTTTGATAAATCAATAATTTGGTTTATTGATATTCTAAGGTTTAGATAAGATGTCAAACTTGATGCAAGTCCGATCTACTAGAGCTAACACACTCTACGTGATATTGCTTTTGGTAACGATTTTCGTATTCTCAACGAGCATCGGCATGATGACAGTTTACATGCCGTCAACTCACGTCGCGGTTCGATTTTCTTTCACGGCAGTCAACGATACACCAACACCGGATATTATCAGAAAGAAGCGCTTTAACGCAGCTAGGGTAGACAAAAATAAAGTACAAAGATTATATCATATCAAGATGATTTATCAGAAATGAGCATTTTCTAAAAAAATGTATTCCTTTCTGCGATAACCGTGAGACAGCGTTAGTACAAATATCTATATTTAAACTCCTGAAAGTTGAGTGGCTTAGAATAGTATCATTAGTTTAGAAACAAATGCTCAAATAAAATAAAACACACCAAAGAGTGGTTAACTTAAAAATATATATATATATACAAGGAGCCTTTGTCTATATGGGATCTCAATTTCAGGCATAAGTGTATGGAAACACAATTGGACAGTGTTACATGTAACCTGGAACTAAATTATGAAAATTAGATATGGAGATGATATATGGTATGTTTTAGGAAAAGTCTTAAAAGAATTAAAAACTGTTGATTTGCATTTAACAAAAGCATAAAGACTATCATGTGCAAATATTGCACTCAAAAGGAAACCAAAATAGATTTTGCCATTTATCCGAATAAAATTGATGGATACATATTAACAATCTTTATTTCAGTTCTGCAATCTATGAAGAAAATAGATCAAACACATGGACCAAACGTCTCTGGTACTTAACAACTGACACGTTTTAAACAACTGATATACAATTCAGTGTCCGAGTTTAAAAATATGTTTTAAGAAATGATGGACAATCTTTTAATCATTACAGATATTTACAAACTACAAATCTTGAAAATATAGGATAGCTGGCATGTTCCAGATCAAGCGTTAAGTATGCATAACAAAGCATTTAACATACACAGCTATGGAAGGATCTTGAAAATAAAAAGTAAGCGGTATAAAGTATATATGAAAAGGGTACAATAAGTAGATTAGCTAGTTAGAATTGGGAGAGCAAGTTATGTTATGAATAAAATATATTACATACATACCTCTCATTTGGGAATGACTGACGAAGTGTGGATAAATACAATCGCCAAGAACCGTGGATGGTTTTGTTTTGTTTTAAAAGTAAAGAACATTGAGGATGTAAGTAAGTTTAAACGAATGATTATTATAAATGGATCGATATTTATATTGCATGATGTATGTCAACACAAAACCAAAGTCAAATCGGCATGAAAAAAGGTAAATAGAATGTGAATAAGGTGCACGTGATAATCGTGATTAGACGGCATACTTTCAGCACGTTAATAGATGATTATTTACAATGGTGTAACGTAGTCGAGCCGACCCTTTGAGATTAGGTAGGGTTTTGAAGAAATAACAAACACGTTTGTTTAAATAAAACTTATATTATAAAAAAAACCCATCATGATAGGTATATATATATATATATAATGAGCACACAATACACACAAATGAATCTACTACCCTACTATATGACGGTATACATACACTACTGTACTATATATCTAGTCATACACTGCTGTACTATATATATCTGTAGTCGTACGCTACTGTACGCTACTGTACTATATCTCTATAGTCATACACTACTGTATTATATCTATAGTCATACACTACTGCATTATATATCTAGTCATTCACTACTGTATTATATATCTAGTCTTACACTACAAAACGTAGCACGATATTGACTATTGATACGATATTCGTACCCCACACATAGTAATTCAAATCATAAGGTTTAATTGACTATGACCATACTATTCGTGTCACACACACAAAATATAATCAATAAAAACCAAACAATACTATCCAATTGACTTAACACGCTATATGTTTTTTACATAAATAGTCAATAAAGCAAATGTAGGGTTCTCTTGACTACAAACACGCTATTCGTGTTTTACATAAAGTAGTCAATAACCAAACTACGAGTGTTAACATTTCACTTCCCTCCGGTGCGACAGTAGTTCATTGTCCGTCTCCATTCCACCGGTTAACATTGGTCTTGAATACACATCTATTCACACGACCGGCGAGCTGAATATAAAAATCGACAATTTTCCAAATAATAAAAATGAATTTACACAATACATAAAAACGAACGTGCTATTCCGAAACTGAACATTCAACTGAAACATTAAACCAAAAAGAATGTATTTAACTCACCCAACTTCTTGGCTCTAATATCCGACAAATGTAACGTTTAGAGGTCTGCTCTAATGTCCACTGTGTCCTAAAAAGACCCTGCACTGTACCTATATATTAGTCGGCCGTACTTGTAAAAAAGTAATTCGCGTGATACCTTCATTATACGCGCGGCACGTGCGACCCGCTGTATAGGACAACTCACTTAGAGGAGTATGGTGTACCCCCTACGCCATATCGGGTATTGCGTAACAGCGTCATAACAACGAGTTTAAAAATAATAATTCATTAAATACGGAATAACGACAAACAAATTATATAACAAAATTAATGCTTAAAATATAGCTTAGAGGAGTATGGTGTATCCTCTATGCCATATCGGGCATTTCGTAACAAATGGAATACATGGAATACAAAAATAAAAACCAAACAAACTAATGACAAAGTAATTTATTCCCAGTATAATAAAAAAATGTTGAAAGACAGATTCATATGAAATAGCCGCAAGATAAAATGAGTGTCGATATACGTCACGCAGTGATAGAAACTATAATATTGACACAATTGAAAGAAAATAATATAACTGAACCAAATATTATATATATCTATCGTATATTATATATGTTCTATCGTCAGCTATGCAATTTTTGTGGAACAATTTTAATGCACCTGTAAATCCGTCAATTACGTGTCAGAACCACCAATGTATTGAAGTTGCATATTTTATGTACTGAATACAATCCATTGAACCTATTGTAGTGTGCAGATACTAAATTTAATTAAAGGACGGTTCCTGCTGAATCACATAGCTTTTACTATGTAAACGACGCTACTATGTCGGCATATTTCTATTTCTATGCACTACATCAAGTTTTTAAGACAGTCCTAATTTTAAATATGTTATTAACTATACAAACAAAATGTTCAATCCACCTTGGAAGTACAGTCAGCAACGTTACCAATACAACAGGGGAAAATGATCGAGGATATAGTAAAACAAATACGACATGCATAAGTCTTAGGTGTGTTAAATAAATGGGATTACAAGTGTATTGCATGGGAAACAACGAACAGATTAGAGAAAACTAAAAATGAAAGTGACCCTAAAAAATCTCACCCTCTACTGCAAGAAGTTAGTTCCGCTGAGAATGCCGTATCTATGAGGCGAAATCGTAGTACTACTGAATTATGCAGCTGTTAGGGCCTCATAGCCGCGGGTTTAATGCTGATTCCCCAGTATAATTGACTGATAAAAAGGGTTAAGCCAGAGTTGCCAATGTACTGAGAATCAATCGCTATAACATTTTAGTTATGCAATTTAATTGGATTATGGACAGAATGACAAAAAATGCAAATGTGGAGAATACCGCTTGGAAAAGATGAAGCATGTATAGTCTATTAGAATGAGATGTATTCAGCCACCTCCAGTGATAACGACATTAATAAGCTAATGAATTATTAGCAAAAAGGGGTGGGAATTTAAGAGAACTGTAAGCAGTCAATAAACCATTATATTCTTTCCATTCTCCACAACGGTCATTTGAAATTGATCAACAGCTATCTGGCTAACCCCTCTCATCTTTGATTTGCTGTGTTTTTATACCTACATTGAATTGACCTTGCATGGTTGAAATAAATCTTTTTTAATATCGTTTAATTACATTTCATAGTCAGTACAAAACGTAAATAATTATAGATATTGTTCCAATAGACTTCGCAGATTCTACATACAGATTTATTTCGAATAAGATTTGAAAAACTCTTTATATGAAGAGGCAAATCAACTGATAGACAGGTAATTATACTTTTCCTTGTAATCAAAGACATCCCATACATTCCTGACCGGTACAGCGGTAATCTAAACTGGATACAATTATAGATTTTAAATATTACTTACCGAGACAGGATTCGCATCCAGACAGTGACACTCCTTTTCGGAGACAAGTATATACCCTTACAGCGATATTCATAATTGATATAACGACAATAAAGACATTACTGACCCTGGTAGAGGTAGTGTTACTTGGGTACAGCGATTTCTTAGGCAATACTGATCCAGAGAGAGGTACCATTGCTTTGAGAATTACGACTCAGCCAATTCTGTCTCAGTCAGTATTAATTTATTTTGGATACAGGGGCAGATAATATTAACTAGAACAGTGGTATTCTCACTAGGAGAGACGATGTTTCACACTTAAGTGTTTAATAGTTATTATTGTGGAAACCAATTGCCTCGGATACCTAAAAAGCAGTTAACATAATGTGAAACAAGAGATGCTGTGTAATCTAGCCTACTCATTAATTATCATCGTGTCTGACCGGCGCATTTGTCAGTCTACTGTACAGACGGAAGGGGGACACCATAAACCTTCAGCAAATTCGATCTCGAAGTTGCGATTAGAAACGCAACTGATGTATAAGATATATGACGCTAAGAAACATTTACAGGAAGTATTCCTAGCATATCAGGGTGAAAATGTTAGACATGATAACGTTGTCAGTTTAATGCCGTAGCCAATGTTAGCTAACATCTGACAACAACGAAACAAAACAAAACACCATTATCATAACCTTAACATTGTCAACATTAATGTTAATACCCTTCTACGCATTCGGGCTTCAAGGTAACACATGACATATCAATGTATAAACGTTTGACTTATAATAAAGCTGTCACAATGACTCGATACGATATCGCAACTGACATAGACGACACAGGAGTTTGATAACGTTATTAGAAGACCTTAACGCATATCTAACTGTTTGATACTCCACAAACACCAGAAATGTGATTGATATATCTCACCATTAATTTGTAAGGTAATAATTTTTTTATCTTTACATTGCTTGATTGTAAATTATATACTGATTCATTCTGAAAAACGGATTTCGTTTTAAATATATTGTTTGGCCCGAAGGAACACCAGACATCTGCATTATCCTTGATGTTCCAATCCGTAGAAAAATATTCGTCTGAGTGGGACCTGACTACCGTGCCATATTTCATTTGTCATACCATAAGTACTTTCTATGTAGATTTCCAGCTGAAAATTTCAATGAATTATAAAATGAAGAAATTTTAACTGCAAGAATAAAGCTGTAAGTCTGCTGTATTGACATCCTGAATATTATACCACAACTTCTAGTGCCTTACTCCTACCACCAGTTTTAGGCAACATAATGTGTCATATGGATTGTTTTCCTCAATCTTTGACGATTGTGCAGGAATTGAAATTAAACTTGATCTTATCCCCCCTCTCTCTCTCTCTCTGTTGATATCAGGTAGATAATGATGTTAAAGAGAAATCTAGTATACCCATGTTGAACTTAGTTTTCTGAAAAGGATGCAGTCAAGAACAGACAATTAAAATATATTACAGAAATTGTATATTTTGGATTATTCAGCCTTTAAAATTCTTTAAAATTCAAAAGTTTATTTACTACACCTTACGTACGTGTGAGACGGTTAATCGACTAAAACCTTGAATCACTGTATCCAGGAGGAAGAAAAGAACATGGACGCAATGTTGTTCATTTAATATATTGAGACAGATCGTTTATAGAGTAATGGTGGTTAAATATTTGAATATGATCAGTTTCAAATTAATTATACCGTCGTCGAGTGAAAGGAGTGTAACAATCCAACAGTTATACCTTTAATTAAAGCTAACACACACACACACACACACACACACACACACACGTCCATGATTTTGAAGGTGTGTTACAATCCTATACAGTGCCTTGAGGAACATCCATTTTGTGTAGAAAACATTTGGTCATGTGGATCCAATACTACGGTTATAATGAGTAAGTGTCCAGGATCCATCAAAAAGTTGGACTGGTTACCTGCTTTGAGATTTACCAGTACAAAAATTCATACTATATGTATAGCGAGAGAGATGTGTGTATGCGTGTGTGTGCGTGTGCGTGCGTGTGTGTGTGTGTGTGTGTGTGTATGTGTGTGTGTGTGTGCAATTCTCGGACTACCATTATGAAAGATCAAATAGTCTCTATTATAGAAGTCCAGCATAAGATTCCCCGATGTGTAGATAATTCAACAAAATGTGTAACGTCCGGATTTACTTTGAATGTTTACCTCTCCTTTGGCTTATTGGTTACAGCGTGCACCTCAGAAGCGGAATGTTGTTTCTTTGATGCCCGGCCGAGTCATACCACATACATGACGCAGATTCATAGAATGGTTGAGTTTAGAAAATACAAGAATTATACTGGTCAGATTTATATAACAATGTCTACTCTAATGGTTTGCCTCTATGAAATATCATTTAGATGCAAATTTTTATTTTACCACTAGATCATGTAAAACATCACAAATTTCGTAACAATCGAAAGTGTTTGCATAATAATAAAAACAAATATGCTCACGTGTCTTGCGAATCATAAAAGATATGTTGCATCAGGGACAAATTAGTTTTTAAAATTAGGTACAATTATCAAATTAGCTAGGAGAGAATAGCAAGTCAGGCACATTTTGATACATGTACCTACATTTCCAAAGACAGGACATGCTCAAAAAACATAGCGTGCATACTGTAATAAAATGATTATAGAAAACAACAAGTGTATACTTTTGTTCATAAAGTACAGAAGTACATGAAACACTCATCTCTTAGCTTCATGTACACAAAGTTTTGAAAAGAGTTATTCAAAGATATGTTTAATGTTTCACAATATGAAGTAATGAATATAAACGTATCATTTGATTCCTGTTGAACTGCACCTACGGCGTGCAACTATTTGACTCGCAATGTTTTTTTTTAGGTGTATTTTCCATCTATCCTGACTACAGCTTCCCAAATTTTGAAAGCAATAATATTAAGTAGAAGAATCCCTTTCATCGAATCCCTGTATATATTCCCCCAAAAATATGTCCAAGATAAAAGGTCATCTCTTTGTTCATGTTTTCCGTACCCACTTGGAATTCCTGTTGAAAAGACTGATATCTGATGTTCCTAATAATGAGTGAAAACTAATATGAGCCGTTTCTGCATGGCTTTGTCTGCTATTTTAAGAACCAGTGAAAATTAAAGTGTGCCCTGTTTAAAATAATGTGTTAGCCAGAGGCGTACTAAAAATAAATGGTGCCTAGGCGACGATGAAGACCCAAGAAGCTTTTGTCGCGCTAAGAGGTCTGATGCCATGAGCCACCGTCCTCCTCCACCCTCGCCATTAGTAGTTATTATTATTATGTCTTGTTTCCAAAAATTAGGAACATTAAAGTGCCCAGTTTAAAAGTACTGCGTTGTCTGATATTTTAAATGTGTTATTTTAAACAGAAGTGAGACTTAAAGTACGTTTAGTAATTTCTGTAATACTCTCAAAATATGGTAAGACAGTATCTCTACAGATTGTTTAATGAGCTGATGGTAAAATACGAATCTAATTTATAAGGTAAATTACAAAGTCTTTCGTTCAACTTATTTAGGTTCTACAATTACACTTTAATTGCTTTGTAATGCGTACGGTGTCCGGGACATGTACTTTAAAACTGTGCCAGAGGCGACCGTCCTTCCCCAATCCCACCGTTAGTACTTTATTCGGTGTTTCCAAACATAAGTAAACATTAAAGCGACTAGCTCATACATATCTTGTTGTCTGATATTTCTGAATGTGTTATTGTAAACAGAAGTCAGACTTACAATGCGCGCTGTTTAAAGTACTGTGTTATCTGATCGGTTCCAAAACGATGTAAAACGTATTGTGGGCCCTGCTCAAAAGACAGTGTTTTCTGGTGTTTACAAATATGATAAAATTGTTTTGTGCCCTCTTTAAAACACCGTGATGTCTACTGTTTCTTTAAAAAATTAGAACAATTTATGTGTGGCTTGTTTTAAAGACAGTTTTGATTGATCTTTATTTAAAAAGTAGTGAAAGTTACTACGTGCCCTGTTTCGAAAACAACATGAAGTCCGATGTTTCTAAATATGAGAGACAATTACTGTGTTACCTGCTTAAAAGACAGTGTTGTCTGATGTTTCTAAAAATAAACGATACTTACTGTGCATCCTGTTTAGAAGACTGTTGTCTTTTATTTTCAGTACTAAGTAAAAATTGCATTATGTCTTCCTTAATATAGTGCGTTGTCTAATGTTTAATGTCTATTAAGGACTGCGCTGTCTAATGAATAATGTCTAATAAGGAATGCGCTGTCCGTTGCTTCTAAAAATGATTGACACAAGTATCGTGTGCCTGATTAAAAGACCGTGTTGACTGATGTTTAAACGACGTTGAGTGCAGGTAACAGTGTTGTATAAAATATTTTCTTTGAACATTAAACTTTGTTGGAGTTACTAAATAAGACAGGCACAATGACTGTGGATACATTACAAAGCATGCAACGTTTGTAATATCTGTTATATTGTCCATGTATGGTAAGACAGTATAACTACATATTTGTGAATGTGTTGATGGTAAAATACGAACATAATTTATTAGGTGAAGTTCAAAAGGTCTTTCAACCGATGAAGAGTTTGGCTAGGCGTTTTACGATCTGCAACTACTTTTACCAAAATTTGCATTGTTATGCAAACGGTGTCAGGACATCTGCTTAAGAACTGTACATACAGTGCCCATGACATGGACTTTAGAATTATGCATTTTGTGTCCGTGGCATGGACGTTATAACTTTGTATTCAGTGTCCGTGTCATGTACTTTAGAATTATGCAGATAATGTCCGTGGCATGGAATTTATAACTATACATATTGTGTCCGTGGCATGCACTTTAGAGCTGTGTATAGTGTCCGTGGCATGGACTTTAGACACATGCAGACTATTTATGAGTCTTTTTACTAAAATATTAATTCCCTATCCGATAATACACACTAGTTAATATTTCATTTAAAACATTGTTACATGTGTGCACAAACAGCTTTCGTTATATTAATTTGAAAATAGCGGTTATTAATTTCTTTGATGCTCACAAATGACTAATTTCTACACCCCTCCTAACCTGCGAAGTGTATTTGTATTTAATACACACACACACCAATTTAACTCTTTGATCAGAAAAACGTAAACTGACTTGTTCTAGGTCTTGAGAACTTATTAAGAAGCGACACAGTTTAAGAGATACATAGTAGTCATGTCAAAGTTAAGTAATCAATAACAAAAAAAACACAAAGAAGGAAAAATAATAGCGAACTAATATGCTTGCTGAAATGCAAACTTAAGGCAATGCAAAATAAGCAGCATAGTAAAATCAACAATCATGACGTGAATTTGAGATTATTCGTTGTGAGCAGGTAATATTTGGGTGTACGAGACTGCAAGTGCAATTTAAAATAGAACATGCATCAAATTAAATGGACTCATTCATTAATTAATTCAAATATCACATCTCTTATGCATTATTAATTGAATGATGGATCAGTTTGCTACAATTAGTGATCTCGGCGTATCATGTATACTGCCAACTTGCACGGATAGTTAAAAGAAATATCCAATGCTTTTGTTCTTTTCGTGTTCATGTTTTTATTTTGCTAAGCGGTGTCTAGATGGTCCCAAATGAAAATGTAGCAATCTGATATCCACTATGGCCGCACCGATTGTCATTTCAAACATATTGGTATCACCAGCTGTCATTTAAAATAGTTGGTCATATCAGCGAGGGCTTTACACTGAAGACTCCTACTTATATATGGTCTATCTTAAATAAAGATGGTACTGCTTTCATGTTCAATGTATATTTACTGACACTTCTTTTAAGAAGACTTTTGACTCCCTGCCTGGTTCTGAAACAATACGGTTATTCTTGCCATTACAGAATGGCGACGACAGCAGCCATCTTTAAAATATTGCTATCGCCACTCCTTATTAGCATGGTCCATTGTAGTCGAGTGGTCAAATGCGCTCGCATTTATTGCTAACTGATATTTAACCTCTGTTTGTGTGGGTTCGATTTTCGAATAGGCCAACATGGGTACGTGAGAAGGCTAGTCTGTATCTTCCCTTGGCTAGCTTATACTTCACTGGGTGTTCTTAGGTTATTTTTCCACCAAATATATTAGCCACCCTATTTAGCCTAGTATGTGCTGAATAAAAAGAACGTACAACCCACAAGACCACAAACTCTTCTTTATAAGAATTTTATATTACATAGGGATTTGTTTTCATGCAACATCTTCACATATCTATTTGATATTTGAGAAATGGTGCCTATCTGACTTATAGTATGACCGCCAAAACTATCATCTTAAACACTTTGTTATGGTCACTCCTTTCTAATGGGCATGTGCTTTTCACTAAAATATAGCTTACAATATCCAGCTAGACCGGAATGACAATGATACTAATCTTTCGTCGTTACTCATTCAGAACAAAAAAGCATACTAACTTGTGTTTCTAGCAGATGGCATCTTACGTTATCGTGTTGTGCCTAAGTGAACATGATTTCAGTTTGAGTTCCAGTACCTTCAACATATCAGCTAACTGAAAATCTTTCTTCGCCAAACAATTTTTAGACAAGTGAAGAGTCTGCCATTCCATAAGAAAACGTCTCGAGCTTTAAGGCAATACCATCCTTTAAGCTTCTAATAACCTGCATTTCTCAGTATTGCTATAATCACCACCCACCCTTTATAAGCATGCGAAGAATATAGTACATGGTTATCTTGTTGAATTTTGATGCAATATCATGATACACTGCATCATTCAAATCAGATGCAATATCATGGACCACTGTTGCATTTAAATGAGATAATATAGTATGGCACACTGTAGCATTCAAGTGATATGCAATGATACAGTGCACTGTTGTATTCATCTGAGATGTGATAGTATGGCACACCGTAACATTCAGATGAGATGCAATAACATGGTATACTGTAACATTCAATTGAGAAGGAATAGCATGGCACACTGTAGCATTCATAACTGATGCAATATAATGGTACACGTGAACAATAGCAAGGCTTTACAAATTAAAGATTACAATCATTAATCTTCAAAATTCCTTTTCACATATCCCATCCCACTTCTACTTGAGTCCGCATATGAGAATGTGCATTTCAATATATTAAATGTTTATCTCGTTGAATATTGTTGCAGTATATAATAAATATAAACCGAAATACAGAGCCAAATGTAACCAAATCCACGGGTTAGTTTTTTGTTTTAAAACGTGTGACCTATTTTAAATCAAGAATTCTTGCGGTTTACATTGCTTACCTCTACTTCCTATGTGAAAATAACATTGCCTTTGAAAATACATGTATCTTCCATGGATAAATGACTAGGTGCATATCACTGCTATATCTTCTTAAATTAAGTTTGGTTGACATTAATGTCTTCTCATACATGCAGCAGCATCTATATGATTTTCATTGCTTTTATCTGCTTCAAAATCTGGAAAACCTTCTGTGGTATTTGACATTGTATTTGTTTATCAGCATCTTTTGAGATGGGGATAGAATCAACGTCGTATTTTTAAATGTTATATCTAGCTCGTTTCATTTGACATTTTACCTTTCATGGACCCTGATGACATTGTGTTAGCTTATCACGTGTTTTCATGTGCGCCATTTTGCTGTGTTACTAAGACGTCATGCATTACCATTCTCAAACATTCCTTACATTGTAGTAACTATATCACGTGATTTCATGTGCATCATTGTTCTGTTTTACTGTCATGTTTTTTTATTATTTGCTATCATTTGTTTTAAATGTTGATGAGTTTATCTTCTATTTTCGTTCCGGCTTTGTAATCAATAAAAATTTCCTGACGTGCATCTTTCAAATAGTTTTGTTTTACATCTTTACTCTTTATATTGTCGCGATTTATTTGAAAGGAATGTTGTCTTTTCTCAGTGGTGAGTCACTTCTAAATCAATCTTGTAAAATCTATCATATCCCACTCAGTTTCAATATTTTGTCACCAGGCCGTCAAGTCCTGACACTAACCTCATAATGCTGAATGTCAAGCAAGCTGGCTTCAAGTTCACATCAAATCAATCTTGATGTTTACGTGCACTGGGACAGGGGATTTTAGATGCAGTTGAGTACATTGAGTCATTGAAGGAATCTCAGTTTTCGTCAACATTCTCGGAGTGTGTATCCATTGTATGCAGATGGCTAAATAATTATTTTAGTTTGGTGTAATTAAGCTTTCTTGACACTTGTTTTTTTACCTGTGTAAGCCTGCTAGGCTTAATACATAATATTGAGTTTGGAAATGATGAGTCCATGGTGCATTCCGCATTCTGCACTTCTCAAAGCCTTTGTCACTAATATCCAGTATGTCCCATCTCGTGATGGTGATGTAGTCAATAGGTTGTATTTGCCTTGAACGTGGATACATCCAGGACGTCTTCTTGAGGTTTGGCAGCAGTAATATTTTTTGTTCATAGGGGAGCCATGTTCAGCACATTTTCTCTTTAGAAGTGCGTTGCAGTCGCATTTCAAAGTTGCCGATTCAATGTTTCCTAATGGTACCGGGCAATTTTGTTTTATTGTGTCCACTCTCACACTGAAGATACAACGGATCTATGAGCCTTTCTGCCCTTGGCACTTCTGCAACAAGAGACTCCATGTCTTCATACATTTTTTCTCATCTGGGTTGGTCATGGTGCGAATATATAGGCCATGGTACGGTTATTCATACATGCATACATGTTCTTTAACTACATGTTCCATACAATCAATCGATTTAAGATATACTAAACGGCTCATATATTTTCCTTCATCATAAAGTACGTTCTGAAAGAATTATGCGTGCCACATACTTATTTAGTTGACATTGACCTTAAATTCATGGAAATTCATATATCCATGATCAACAGACTTGACCTTCGATGTTTTCTATTGTATAAAAAAAGCATTTTCCACCAGTGTGACTTTAAATATTGATATTCATATCATAGTATAAATATGCGCTGGATTAGACCAATGCAGAACGCATTTTTAAAGTTAAGAAGTTGCTGTAAAAGTGCAAGCCTCTGCTCATGTATTAAGTAAATGCGAAACGTTACGCAATCTTGAATTATGATTAACAATTAACAATCAAGAATCCGAGCACAATTAAATCGACTCTTGTATAAAGACGATTCCGCTTTGGGTGATGATCAAACGTTATGGATCTGAAACCTCGACAAATGTTATTGCCAGTCCTTGACACTAATGTAATTCTTGGACATATTGCTTCTATCACCAGAGATACATATTTCACGAGGCTAACAAGCGAAACAAACTCTATTTTGATGTGAATTACAGAATAATAATTGCCCCATGTATCATGATTTAGTATAGAAAATATTTTACCTAAAAATATATTGCTTGACCCTTAGTAGCATAAAACCTTATTGCTAAGGCTCTGTATACAGTTGCTAAGGAAAGCGGGAGAAAAGCATTACGGTCAGAAAGATGCAACGTCATTATACATTTTTTAATTCAGGTCACATGTATGTAGTGAAATTACAACACCATACATAATTTGTTATAGATATGGGTATCTCGAACAGTAAATACAGTTGGAAATGTTGCCATTCCATTTTGCTAGCTACTGACATGTTACATTTGCAGTAAGGTATATCTGTATTTAATTTCTGTTTTTTACATAAAAAGGTACACATAACTAAATTTACGGCACTAAGAAATTCGATATATTTTTGGGGCCCAGCTGTATTGTTCCATGCCTAAAGAACTTGAAATCCGCCCCACCTCCATCCAACTCGAAACTTAGAAGGAACAAAACAGAATTGTGACACTTTATTAACTCCACAGAATAAAGTCACCAAATTAACTAGTTTACCGTAAAAAAGCGATAATGTATTATGCAAACAAGAAGAAGGCAAGGCATCTAATATATATTATGATCAGGTATGTCTATCACTCTTAATGACACTAGGCCACTAAGTCGACACCAGTTCTTTTAAAATGCAGATTTCATGGTTGACATTGATATAATGTTCTCTCTCAATATTTCACCGGTATGTGTCGTCTAACATTATCCTGATATCTATTAAGGTAAAGACTAAGAGGAGACCAGTTTATTGGGTAATTTCTATGACTAAGAAGAGACCAGTTTATTGTGGCAATTTCTATGACTAAGAGGAGACCAGTTTATTGTGGTAATTTCTATGACTAAGAGGAGAGCCGTTTATGGTGGTAATTTCTATGACTAAGAGGAGAGCCGTTTATTGTGGTAATTTCTATGTTAAAATGATTCATGTGGCTCACTTTGAACAATAATATGGCTTTCTCGAAAGCTTTAATTGATTACTATCAATGAGCCATATCCTTATTAATCATTGTATGTGTTTCAGTTTACCTTGTTTAAAACAAAATATCGATTTCTTCTAGATACCTTATCTAAGAAGTCCTCATCCTGATCATCTGCCTTGAAAACTTCATTTGGAACACCTTGAATCTAGCAGTAGACTGGTATTCAGTTAAAAACCGCATGGTGGCACTTATCTGATATACATTCTGGATCTGAAGTGCACAATATGATTCATACAGACGATAATTTAATAACGAGAGAAAATTAATGGCTGCTTTGCACCGGATAAACCCTCTTACATGGAAATTGCTGATTTGTAGTTATAAATAAAGTACTTATAGAAAAAACAAATCTTGATTGTATGTTTATAATTTTAATCATAGCCATTATAACAACCACCACCATTATAATCGCCACATATCAGCACCACGATTCTGTCCGTAAAGGAATCAGTCGCCAACGTTATTACTGCCTCGTAAACAAAGGCATACTGACCATTAGTAGATGTGATAATTGTTTTACACTACGCCAAAGGTGACTTGAATTTAATAATAGAAACAGCGGCAAGAATACGGTGGTAGATTGTTTGGTCTGAAGATGAGACAAAACAAGCAAACTGAGGAATTGAGACCTTATTTGTTGAATGTGCTGGATTATCAAAAATAGAGAAAGAAAATATCGGTGCAAGAATATGGGATTCTGGTCAAATAAATAAACTAAAAGAGATGAATGCAAACCTTTCGATGTTTGCATTGCTTAAGGCAAATAAATAAACTTAAAGGTATTTATGCAAACATATGAGTTTTGGAATACTATAGCAAAAAAAAAATAAACGGGAATAACAATATTTCTAGCATGCGTGTTTTTTATTATTGATATAAAAAAGTAAACAAACTGACATAAGTGCAAAATTGGAGTTTTGTGTTGACATTTCAACCCTTGTTCATTTTTCACTCTTATTCTGAATAATGCTCATTAACCACCAGCATTTGCTTTAACAAACCACATGAATAGGATACATACATGAATAGGATACATACATGAATAGGAGACATACATGAATAGGATACATACATGAATAGGATACATACATGAATAGGATACATACATGAATAGGATACATACATGAATAGGATACATACATGAATAGAGACATGCATGAATAGGAGACATTGCAATATTGGATACTCATAAAAGGCCTTAAAGTCATAGTTTGCATCATGGGAACATGTAAGGTAACATTTTTTGTGACCTAGTTCAACTCAGACAGGTAATGTAACCTGTACGTAACCTTGCATGTTGTTATACGAGTTTGAAATACCTTAGACGGATTGGTTGGTTTATTTATAGCAAAGACATTTGCCGGGAAAGGACAGGACACACCACTCAGCAACAGATTTAGCACAGTGAAGCCAAAGTTTATTAGTATATAGTGCGCAATTTAGGAAGGTTGTATTCTGAGGAATTTTTTGTAAATTATGCAAGTCTTTATATACTTATATAAATACGCAAGTTACATATTCACATTATATGTGTTCACATTGGGGCTAGGGGATTACGGCTTAATCAGGATAACTTGCATCAGATCACCTCTTCATTGCATGCCATCTCCACGTATCAGTCCCTAACCCTCCACTTTTATGTAATACTAAGAGAAACCTCCGTATCATAAATATAACCAAATTAATGCATGACATCCAAGAAAACCTAACAACTTACCTACATCCTACAGCAGAACAACTCGATAACTGCCTGCGTTCATTGTTTGAAAAACATGTCCCGGCCACCAAATGCAGAGTATCAATAAAAATGGTTATCCATGGCATATCAGCGTTAGGAACCAGCTTCGCACTGCTACAAGACCACAGGAAAGCAGAAAAGCTTTAGTTTTCAACACATTCACTACTCATAAACAAATCTATGAAGCCGCTAAGAAGAACGTCACAAACATAGTCCATTTAGCAAAAGTATCCCACTGCAGTACTAAAATCACAGAGAGTTCCAGCTGCAAAGAGATCTTTGAGATAACTAACAAACTAATGTCAAGGAAGAAATGTACGTCACTTCCAACTACCTTCTCTCCAGTAGACCTTTTGGACCTATTTGCACATTTCTTCTGTGACAAAGCAAAAACCATTAGGGATTCGCTTGACATCACAATTTCAATTGACTTGTCACCATACAGCTATGATACAGAACTTTAGCGACAACCGTTAGGAGCATTTGAACCTGTCTCTATTGATTTAGTACGGAAGGTCGTGATGAAGAGTGCACCAAAGTATGGTGTACTTGATCCGATTCCAATATCACTGCTGCTTGAGTACTTAGACCAAATATTGCCTTCAATAACTTATGTTATTAATATCTCTCTCACTGGGAGAATTCTGATCATTTTTCAAACTGCGATCGTAAAGCCTCTGCTGAAGAAACCAACACTTGACCATAACGATTTAAAGAACTAACGCCCAGTTTTCAATCTCTCATTCATAACAAAGTCTTCGAAAAAGTTGTTCTAACTCAACTTGTATTTAATTTGAATTCAAACAGTCATTTCAGCAATCTGCATATTGCCCTTGCCACAATACTGACACTACTCTAATGACATTCTCTCTGTGTGTTGGATAGTAAAAAGATTACAGTCCTCACCCGTCTTGATTTTTCTGCAGCATTTGACACAATAGACCACGATATATTAAATCACCGTCTCCAGCATGTATTTGGCATTCCGTAATATAGCCTTACAGCTGTTGAGGTCGTACTTAGTCAACAGGACACAAATTGTACATGCAAATGGAATACATTCTAGCCCAGTTGATCTATGTTGTGGGTTCTGTTATTGGACCTCCCACCCATGTACATACACTAGCAAGATACTTCCGCTACTGTTCTGACAATCGTATACTCATTGTTTCCACTATGAAAATAAAGTCATATTGAGGACGTTCTTACGAATATAAGGGCCCGACGATGTGGAACAAAATGCCCATTGAAATTAGACACAAAGACACACAGTGGTCCCTTATAAGAGTGCTCTTAAAACTCACGTTTTTCGACCTCAGGAACAAACTTTGAGACCTAATCATGTTTTGTATCTTATATGTTTTCAGCATTTTTTGATGTTTTCCAATTTCATGGATTTTGTTATTTGTTTGTCTCTCGTGCACTAATATCATTATAGATGTTATAAAGCGCTTAAAGATTTTAATTAAAGATTATACAAAGTTCTCATTATTGTTATATTAAGCATGTATCATTCTATCTAAAGAGATACTTATTCATATTGCCTGTGTGTACAATGTTGAATTATTGTCAGGTCTTATTGATTTCGCAGATAACTACAGAAATAAACATTCATATTGCCAATGTTCATGTGCAAAGGATACTAAGTTCTAGTCAGTATATTGTTCAATTATCGGTTCAAATAGATGAATATATAATCATATGCCCATGTTAAAAAGCAGGAGTTCATATATAATTAATATATTTACTGCTACTAAAATAACATTATTTTGAAAGGTATTTATTGTCCGATATGACCAAAATGAAGTGACATTTTTCTGAGTGGAACTCACGGGATTGGTCTTGTTTCCTGTCCTAATAATATTCTCTCCGACAGACCGCGATTAGAAATTCTCATTGTGGCAGCAAAAGCTTGAAATAATTCACCGGAAACAATTAATGAAGCCGCTTATATCTGTCAAATATTATTTTTAAGCGGTTTCCTGGATATCGGTGTATATCGAAAATTTATCGATAAACTCGTTGATGGTTATCAGAGTGACTGATCTGCACCGGCGGTTAATTGTCACTACGATTAGACATAACGATAATAAATAAGATGATCATACATTATCACCATTATAAACCTACATGGTCAAGACTATAAACTCGCGATTACCCGTTTTAAGAACAATTTGCAGAGATAGCAGTAATAGGTTTATCGAGATATCCTGATGATTATACAATATCGGTTGGTTCATCTATGATGTTTCCTAAGGATATTATTGATATCGCTGATCATGTTTAGTATGTCAAATTACAGACACCAGTAGCTACTGGAGTTACTGATCAACCAGATGATTTTGAACATGAAGATAGGCAAGGTGCTCCTTTTGATATTATAAAGGTGTTAATACTAATTACATCCTTGGATTTGCAACACGTGTATCAAGGTTGAAAGGACCGTGTAGATTATCTTTATGTGCGAATTCCACTGTCTCATAGTTTCTGATTTTGCAGAAATGTAATAAAGGTTATCTTTGGAGCTAAACTCAGTCCTCGTAAGAAAAGGCAATGATAATGGTGCAATCGGACGAGGTGCTGGTGTGGCTGATGCTAAAGTAAATATAACTTTCATGGATGCCAGTAATGACCTCATAAAACTGTACACGAATACACGAGTCATCACTTTTTAGAAGGAACTTAAAATGTAACGATATTTATTGGAGATCTCTCTCGAGCCTAAACCATCCCACCGGTGAAATATCGACAATCAAGGATCTAAAAAAAGTGATCGAGGATGAAATATCCGAACTGTTAAATCTTGTAGATGTTGGGCAAATTGAGGTGGTTATATTTCACTACATACAAGGCAAATTAACAACTAGTAGTAATTGTTAGACTTAATGGAATATTATTGTTAAAATAATGAAGTAACCGAAAACTCCATAGTGGTGTTTGATTCCACTGGTAAGATTAGATAAGGTGTTATTTTTCAACTGTACTAGATAGCTTTAACGATCGAGAAAGAAAATGTTCTGATACAACGATAGGCGAGCTCAACATGAACTCGAAAAAAATAAATTAATTTGGTAATAAAACATCTGACAGTGACGCTGTGACAAAAAACTGTTGATACCATAAACAATAAACTATGAACGCTACGGGCTAAAATGATGTTCATGTAGGCGCATTTGCAAATCTTCGTAAAATGTTTAGAAAAATTGATGAGACCACTGATGCTTTCTTTGGAAAATTGCCAAATATCCCCATTCAATTTTCTGATATTACAACAACTATTGATACGTAGAGATAGGTTTGTCTGGCGGTTGTATTTCGTCGTGTCCACTTTCAGTACATCCCCTCAAAGTATATGTACACAATCCAATTATCCAGTTACTATATTCATTTTTTTGTGTACACGTTTGGTATGTCCTGAAAACACTGGAAAACTGCAATTCTGCCACATAAACTTATAAAAACTGATAAAGAACATTGTCCTACAGCGCTATAAAAGGTATGTATGTATATATGTATGTATGTATGTATGTATGTATGTATGTATGTATGTATGTATGTATGTATGTATGTATGTATGTATGTATGTATGTATGTATGTATGTATGTATGTATGTATGTATGTATGTATGTATGTATGTGTGTGTGTGTGTTTGTGTGTGTGTGTGTGTGTATGCATGCATGCATGCATGTATGTATATGTATGTATATGTATGTATGAATTTATGTATGTATTTATGTATGTATTTATGCATGTATGTATTTATCAATGTAGCAACTATTTAGTTAGGTAGGTAGGTAGATAGGTATGCAGGCAAGCAGGCAGGCAGGTAGGTAGGAATGACGATACGTCTGGCTATTGTTAACGCTTCTTCTTTTTAGTTCCCAAACATGAATTGTGCACAACAATATTTATAATTTTATTATTTTATTTATTTGTGTATGAATTCATTTGTTTATTATCTCGCAATCTATGGTCACTGTCTTTATAAGATAGTCTTATTTATAACGACAAAAGCTGAAAAAAGTAAGCAAGCCAAAGGGGGAAAAAGTCAATTTACCAACGATCATTGAAATGTATTATTAACGATCTACAATGAATAAGTATTTGTGTCTAAATATGATGTCCTCTCATTACTCCCACCCCACCCACCAATATAGGTTAATATTGTCTACGCATTATATTTTTAGTATTGTCACTAGTTGAATTGATACACTTACTGTCTCTTGTGTGTGCGTGTGCGTGTGCATATTCGAAAATCGAAAAGAAGAAATGTAAAATAAGAACCATCATAAACAAATGATAATCAAAGCTATGTCAATGTTCCTTCTCCCCACACTTGGGGAATTTGAGGTCTTCTTCACAATTCCTATACCATAAGCGTAGCTTGAAACCCATGCAGTAAAAGAACGACGGAATTTTTTTCGCATCCTCTCTGGTATGGTTGATTATCCTACCCCTGATGCAATGAGGCTGAAGCCCCATATTTGTGCCAGCTTTTGCGATAGGATCTTAAAATTCAATTTTTCTTGATCTCCTCAGTTTCCACTTGTAGGGGCAAGCCATTCATGTGCACTTCGACAGATTTGGGCCCTATTTATCTTGTGAACGGTGGTGCCTGTTTTATTTCAGTCGTCAAGCCTTTGACAATTGTACTCCCTTGCGTTTGGAGGTACACTTCCAAGTCTACCATGTACAACATATGTTTGTTGTGTCCAGCATTTTGCTGTCCATCTATCCGCTTCATGTCTACTCTCGTAGTTTGTAGCGTAGCTAAAACTTCAGCTTGTCTGGGTGCTTTTGCTACATTCCAGAAATCGATCAGCTGGCATACCGGCTGGTGATATGCATACATCACATTGCCCATCACATTTATATGAAAGTACACATTTAATTTTATTTTCACCATTAGTCCAAAAATTCTGAATATTCTGCCACCAGATTTATTTACCAGCTGGTGTATCATATATAGCCCAAAGCAATGGCGTTAAATCTCAAACCAACAATATCCAAAATAAGTCTGCAATATATGCATGGCTCATCTAGTAACAGAAATACACATTATTATTGCTTTGCATACAAAGTGGTAAAAAGTATTTTCTCATATGTTCAGATCGAAGAGTAAAAGTTATTTGCGCACTTGATCAAGTTTACCAGATCGAATCCAGGTAAGTTATTGGCATGCCTTCCTTGGTCAGTTGTCATGAGTGTTGTTTGGAAATCAGTCTAGAAGGTTACTTTAAAACAGCACAAGATCTACCTGGGTGCATAATATTGTCACATTCAGAGGTACGATGAATTTGATTATGGAAGATGGTTGAAACATACCTGCGTGTAATTGGCTGAACGTACAAACACGATAGGCTTTTTACAGACAGGCAATTTTAATTTTAACCCTGTCACTCTTTGTCCCCCTCCAAAACAAAATGTAAACCTTAACAGTATTTTCATTTGAGAACATTGATACACCAGAGTGCTTATCAGAGTCCAGATCATCCTTCACTCAAGATTTTATTAAAACAATTGGTAGTTTCTACATCTTTATCAAGCCTAAACTCAAATATGCTATGCGTCTGTATCATAACCGATAAATAAATGCCTTCGAGAATTAATGGAATTCCAAAAGTACTTCATAAACTGATCTGATACGAATCTCCGAAAATGTGAACATAGGTGAAATGACTGTCGTTAGGATGACCAGCCACAGAGATTGAATTGACAGTAGTTCCCCACTGTCAACACAGTAATATAAATGTGTATTTTGCAATTTTATAATCATATAATGAAAAATGGTGCTTACAAAATGTATGCAAATCCCTCAAAATCGAACCTCTGTGAGTTAACACCGTGTTTCTTCTATGCTTCTGTGCAAAACCCCATTGCTATAAACAAACAAACCAAACATTACAGATAATATAAGATGTATACATCAACGAGCTCGGTCGTGACTGTTTCCTTACCCTACTAATTTATTTTTCTATTGGAATATGTAATCGTTCTTCATGTGGTTTGTGCCAACAAACGCATGTAAATGATGTACCCACGGTAACAACTTATGACCCATTGTAAGTTATTGTCGGCTTTCCCATATACCCACACTCGACAAATAAAATCTGGAAACCAAGCAGAGGGATGTGAGATGGCAGTGATCTGTAAAGACTCGTGTTTTTGACTAATCGGCCACTTGGACCTAAAACAATTTTGGTATTTTATACAAGTAAATATGTATCTGATATTTTGCATACAAGTGGATATTCTTTGAATAATTGCTAAATTTAAAAATCGACATATATATTGATTTCAGCTGGACGTTTGCTCTATATTTTGCAGCCCAGGCCTTAACGTCGCCAATGTCTAAGGTTGACAACTCACTTCGTCTTTGAGACAACACGTTTGCATCCATAATTCCTTGCAAAGACACGATGGCCACTGCAGGTTCAAAACAGGCGACTTGCAGTATAGTCGAATATAGGACTTTCGAACTAGAAACGGAAGGTATGTAATAGATAAGTCATATATAACAACCATTATGGTTTTTTTCTTACACTTCGATACGCAAACATGGTATTTCATAATCTACAAAACACAAAATGATATACCATAGTCAACATTTCAATAAGCCTAAATCTAGATTACATAGTTATATTAGCTTTGTTACTTAATATCTAATAAAGTAACGAAATATTTCAGCAAATGTCTACTAAGCTCACACCATAGTATTACCGATATAATTCAAAGATTTCGTGGGAGAGAAATGGCCATTCACAACAGTTTATCGACTGAGTGAATGAATATAAATTGATAATTATATTCAGCGTAAAGACAGTATATATATATATGATTATTCTTTTAGCTGTCTTATATTAAATAGCATTATTGGAAGGTGCAAAGCATAGCTTGATATCATCTGGCAATGAAACAATAACAAAAAACATTGTCTTTTATTGACTATGTCCGATTTTCATCATCAATATTATCTGCAGTTTTCCTTCTAATGATAAAGTTACGATATTAGTATTGCCTTTTAATCTACAGCATTATTTATGAAACATAAGATGCATTTCAGTGATGAAACACTTGTGACAGATTCTACATTATCAATCAAGTGTTACGTGTTTAGGTTCGAATAAACACTAACATAGATAATGTGAAACCTACAAGGCTGGTAAACATTTAACAAAATAATGTATCTCTCTTGGAAAAGGTTGTGAAAATGAAAACATAATTAGTTTCAAGAATCAAATCCAAAAGTAATCCAAGAATAGTCCACGATTTAAATTACAAAAGTCCTAGTAATGAAATGTTCATCAAATTCAAGTTCGAGTCCTGTTTGAAAATCAAAGATGGAAGATGATGACGTATGATGTAGTCTGTACTTTGTTTATCTACAGTTCCTTGTAAATTCACAACAATTAACACTTCGCTGATGGAAATCCGAATACAATTTTGATAATCTGTTTTTGTCAACCAATTATATATGAGCACATCAAATATTTCCTGAGATACGTATTAACCCTTTTATAAGCCATATGAACTTTAAAAAAAATAACATATCAAACACTGGCTACAACAACCAAACAAAATATAGCTGCACCAACCAAAAAATGAATTTATGTCAGATGTTAACTATATTGCAATCAAAATTAATTATATCCTATTATAATACTCAGTTTTGTAAAGATCAGCAACTTGCGAAATCGAGAGAAAAAAGGGAAGGGTCAAATTATTGTGTTTATATCAGGTACTCCTAGCATGACCCAGACTAGAAACAATCATTTTACTTTAAGAACATAAAGTAGTTTACTTCTTAATTCACAAGTTCGATCTTGACCTTGATATCAACAAATAATTTTACAATTAAAATCAAATTGTGTACGTGGTTGCGGTTAACCCTGAATAAAGGACAGGATCTTGGTCAACATTATCAAAATATAATTCAGTCAACCGACTTTCTGAAGAAAACAACCATCATCAATAAAAGTACATTACAATAGCATAAAATGAAAAATAAAATGTATTCAAATCCGATAAACAAACAATTAAATTAAAATAAATTTATATTAAATCGGATATACGTAGCATAAGTCAATGGCAGATGTCGGAAGTTTGCTTTCATTTGTTAGCACGACCAGAAATACAAAGTTAAGATGGGGCTGATATTCGCCTGATTTCAGTTCTCAAAAACCGAATAGAGCTGTCGTAGACTCATCGCGTCGTTTTCTGTTCAATAACGCAATGCGTCAATGAGGAGTATTGACATGACGTGATATGGCATGGGTCTATTGGCTCCTGTTACATGTTTTAATGGGGAAAGTAAGTACCCTTCTATAAATTTGCTTATAATGCATAGCTGTAATAATATAACACCACCCATCATAATGGATAAACACAGATAAAACCATCCATCGTAATGGATAAACACAGATAAAACCATCCATCCTAATGGATAAACACAGGTAAAACCATCCATCCTAATGGTTAAGCATATATAACATGATCCACCCTATTGGTTATACACATATATTATGATCTTTCTTAATTACAAGATACATATACTAGTATCCGTCATAATGGTGAGACACAGAGATTAGCATCCGTCCTAATGTTTAGATACAGACAGACAGATACTAGCATTCATCATAATTGTTTGATTCAAAGACACAGATGATAGCATCCGTCCTAATGTTTAGATACAGACAGACATATAATAGCATCCATCTTAATTATTTGATTCAGAGACGCAGATAACAGCTTCCATCCTAATGGTCAGATTCGGACACACAGATAAAGCTTCCATCCTAATGATTAGATTAGGACACACATGTTAATTCTTAGATTCAGACACACATATAATATCATCCATCCTAATGGTTAAATTTAGACATACAGATAATAACATCCATCTTAATGTTTAGATTCAGACACACATATACTATCATCCATTCTAATAGTTATATTCAGACACACAGATAATAGCATCCATCCTAATGGCTAGATTCAGAAGTTTTGAGGGTGAATGGGCCACTATTGGAAGGCTTCAATCGCTTCACCGACCCTTCCATAATACCAAAAACATGTGTTTTTACCGCCATGATACATTTGTGTGCGTATGCCAACGCGTATACAGATACCGATTAGACATCGTTAATGTGTTCGTGCCCTCCTTGCTGCTATCAATTAAAATTTGGATCATGACAGATTCAATAACGTGTTCGATGATCATGCAGATATATCATTATAAATAAATGCGGTGTTGCACAAGCATGACCAAATCAATTTCTAAAACGATTATAATCCATGTCTCCGTTGCACAAAGTCTGAACAATATTTCTTTGCGTATCCGTTAAACACAGCAAGAATATTAGTTAACCCTGATTACTTTAGGTATTGTTGTATAACGTTGAGTAACATAAAATCACGTCAGTATTTTTAGGCCTTTTTCGATAAAATATCAGGGCTGAATTAGATTGTTTATCCAACATAACATTATCATACATAACTAAATTATTACTATCCCATCAATAACATGTGCATCATCAATATCAGTAAAAAATTCAACATCATCACAGTCTTCATTTATCGTTGCTGAATTTTCATTAATCTTTTAGCACTGCATATCAGAGCTGATCACGAACAGACGGAGCTATCATTACAATTTATCCCAGTATAACCGCCTCATTACAAATTAAGTAACAACTGTGTCTTACCACTCCCAGAAGGTCCAATTACAATCATTCTGATAGAATTTGGTAACGCTGTAAGATGCTTGACCGGTTATCGTGTTCGTGTCGCTGAACAATCAATTACATTAGTGATATAATAAATAAATATGGAACTATATTGTGTAAATACAAGAGGTGTACTTGTCCAGGTGAATTAATGACAATCAGAATGAAAAATAATAGACCAGCGCTTACTGCTACTTATGAACGCTTTGTTACCAAAACTTGAATATATCGCCGCTGATAAGTCGGGTTTCAAACAAATACAACACGGGGGTGATATTGCCAAATTACCGGGAATTCCATGGGCCAAATAAACATGAAAAAACACCTTTCATGACATAATTACTGTGGCAGTGGAACCAGACTTGATATCCGACTTGACAACCAAGACCAAAGAAAATCAGGCGAATATCCAATATATGCTATCGAACAAGCTTGTCATGCATGCTCATGATGTAGCTTATCGATCAAATGATCTTCAACAGCAACACATCACAGATGTGAAATTGATTCACGCGTTAAATTCCATAAAAAATAAATCTTTCAAGGAATCACTGGCTAACTGCTTATTAAAAACCGCTATGAAAGGTAAACTAGTATATGAGGCTTGAAATTAATAATGGAGTCAGCTTATTATTCTCCGAGCGGATAATAGAGATGTAGTGCCACGATTAGTAAACTCGCCTTAGCTGTTGGTGTTGACACGCATCGCAGCAACATAGTTCGCCCAACAACCGATATGGGAAATCTAACAGCGCCTAAACGAATATAATACGCACATTTTGATATTTGCGTACCTAATGAAGTTCATCAGTCTGATATTTCATTTTACCACATTATACTAGACGTCTTAAAACATACAAATATGCATTAACTGTCGTTTATGCTGCAAGTAGATACAAAGAAGTAGAACCGTTATCAACATACACAACTTGTGAAGTATCTTCTACGTTTAAATACATTTATAAACGAGGTGGTCTACGATGGCCACAGCTGTTACAAATTAAACCTGGCAAATAATTTCAAGGCGCAATATCATTTTTGATCAAACAACACATCAAAAAAGAACGCGGACATACGGCGATTCATCGCTATCAGGCCATTGTTGAGAGATTTAATTGAACACTTGCTGAAAGGTTATTTGGATATCATACGGAAAGTAGTAAATTCAAAAGAAAATATCTTGCGAATGGGTTTTTAAGATTGCCAAGTGTGATATTTGCGCTAAATGATGAAAATACTTGAACAATGAACATGGAACCTGTTATCTCAGTCACACGCGCGCATTTAACTGTGTAAGATGTTTTGTCATCATATCCAGTTCTGGTTAATGCCACCTGGTGAACTTGATGAGGGTAAAAAACAGAGCGACCGATACAGTCTGGAATATCACAACACACAATTTCCAGCGTAGTTACATTTACGGGTAGACCTGCAATATACTTATTAGATTCAACTGCTCCTCAACGTTGATTTATTCGTGAAGAATTACAAATAATTCCTGAAGACACGCAATTGTCGCCCCGATCGATTAACTAGCACCTGGACGTCGATAACACTAAAGGAAAGTTAACATGGTATTTTCGCGTGTATGACAACGACTGTTATCTTTTCTATCCACTGTAAATTGTTTTAAATCGTTTTTCAGATACCACCATAACATCACACAATTACATCTCGCACAGTGATTATTCTGTTTCTGCTTCAGTCTCATGATAAATTCGACATCGATATAAAACTCTTGATTATTTTTGTATCACTTAGCGTATAACTGGCTATTTTTTTCTTATTGTGCTATCGTCGGTTATGCCATCGATGATATCTGCTTCGTCGATTAGAACTCTTCGCAGCTGAAATATCCTTCTAACTCTAGACACTGCCAAAAAAGAACAAGTTTGACCATTCGACATGATTATCTACGATCCAAACTCGAGTATCAGAAATAGTTAATTTCTGAGATGAGTGAATCGTCATCGCGTATCCTAACATCCATGGAGATTTGTTCGCGCGCTATGCATCCTCAAAAATGTTAAAATCAACCATGACAATGTCGTTTAATACTAGATTTTGCTTCTGAGTTCGTCGTGATATATCAGCGTTGATGTTTTATCATCGTGTATAAGCTGGTCTATAACACAACGACGTTGGTAGCGTCGGGAACATTTTCTTATGCAACTGAACAAATTGCTTCTGAAGTGTATCACGAGTTATTTTTTTACTTGCTACTGTTAAATCATTTGGCGTCAACGTTGCAAGAAATCATCCATGGAAGTTTCTCTTATTACTGTGCCTAATGCCCTACTCTGATTTTTATTTTGCAACAACCTAATTAAATTTTTAATTTGTTATTAATTTATCATCAATTGATCTGTGGTCGACATCGATTCGATTTCTTCGTAATAATCAACAAAACGTTTATGCCAATCGTGTTGGGGATTTTCCAGTAAACTATGGTGTCTGACCGTGATCTCCACGCATAATCAGAGCTGTGTTTTTTCGACATCAGCCAATCAAGAAACATTTTTAATGTTTCCAGCGACACTGTGCATATCTCAGTCCAAATAATATCCGCAGGGATATATGTATTACCAATCCTGTCAGGCGTCCACGCATCAACGTTGTATCTGAAAAAGCTATGGTAAGTACACAAGTTAACTTCTCAGGTCTTCATCTCACTGTCAAGTCGATATGTTGGTGTTAGTACAATCATGTCATTGCTTGGAAATGTAATTAATTTGATTACCCAAGTTTTCTTGCCACAACAGCCAGGTCCATTCAAATACACAATTTGTGTCTGGATACGAGATCATGCACGTACGCCCCAAAAGATAGTTTTGATATCTGATCGCATTCATAACAATCCAATATCATAACACCTGCAGTTGGTTTATAATTGCGTATCTGTTCCTGTTGTATTCTCATTGATTCCCACGATGCACCCTCGCTGATAAACTGAGATAACAACTCCGAGTATTTCTTATCGATATAAAACGAATCCGTGTCATCTCTGATTGTGGTGCGCGGAAATCTGTTTATCATTGTTAATACATTTATCGAGACTTATGGGAGCAACGAAACTCTTAGATGCGTGTATTGCGGTAATTCGCCATTGATTTAACCAATAACGCCTACTTGTGTTCCGTCAGACAAGATTTTTTTTTCCTTGAATGATAATATTTCTTTCGTCGGCGTATCAGCGACCACGAATTCATATTCGACGGAATCCATAATAAATCGTGAATGACTAATCACGACACCACCCTGAGTAAACTTACCGATTACGTTTCTAGCAAGAATCCTTTGAGGTTTATTTTTCACTGTTGCTGAGTTTAATCTTGAGAATTTTAGAAGCTTTATTGACAGTATGATCAATGGGAGTATCTGGACATATCTTGATAAATCGCTGGTGAACTCGTCATGACTAATACACTCATATGAAGGTAACCAAACGTTTGTATGCGCGTGATATGATATAACTGCTACACTTACCGTCAACAATGTTAATATTACAATATCAACAATGTATCTTAACAGCACTATGAAAGCTCAGCGCGCTTCTGAAAGATGTCTACCAAACCAGACATAACAAAGCGGAAAAAGATCCTTAGAAAACTCAAAAGACTTTATACGGAAAAACCCGGTCATGTCAAAATCAGGTAATGGTCCATCAATCGGGTCATCTCATGCGTGGGATGTCCAAATTGCGACAAAAATTCCGGCGCATTCGTCTTTACCTATCAAAGAACTCCCGGGATAACACGCAGCATATCAACCGAAATGAAGTCTTTACGTTATACCGGGTATTCCACAAACTGCCGTGTCCGTATCCACAACAGCTTAACTGAACATCGCTGAGAAATTGAGCGTGTGTTGGCTTCCATTTCTTTCTTTTTCGTGCGAAATGAGCTGCGACTGACGCAATCAAAAAACAATTTCGCAGTAATTCGTCAAAGTTCTCAAATGAAAATCTCCGTTTCATCAAGAGAATGACTATGATATAATTCGCCGTCGGGTTGAACAAAATTTATCATTTTTCCATCATTGGAACTCTAAATCAGCCATACAGACATGGGATAGTTTTTACTAATGTGGTGAATAGCATCAGATATAATTTCTGAGTATGGGTAAAGTCCTATAATTCGATTCCGCGGGAAAATAGTCACCATGCGTTATGATCAACTATGTTTATTGGAGCTCTTCCATTTGCTATGTAGTGTTTTAAATCATACAAAACCTCTCCGGTTATCGTTATTACGAATATTATCTATTTCTCCAATCTGGAAACAATATTTCTTGTTTTTGACAGATTCAGTCCACTTGGCTATTTTTTCACGTCGTCGATCAGTTAACCCGTTACTCAGTGTCGCATTTGCAAAAATGCTCAATTACTCGCTCAGCTACACGATTCAGCCTTGACGAAGACAACGATGAAAATCTCCTTGGTGCTAGTCTGTTAATATCAGATTTACTAACCGGATAAATTTCGTAAACGAGAGCGTTGAAACTATTATTTGCATGAAACGCCGTTTGTCATTGGTGAAATCTATCGCCGAGACGATTTCACCAGCAAGTTTATCATTCATTGTCGCGGCTGTGTTATTAACACTGTGTCGACCATATACGTGGCATCGTTGCGATAAAATTCATACTTACAATAACAAATACAAATATGCCTACCTGTCTTCACAATCCACGGATGTCATTTATGGAGGGCGGGCTTGGATGGTGGGTGGTTGGTTGGGTGTTTTATTTGCATGTCCTGCAAATGTTCCGTAGTCTGTATACAAAAATTAATGAGCCCGCTTAGGTCCCTGTCTGAATTCACTAAGATACAACAGGGAAAAAGAAATGTTATTATTAGGTTAATTTTTCAAACTAGCTATGAAATAGTAACAAGATTGGTACATACTGAAACTTACAACAAACTATGACGTGTTCAAAAATATAAACCGCTCCGGTGGCCTAGTGGTTAGAGCGTCCGCTGCTGAACCGGGAGGTCGTGTGTTCGATCCCCGGCCGAGTTATATCAACAACTTACAAAAATGCTATTAGCAGCTTCCTCGCTTATTGCTGAGCATTAAGGGGTTTATGTTAGGATTTTGTCGGCCTGGTTTTAGGATAATGTGACTGGGTGGGACATCATGCTACATGTCATGCTAGACATCACTATTAATGCTTCATTGCAGACATTGTAGCGATATGAATGAAAAAATGTTAAAGATACGTTAAAAAATTCTACTCTCACTCACTCAAAAATAAAAACATGTTTTCTGTACTGTGACAGTACTATGACATTCAAAATGCCTAGATACATTAAAAAATATGCAAAATCGGTAATTTCTTACATACAATCTAAGTTTCATAAGATAATATCTCTGCAGATTTGTTCAATGACTAAAATATTTACTTTCTGCAAGTGCATTTTAAAACTGTAACATGCTATTCGTGAGATGTAGTTTAGAACTGTGCAGTGTCCGTGACATTGGGTTTAGAATTGGGCATATAGTGTCCGTGACATGGGGTTATAATTGTACATACAGTGTCCATGCTATGGGGTTTAGAATTTGGCATACATTGTCCGTGACATGGGCTGTAGAACTGTGCATACAGTATCCGTAACATAGACTTTAGGTACTTCTCAGCCACATAGTAAAATCTGTCACGTTGCCCTATTGATGCCTTGTAAAATATTAATGAATATGTATCAGTATATTTGTATCATTGGTATTTCCCCATCCCATAATAACCACTAGTTAATATTTGGTTATATTAATGTTACAGTAACGGTTATTAACTCTTTGATGCATAATTATAACTAATTTATTGTGATTAGACATACCCCACCACGAATATAAAACTTACATGCACCTATATATTTAGTGCACGTGGATAGAGTCTTTTTGCACACACACACACACACACACACACAAACACACACACACGAAATAAGATATTCCAACTACGGGATGTGACGAAAGTTTTGTGACATATATTCTAGGTTTTGTTAACTTATTCGGAAGTTAACCAGTTTAAGAATTACAAAATTATCATGTCAACATTAAACAGTCAGAAACAAAAACGAAGAGATAAAAGAATACAAAATAATCTACTTAGTAGCTTAAATGCAAGTTTAAGGCCAAAAATCAGTGATCATCCTTGTAAAACCAGTATGCATGATGTAAGATATAAAGAAATGATGATGGTGGTGGTGGTGTTGTTGTCTAAAGTTATGCTTTTCATTATTATTATTATTATTATTATTATTATTATTATTATTATTATTATTATTATTATTATTGCGATGTTTACAAAGTAGTTAAAAATTAAGTTACCACATTCATTTCCATAATATATTATGATTAACACATCAGAAAAAAAGAATATAAAATGAAATAGACTTTAATGTCTAGTTTGCTATAGGATCGAATTATTGTGCTAAAATTCACAGTTTACATTTTAAACGATGTATGCAGACTTGTAACTGAATTTAGTAACCATGGATTATGTGCCGATAAGTAAATCAAGGTTTTGTAATCAAATATTAATATTGGATGCAAATACACGAGAACCAAAAAACATTAAAAGAAACATAGAAGAAACCATTTTTACACGACCGATCATTCTCGCAATTGATTGAAATTCTAGATAATATGACATAAACCTATTTATATTCTTATTTCAATTTTCTGATACCATACATATTATTGATTGTATTAATACAGTTTATTATACATTAAGTTCTATTTCATGATATCACAAAGAGTATGCACAATAATCTCGTGCTGAAAATAAGCTAAAAATTTTCAGCATTTTTTTTACATAGTTAATCTAGATGTTCGTCAACGCTTCCCGAGACTATTTTTCTACTTCGTAGTGAGGTTTTGACCGAATCGCAGTTTTAGTCAACTACCGAAACTGATTTCAAAATTTTTATTCCGTTCCCAATTTTTCACCTCACATTCTTAAACCCTATACGTGTCACATTTATACTCTTGTATTCAATGATTTACCTGGATCTTGTCTTGAGACAGCTTTGTGAGTAGGTAACATTTGAGAGTGCGAGACCACCAGTTAAATTTAAAACTCAACCGCAACACATTATATGAAAGCATTCATTAACTCACCTCTGTTCGCGTGGCTTAAATTTTCGGACAGACCTACGTGGGTACGTGTGAAGGCTTGCCAGTTCTTTCCCGTGGGTCGATTGTTCTTCTTTGGGTCTTTCTGTGTTCTTCTACCAAATATACCGACCACCATATATAGCCCAGTATGTGCTGAAGCCAAAAAGATTCAAATACAAGAGACCACAATCTCCTCATTAACAGGTGGTCGTATTCAGTAGGTTTTTTTTTTACAAGCGACTTGTTCTGATATTTAGTTGGTCGTTAATAACATATGGTGCCGATGAGATTTCTAACATGAGTACCACGACGAACATCTTCAACATATTGTGATTGTCATTCTACCAGGAGACATCTTACGATATCTTGTTGACCTAAATGAGCATGGTGCCAATTCGACATATAATATGTCCGCCATCGCAGCCAATTCAAAATCTTTTTATCGATGAGGAATATCAAAACTGTTCTTAGTTAACAGCCGATAAAAGGAAGAAATAATTTTTTAATATATGCGATTCACTAGTCTGGTATAGCATTTAACTGCGATGCAATATTATGACACACTCTAGCATTCAACTGAGATGCGCTAGTCTGGTATCTTATGGCATCTAACTGAGATGTAATAGTCTGGTACCTTATCGCATCTAACTTAGATGTAATAGTCTGGTACCTTTAGAATTTAACTGAGATGTAATAGTCTGGTATCTTATATCATTTAACTGAGATGCACTAGTCTGGGACCTTATAGCATTTAATTGAGATGCACTAGTCTGGTATAGTAGAGTATTTATCTGAGATGTAATAGCATGACACATTCTAGCATTCAACTGTGATGCACTAGTCTGGTATCTTATGGCATCCAACTGAGATGTACTAGTCTGGTACCTTATAAGATTCAACTGCGATGCAGATGCATTGTGCACTATCTTTTAACTGAGATGTAGAATACTTTAGAAAAACGTTATCTTTCAAAAACTAGTTACGCTCCATATAATGCTATGTTTTTAATTTCACGATTTACTTTAACGAATTACGTCTTATTTTCCCTGTCGAGTCGTTTATAACTTGATCTTGTAAAGCTATACGATCTTGAAGTCGTACAGTTCATATAGCCAGATACAAGTATGTCTACTAATCCGCATCAACAAGTAATTTATTATTTCATCATATCGCACCATATTGATAATATTTATTTCGGGATTGATGTTGTTTATGTCAATGTTAACATTCTTGCTATCAGGGTTCACACTATTTATTTCAATGTTAAGTTGTGCTATCAGTGTAGCAGCAGAGAGGGTGGACAGACCAGCCTAGTAGAGGCGTCCATTTTGCAAACCATGGCTTCCTCCAAAATCGTAAAGAAGCGTCCATTTGGCAAACCAAGGCTTCCTCCAAAATCGTAAAAAAAAAGGTTTCCTTTGGATACGCAAGGTCGGTGTCACAACCCCTCTGCTGTTATGGGGTTAAACATCTTTATTACGGTGATGATTGTTGCAACTGCTAGCAATTTAAGATTTCACAAACAGCCTAATTTGTAAAACCTCACCTCGTAAATCAATTAGATTATTAGACTGGTCAGTGAGTTTAAAATTAATTATCGTTAACGAATTAGTATGACATCGCATATAGACTGGATTAGTTGGATCCTCAATGATTAGAAACCCTGGAGGAGATGTTGGTGCAAATGAGTATAAAATATATCCTTGTTGAGCTTGATTTGATCTTTCGAGATTTGTTTGATAACTTCCTTCGATAAGATCACACACTAAATTAAATGCAATCACCTAGGATATATTGACGTTTTGAGGAGTAATATGCCGCCCGCCTTCATCTGGGTCATTATAATGCATGAGGATTGTTGTTGTTTGCGGTTGTGGTATTTTCTTCCATGTGTCATGTATCCTTTTAAAACCATCATCGATGGCATCATTGAGAGATGTTTTCATCACAGGTACGTTATATCCTGGAACCTTAAAATCGGGGATATCTTTCTCGCGTATATTATATTTGTGGCAAACTCTGTTCTTGTTTTAGGATTATCATGACCTAATATTTCTTGAATAATATTTAAATGATGTGGTTCCATGTCAGCGATAATTTTGTTACATCGTTCTACATTCTTGATAAATTGATCTCCGAGATCATATTTAAAATAATTCTTCTTTTTTCAAACTCATTTTTTATTTCTGTGAAACGATTGGTATTTTTTTCTTTTAATGGTATAAGCCATCGATCGTTTTCAGTTCCACCTAAAACAAAAAAAAATGATTTGATATATACTTTAGTATAATCTATAAAAGTCGTATGATACTCCTCCTTATCAGAAATATAATCAGATCTTTTCGGTTCATGTGGTAAATTAACGGTTTCTTGTCGAGGTGGGATTTCAGGCCAACCCAGTATTGTTCTTAACTCTGATAGATATCTACGGCATATCCGGACGAGTTTATCTCAATGGCAGATAACGTCGGCTCATGAACCGTTATAGCGATTTTCGATTCTTTTCCAGCAATGGATTTTGTTCTGCGTTGTAATTCATTATTGATCTGTTCAATTTCGTATCATCCAGATGGTAGAGAAACAACGTTCCAATCTGGAGTACCACCGGGTTTATTCTTACTCGCAAACACCAGGGAATCATTCGGTTGCTGACCACCGAAAGGTGGTGATCTAATATTTGGCCAACTATGGTATACTCGTAATTTTGCTAGTGCTATCTCCTTCACCGGAATTACAGTAGGGAAATTCAAACTGAATTCAGGATTGATTGAGGTTATTGAGATCATGCTGGTTTTCACCGGTGTGGTATTTTCTGCTATTCGTTGAAGTAGTTCTTGCGATGTCGCCATTGTTATTATACTCGTGTTGTTTTTCTACTTTTGACATCGCGGAATCATAAACACGTACCATCGCTGAAAACTCACTATCGGATGTTAATGTATCATCGAGTGTCGTCGATATCATTGAGGATAATTGGGAGTATGCGGTTGACACAACATGGAACTTAACTAACGCTGGCTGCATGATGATATTTTTTTGTTATTATTGAAATTATTCCAGTGATTGTTGTCTCCGCCGATATACAAATTGGAACAGCTATCGGGGCAACCATTGTCACATTTTTTGTTATTATTGAAATTATTCCAGCGATTGTTGTCGCCGCCGATATACAAATTGGAACAGCTATCGGGGCAACCATTGTCACCAAGGATAGTATTATACCAGCTCCGGTGATTACAGCTGATATCGAGTACACGGTAATATCAACTGTGGTGATTCTTCGGTATCTTTTTATTTTTACTTGATACTCCTCAGTGAGTGTTTTGAGTTTAGTTTGAAATTCTCTGACCTGATCATAGCGATACTGTTGTGACGTTGCCAATGATGACATTTTATTTATTGTAATAGATTTAAAATTGCTGGCGTTAAATTCGCTAGTGAATGCAATTTAGTTGTTTACTGAAATCCGCTACGAATTCCACATACCATGTTACTGAAACCCTAGCCAAATTATTATCAGTGGATTGTTCAAATGTTCCCTTGTCGATGATCGTTGATATCATATTGTTGACCCCAGATGAACACGATGATGAAATATTAAATTGAGTCGGTGACACAAGTGTTAATCGATAAATACCTTTGACGGTCGCGGTGATATTTAATATGTTATTTTGTGGTGTCCACGTAAATGATCCTTGTTGAATCCTGTATACTACGTTGTTGGTTTTCTCATGAGGAATCTTTGTTTTTACAAGTGTTTCTATCATCCTCGGTAAATCATATTTGATTACATCGTTAATCTTTTTGATCTCTTCGATGGATTTATTTTTACATCTATGAGTTTTATGTCGAGTTTATCTAATGAGGTTCCAAATAATTTTTCAATTAGATTTTTCCGAAAAGCTGAACATTTTTCAACATGATCTTCATACCTAGATCGTAGTGTTGCTAATTCTAATAGCTCGTTTTATCTCTGTGAGTTTCGGTGTTGTCACCGGTGGATTTCGAAAGAAATCCAACATAGGTTTGTCAATATTGTCAAGTATACTTCTTTGTAATGCAGAAAACCGATTATATTTAGTTATATGGTCGTTATATTCATCGCGTAGTTTGTTTAAATAAGTCTATCATTGATGAATAAGTATCACCTAGCGCTGTTAAATTATCTGTCAGCGTCGAAACAAGTACACCCGGTTTGAGTTTACCCTCCTTGGAAAACAAAGCGATAGTATCTGCTACTACGTCGCGTCGTTTTGTCAAAATATCATCAAGAGAAAAAACATTACTCGTTTTCAATTTACCCTGACGATCTTGAAATACAACTATTTCATTGGGATCAACACTTGCGAGATTTAAAATCTCGGATATTTCACATTCCATTGTTTGTATTACATCACCGGTTGCAGATATTTCCGGTTTTTTCAGGCTTGAGAAAGAGCGCCACCAAATATCAATCATTATACTCTAAGATCTCTCTAAAAAGCAATTACTCGTATATTCGTGTACGGTTTTATGTGGTGGCTTTCCCGATGATGAAATAGCGTTGAGGATATTTAATACTTATATGCCGCATATTGGTGGGTCATTCATTTTCTTTGTTGATAGCGTAGGATACCAGATTGGAATTTTAAGGTGGTTTATATAACTCATAAATTCTTTAGGCGGCGCTAACCCATATGAATCGAAATAAACAATTGCACGCGGATCAATCGCGTATGCATCCCAGTGAGTTCCAGTTCCGCTGCTGTTATCGAGATTAATGATACCGGTTTCAACGCTGTTTGGTTGTTGTGGTAATTGATATTTTTATAAAGACACCTCTAAATTTTCTAATCGCTAATTTTTTTTAGCAGCATCGAGTAAATCAAAATTTGACATGGGGACTATTGTCAGTAAACTGTTCCTAGTCTCAGGCCGTTTCTGCTATACCATGAATACTGAGTTCCTGGCAGTCTTAGACCCTTTATTGATCGTTTTTTTTTTGTATCCCTGTCCGGTAGCTTTCTTTAGTGCCATCCCTGCCGCTGTACCAACGACTCCTAGAGCGGCGGCTTTTGCTACCGCTGGGGCCTCTGCTGCAATTAATGCTGGAATGGCAGCTAAAAACGGGTATATACCACCTGATTTTATCATGTTCTTAATCGCAGCTGCAGAGAGAGTGATCTGAACACCCTTTTTATCTTTGATGGCATCATTGAAGTGTTTTATCTGACGAGTTGTCAACGATAGTTTATTCTGACCACCAGACATCTAATTGTGCTTCAGCGATATTGTGGTTTTAATTTGACCAGGAGTTAACGTAACACTAACATGACTATATGACATTTTGTTAAAAATAGATTAATTGCTACATTACATGTTTTTGAAAATATTACATATTTTCCACTGGTGCATCAACTACTTTCATTCGTCCACCAACACATCCGAGTAGCATTGATTTGTCACTGAGAATTAAAGCAACTGTTCTGTAACCAGGATGAGGAGGAGGAGCGGTTACACGAGCTCGAAAATATATGTCAGCGACGGATTATCTGGTTAAATTAAGATGTTCCATTGAAAAGTAGTAGATGGGATATATTTTTTTAAAGTCCAACAGTGATATTTGCAGACCGGTATCTACATTATTAACGCGTCGCATAAATGATAGCAAACGATGATACACTCGCGCTATTTGGTTTTGATCGTTATGAAGTAAAATATTCTCGGTTGATTCATGTTGACCGTTTACACTCAACAAGATTTCATTAACACCAAATTTATCAAATATCATATTACTGTTTAATTGTGAACCCAATCACGCCTTATCCTGTAACGCAACAAATATATGCCGCAACTCAGAAACACTTTGTTTTGATGCCAGTTGCCAAGTAAATGTACCATTTACATAATTATCTATGATACCCGTGGTAGTTGTTAGCCAACTTAGTAAAGATTTGCCGCATGTACTCAAAAATGATCTGCTCTATGGTGATTTATGGAGTCATTACTGGCATCCACAGTGTTAGTTTTGTTATTCACCTTGCCATCAGCAACACCAGCACCATGCCAGATTGCATCATTATCATCACCTTTCGCACTAAGGCTACTGTATGCTTCGCTCCATAGGTAGCGTTTCTAACATTTCTGCAGAATCCAAATATATGATGTAGTGGAATCGCGCATGCGAATAATCTACGCTGTCCTTCCAACACTGATACACGTGTTGCAAACCCTAAGTTGTAATTAGGATTAGTATTTGTAGTCATATCTTCGATATCAGCAGGAGCAGGATGATCAGCAGGATTAGCACCAGCAGCAGGGGCACCACGATCTGCTCAATGGCTTTGACTGGGCTTTAGAGAGTAGGGTCATTGGCACTGATGATTGTTGCATGGCGTTTGTGGCTGATAGGTAGTCACAATTTCATTAGCCCCTCACTGACACCAACAGGCTATTCTGGAAGCTGCTTCAGAGGACTTGATCTGATAGCCAGGCTCACTTCGTGGATCCTATTCTCGTTTTGGGCTTTTCCTTTCCTAAAGAAGATGTAGCCACTTGCATGCTCAGTCAAAGAACACCCCTACACGAAACTTGCTTCACTCAAGGCTGCAATGACAATATTGTAGCATGAAATCTCCTGAGTGACTAGGGCTGTTTTCCTGTAGGGTCTTTCTACATTCTCTTTTTTCCGTGAGAGTACGGATATTCCATGCTCTAATAAGAAATTTCTTTCTTTGATAATTTTTACTGTAGATATGGATGATCTTGCCAACCATGGCCGTCTTATGTCATACTGAACGGATTCGGGGTGATCATTAACGTCCTTGGAGAACAACATAGATGGACCTGCCGATTTTTTATAATCATCAGAGTATCTTGCTAACCCCATTATTGTTGTGGCAATATCACGATCATGTTCTATAGACTCGATTTATCTGTTATCAATCATGTATTCAGCGCTGTTAAATAACGCCATGATACCATTATTGACAAAGCCGACTTTATCACCAAGTGCATATGGTGTATCAGATGCAACATTTGTTACGAGTTCTCCTTCTACTTCTATAAACGCTTCAGAGGGTAAAAAGAATTTGCTGGTATCATGGACTTGAAGTTCGATTCTTGATCGAAGATTCGGTTGTACTGCATTATAGGAAAAATACTGATAATTAAGTACTGAATCATCTTTGCACACTGGGGCATCTAAATCAAACGCTGTGTCAAGGGACGATTTGAACATATTATTATATATTTCTTGATCTAAATCGTGATCTCGCTCGCGATTTCAAGCCACTTCCCGCTATTATATTCGCAGTAATATTATCCTGGGAGCTGCTCAGTGATGCTATGTTTGATCCACCGCGTTGTTTATTATTTTACTAATACTCGTGGACATAATTTCCGTAGATGGTATTGGTCCTAGTGACTTTGTCACCGGTGACGAAGTCATCGGTTTCCTTCGCCGCCGAAATAACGCTACTAGTTTTTCTTTAGCCGAGGAAAATGCCCTCCCGGCAACATCACCAACAGGGCTAATACCCTTATCACGAATAACATCAATAGCTTTCATTGATAACTGTTTTGCGATTGGTGATATTTTTGTAGCATTTCTTGCAAATAACCCTGCAATGGTATTGCCAAGACCATCTCCATAGTACGCTCTATAAACTGGCAATCGTGAGTTTAACTACATAGGCCATGGTTGGATTGTTGTGGTTGTAGTGAATGATCATCTTATTTAAATGCTATTTATCTAATCGTAAATTGCTAGTGATTTAATCACTATGGTAACCTTAAAAATCCGTAGGATTTTCGGCTAGCTCATCAATAAACTCTCGGTATACATCAATATTCAGTATACCACCCTCAAATGGTCGTATGCAGATATCAGCTGCCTCATTAATTACTTCCGGTGAGTTATTTCAGTCTCGCTACGAGAACTTCTAATCGTGATATATCCTCCAGAATACTATTAGGACAACAAACTATAACACTACCTGAAAAACCCCTTTGAAATCCATTCCGACTACTACTATAAACAGTTGCACCCTGTGCATCATCATCTTCGTCTCGATCATATAGTGGTTGACCACTCTTTATTCTTTCTATTTTATTAAAATACGAATTATAATTTTTATCATCATTTGAGATTCTAATTCCACCGTGTTTTGCCAAATATAATTTATCTTTCCAGGTGTCAAATTCTTTTATGGATTTTTTAAATTTATATTTTATATATTTATCCCTGTTTTCCTTTTGAGAATTTTTAACAACAAAATCAGCTAATTCATCATCCGTGTAATCTTTAAATTTATTTATCACTTCTTCCGTAAATATCTTTTCAGGTGGATGTATTCTCCCTTTCGAAATTTCTTCTTTTTCTTGTTCAATATCACCCTGTTGTTGTTCAATATCACCCTCTTTTTCTTCTTCTTCTTCAATATCACCTTGTTTTTCCTGAAGTCGTGCAGGGATTATTATATTACTAGGAAGTGTTCTTAAAAGATTTCTTTGCTTGATTGCATCTCTTTGCTATTTTAATAAGTACAGGAAGAAGGGCTGGTCTTTTTTTTTCTCGTTGTTCCTCAGGAATATCTCCCCATATGGCTTTTCAGTGGTTGATACGACTTTTCCTGTTGCAGTGGTTACTGGTTTAAATAGCTATTCAGTATCTAAAAATCACTCTGAAATTCCTGTCTCGTATAGGGCATATTTCGAATGGAATCACGAACTGGAATACATTTCTTAATCGAAGCTAATAGTTCACGTGATAACTTAGTTGTGAGTGCTTCACCAACCATTATAAATATATAATACGATCTAAATTGTAAGTAAAAAAAAATTACCCGAAATTCTGTTGTGTGTTATACTTCCGCGTAGTGATAAATCACCAGTGACACCTATCTAAAGAATTCTGTTTTAGATGAGTAAGTGCATACCTGTCTATAGTATGGCGTGTTTACTGTGTTAAGGCATTCAAATGGGCATTTTCATTTTGGCGGATAGTATATTTTATAGTTTTGATTTTCGAGTTAATTGTGCGTTTGATTTCATATTGTTTCCCCAATTCGTTTCTGACCTTTTCGACAGCAGTAAATAACGGGACGAACTTATTGATGTCGTTACAGAATGCAAGGGAGTCATAAATAGCGTGATGAATTCTCTTTATAAAAGAATAGGATTTCGATAACACATACCTGTTATTCCTAGCGCTATCATCAATATCTTGAAATTCAGAAAGAATTTGATTACAATCTAATTTGTCTGACATTGAATTCCTTGATTTTTGAAACATGAAATCTCGTTAATAATGACATAATCATATTTTCGAAATTCATATATACAAAAAAATATTTAATATATTTTTCAAAAACAAAAATAAACAATAGCTATGATGAGTGATTATCATTCGCTGGGTCCCTTATTGGCTTTGTGTCTTTCATAGGGTTCTTTTTCTTTGAGATTTTCTCTCTTTGAGATTTCTCTCTTCTTTTATTCTTTTGAGATTTTTTTCTCTTTGAGATTTCTCTCTTTTTTTTTTCTTTGAGATTTTATCTTTGAGATTTCTCTATCTCTTTGACCCTATGACCGTTTCTTTTAGCCGATAGTTCATTCTGAACCATCCTGTGGGTTTACCCTAGTGTGACATAGAGCTTTTTGCATCCGTGCTATTGTTTATTTTCGGAGCGCCTATTGTTGTTGCAGACCTCCCCCCAATAATTAATTTCGCGGCGTGGGGGGGGGGGGTAAAATCACACCGTGACGTATGTGACGTGACGGGAGGTGTAGACGAAGTACCCCTTGCGCTGGCGCCCTCAATTATATAGAAAAACCTCCAAATTAGTACCGTCGACAATAATGCCTGCCACGAGATTCGAGCGATGTGTCCCAGGACGAGATTCCATCTGTGTATACAACACACCAGTGTTCGTAATCAATAAATCCATAATTTTGAATACGATATATGTGCATCATGTGAAGGGTTTTATCACAGATATTATGTATGCCGTGGCATATTTTTTCATTTTTGTATTCACTTTGTTAGTTTCGACAAACCCGTTATTGTTATTGTGTTTTTTCTTTATCTTTCTTTCTGTCCATGTTAGGGAGGAATTTGAGTACATGTAGGGCAGATCAAGGTTGTGTTGTCTTCATGTTGTTTCACTCCCGTAGTGTATGGGGAATTGTATCAGCTTTTCAGTTTGAGGCATAGTGCCGTTTTGTTACATCTTATCAGTTTGGGGTCAAATATGCCATCTGGTTGCGGTCAAATTGATATAATGATGACAACAAGATATTGCCTTATGCGGAATTTTTCTATCTGGTGAAACATTTAACAAACAATAAAAGCCATTGTCCCATTGAGATACGTGACTACAACAAAAGAGTTATCGTTGTTTCAAAACTACACACACAAGCCCACACGAGTTATTCCCCTTGGTGCTATAACCCATAGTACAAAACAGAATTCAGGCATAAGTAAATTGAATTCTATTTTTATATTTTTAGAAAAAGCCGATCGATATACCTGTTCTGCTACTCTTCGTACTGAGGGTTCGCAAATATCGAAATATTTTCCGGCTTCATTAATTGATTGAAATACTCTTTATTCGTTATTTTCTGTATTAAATGATTTTATGGGTTTCGCATTTTTTGAGTATTTCCCAGTCCCTCTTCGTTTGTAATTTTCACTTTGTGAAATACCTTGTAGATTGTCTAAAGAATTATCAGTTTTTATACCATTTATGTGATCAATAACAAAATCATCCTTGTTCAATCCGTTAAATACCTCGTAGTAGACGAATCTGTGATTAAGATGACTTTTGCCTCCAACGCTAAACATAAGATTCTATGATTACTCACAGCACCAACTTATTTCTTGAGTCTTCGGTGTCCGACAATACCGTCACGAGATGCTTCATAATTGGTAATCACTTGATGTAGTTGAAATTCTTGGTTCATTTATATACTATAATATTATTTGTCTAATTCATTATTAGGTTTAATTATTGCTTGAGAATCTATCAATATAGTCTTGAGATGTCATTAAGATTTTGTCTTTGACGCTGTCAAGGACAGAGTCAAGGACGTTGATACAGTCAGAGTCATTGACGGAATCTTTGATGGAGTTTTTAACGGAATCTTTGACTCGTTTATCATAATAGCGCTTTAACTCTCTGTATCGCTTACCGCCGCAATTGAGACATAACAGCGACTTACCACTCACACCTACCCCACATCGTATGCAAGGTAAGGGCCCAAAACTCCCAGTACGTACAGTTTGTAAATGATATCCACAGAATTCATTTCTGCATGATTTGTTACAAGCGGTTACTGATCCTATCATAAGCCATTTTCAATGATTCATCTATTATATAAAAATGAATGTTTGTTTGTTTGTGTCGTATGCGTTCCTATACCGTTCATCCGATTGCGATAAAACTTTGGTGAGCTGTTCTGCGCACGCCCGCGAAGTTTCCTGAATTAGTACAACCATTAAAATCGTAACAATTAACAAATGTGTTTTTGCGACATTTACCGTGTGTTCGCTGTGAAAAGTAGGCGCCTTTAGATACGTCACGTGATCGAACAGTAGGCATCTTTAGATACGTCACGTGATCGAACAGTAGGCGCCTTAGATACGTCACGTGATCGAACAGTAGGCGCCTTAGATACGTCACGTGATCGAACAGTAGGCGCCTTATATACGTCACGTGATCGAACACGGTCTGTAGCGATACCTAATTTCGCGTGTCTGCGGTGTTAACTGTAGGCGCCTTAGATACGTCATGTTTACTTAGTTACGTTTTGTTCGCGCCTTGGTTACGTCAAACAAGCGCGGTGTGAATTTGTACGTCACGTGATCGAACAGTAGGCACCTTAAATACGTCATGTGATCGAACACGTTCTTGATTGGCTGAAACTATGATGACATAAATCAACAGCTGTATGAAATTCATAATCGGTGTACGTCATGTTTGCCTAGTTACGTTTGGTTCGCACCTTGGTTACGTCAAACAATCGCGGTGTGAATTTTGTAATAGTCGTTACACAGCATTACTTTCGCTGTCTAATCAATTATGCTACCTAAACGAAAAGCTATTGGTCATTCTACACCTCAAGCACGAAAGATAAAGGCATCACGAACTTCAGAAACTGATGAGCAACGATAGGCAAGATTGGAAAACTTTCGAGTTTGCACTGCTCAAACCCGATCATCTGAAACAGACGAACAACGTAAAGGAAGATTGGAAACCGTTCGAGTTTGCACAGCTCAAACCCGATCATCTGAAACAGACGAGCAACGGAAAGCAAGATTAGAAACCGTTCGAATTCGCACTGCTCAATCCAAACGAACAATGCACGCTGATTTAAATCTTAGTGCATTCCATTACAATTCTAATTATGATTACAGTCTTCATCCAAGTGTGCTTATTTGAAAAATGGATAAATTATGCGTGTATTGCAATGCCCTCAAATTTAAATATGAAACACCAGGAATGTGCTTCTCTGGTGGAAAAGTGACTTTATTCGATCAACACAACGAATTAATGAATTACTTCGATTGTTTAGAACTGCCCTTGAACAAATGCCAACTGATGACTACAAAGTTGTAGTTAGAGCAGACAAAACACCTTTCGGCCAACACGAAAGACAGTACAATGCACCAACAGATAAGATAGGATTCCGACATATATGCCATTCGCATTCAAACGTTTGCAGTTTCCGGTGCGACTCGCATTTGCAATTATCATAAACAAAGCACAGCTCAGTACAAGTGTGTGGACTAAATTTGGAACATCCATGCTTCTCACATGGACAGCTGTATGTGGCCTGCTCACGCGTTGGAAAACCTTCTGATTTATTCATATACGCACCAGACAGAAAAACAAAAAAATATTGTGTATCCAAAGACACTTCAATAAACAGAATAGGCTTTTTGAGAGTATGAAAATAATGTATGTTTGTTTGTTTCTTTGTTTATGTCGTATGCGTTGCTATACCGATTGCGATAAAACTTTGGTGACTATCAACAGCTGTATGAAATTCATAATCGGTAGCTATACCTAATTTCGCGTTTGTTCGGTGTGAAATGTAGGCGCCTTAGATACGTCATGTTTACCTAGTTACGTTTGGTTCGCGCCTTGGTTACGTCAAACAATCGCGGTGTGAATTTGTAATAGTCGTTAGAAAGCATTACTTTCGCTGTCAAATCAATTATGCCACCTAAACGAAAATATATTGGTCGATCTGACTGCGATAAAACTTTGGTGAGTATCAACAGCTGTATGAAATTCATAATCGGTAGCGATACCTAATTTCGCGTGTTTTCAGTGTGAACTGTAGTCGCCTTAGAAACAGACGAGAAACGGAAAGCAAGATTGGAAACCGTTCCAGTTCGCATTGCTCAAGCACGATCATCTGAAATAGACGAGCAACGGGAAGCAAGATTGGTAACAGTGGCATTGCAATGCATGCCAGGATTAAAACACAAACACTTTCTTTCTTTGAGTGGCATTGCAACACATGCCGGGTACTGGCTAGTTATATAATAAATTCGTTATTTAAATACTTGTTTTAATTATAGTATGGAGGAATTCGAGAGATTATCGGAAATTAATCCTTGGAAAAATAATGAATTCAATCTCGATAGAATCTCCATTGATGTAACAAAGAGTCTAATATAGTGACAGAAGCATGTTGGGTAAACATCCGTGATGGTTTTCATGAATTCAATCGCGATAGAGCATCTCACTGTTGGTTGACATTTCGAATTGATGGTAGTGTTGATGCTACCATGAACGACGAAAGAGCAGCAGTGATAATCTCACATCTTGACCAGAAAAAGTATTTTTTATAGAGTGAAATTCATTATCCGCTCATTAACGGGGAATTGGATTATGCGCGACAAATTTTAACCCATCCTGAAAAATAAGAGAACTGTCACTGTGAGTCAAGATTACAAACCAGGAATTCTGACTGGAATTGACAAACCCTATTACGAGAGATCCTATCCTGTAACAGCAGTTGTTTATGGAATCTATCCGATAAATGATAAACAGAGTATTGAAAAACTAAAATCAATAAAATATTCGTCGTTGAATTGTGTAGCAGAACGAATAATAGAACACTTCATAAATGCGTTGCGTAGAAACAAATTGACGGATCTAAGACGTAAAAAATAAATGAATGGGGATTAACAGTGAAGGAGAGCGGAACAACAATTCAAAATGTCCCCGCGTTAGAACGGATATTAAAATTCCCTATATACGTAGAGACGGTAACAGGCGAGATATTATATGAACCGAAATATAAATCGAGAGGATCTCCAATCAAAATTATTGACCATAACGAACATGCATGGACACCTGCGGTAACAATGTTTGCGCGGAATAGAACGATACAATATTACAGGGGAAATTTATTTGATTTTATTTATCAGTCAAATAAAAACGATCCAGTGTCAGTGTGGTTACTTCACAGTTTTGAAGACGAAGAGGGTAAATTCGATCAATTTGTAAGACCCAATGGTGAATTATACCGTACTGATGCCCTCCACAACGAGATGAAAATAATAGCTAGTGGTTTTTCAACGGATTACGACGAACAATTACTAGCAAACTGTTTTACAATTCCATCAGTTGCAGCTCATTTCACGAGAAAGACAAATCTATGGAAACCAACACGCGCAGATTTTCTCAGATATCGGATCAAGCTGCGTGGAATATAGCCATGGTCGATTATGGAATACAAAATACGACCCTAAAAGTATTATTTCGGTTGATATGATTGCGTGTTATCCAGGGAGTTTCCTTGGGTATGGAGAGTGCTCTGAGTACTTCAAAAGATTTGGACATCCCACACATGAGATGACCCGTGTTGCGATTAATCGCCCATTGCCTGATTTTGATTTAACCGGATTCGCTCGTGTGGTATAATTTGAGTTGTCTAAAGGACTTAATCCGTGTTGTTATGTCTGGTTTGGTAGACACATCTCTGGAAAACCCTGGATGCCAATAGTGTTATTACTGTATATGATTGATTCTAAAATGCTGATATCGCTGATTGTCAGTGAAGCAATTATATCATATCGGAAACAAACTGAAGACTGGTTACCACAACCCGATGGTCTTGATAGTATAATCAGCGAAAATAAAAAACAATTCCCGAATCTCGACGAAGAATATATCGTGAAATGGCCAAACAGAAATCTTTGAAGTTAGAAATAAACACGCAAAAGATTTAGGTAGAAGAATAATTGATAAATTCACACCAGGTGGAAAATACGACCATAAACGATATTCTTCGCGGTTGATGGTTGATTATAGATGATGCTGAATGCGATTTTATAATCGCAGATGTAACATCTAGGGGTATATACGTGGATCGTAAAGACGCTTTCTTTTCCGATGGAACCAAATTGGGTACAATTGTTACTTACACAGATGGAGAAAATCCTCAATATACGTACTTAAGGTCGTCTATGCTGTCTTATGCTTCTATTAATTTACTTTCGATGATAAATAGATTTCCTGACACCGTAGTTAGTGTCGCCACTGATTCATTTTATATAGACGTAAAATATAGCGAAGAAGAAGCTGAATTCACTAATTCAGACGAGAGTTGGGGATCATGGAGCATTAAAAAAGAAATACTGCGTGATTACTCCAAATCAGCAGATGTTACAATTGAAAACAATTACTTGAAAAATACTGCTTAAAAGCAGCAACAGACTACCAAAACAAAAACAAAAGGGAACTGAAGTGAAAACAACAGATATCAGAAATATCTAATGCGCCGTCGTATTCCGATCCAAAATGTGCGATTGAATTATGTCCAGGGAAATTAAACATGATTGTGCTAACACCAACATACAGACTTGCAAGAGAGATAAAACAACGAGGAATTAATGCTTGCACTTATCACAGTTTCTTTCGATGGAAAGGTTATGAATGGACTCCTGATCGAATGGGTGAGACATATATTCCTGAAATCATTGTTTGGGATGAGATATGCACAGTGTCGTTAGAAGTATTACAAAGGTTTCTTGATTGGATATTGCTAGCGAATACAAAAGTGATAATGTGTGGCTATCATGGTTAACCACCACAATTTGTCGGTTTGTCGGTTTGTCTCCACATGATTGGCTAACAAATGTTGTAGACTATTATGAAGAAATTAATACCGATCATAGAGCACTTGATGAACAATTACGCGAGTTCAAGAAACTAATCAGATTTCAACCGGATAGATTCCAAAGTGAAATAGCGCGTGAAATAATTTCCGAAACACCATTTCTGGGAAGCGTGGAGACCAAACAATTTGATAGTGGCAAGTAGAAAGATAGTCAGAGACAAACTTCAGATGAAGTTATTTAACACGCATAAAGAAAAATTTGCAACACTTCCAGTGCCGTTGAGTTATAGAACCAAGGATACACGAAGACAAAATCTCGAAGTTGATATTCCAGGCTTGACAGAGTCAAGAAAACAGATTCTCGTATTAAATGATATTTTGTTGGCTGATATCAGTGTTGTCGAAGATACATTGCGCGATGATAAATCCCCATGGAAGTTCGGATACGCAGCGAAGATACATTCTTCGCTGGGATTGACTATATCCGATACAATTGTTTGGATCATAGATAATCACATGGAGTGGTCGAATTTAGTTTATACTGCGGTGTCCAGAGTACGAAGAATAAATCAACTTCGAAGAGTTGTTTTAGACTATAACGACACTACAATAAGTGATATTGTCAGCGATGATATAATCAAAAAAAAAACTCTCTGGTTATAAACAACAGGACAAAAACAATAACAGAAAATTTGATATTGATGCAGAATTTATAATCACTCTGTAACACCAACAGAATAATCACTGCGCGAGTTGCAATTTTATAATGCATTGGTGTTGGTCGGATTAAGATTCTTGCCAATTTACCGTAGACAGAAAAAATAGCACTGTTGGTCATACCAGAGATAATGTGATGCTGACTTGTCTTGAGTACAACAGACGAAGAATTGCTAGTTAAGACCACGCGGTGGTAATGGATTATCCTCGGGAATCACTTTTAGTTGTTCACGAGTAAACCCACGCTGAGGAGCAGTTGAATCCAACCTATAGACTGGAGGTCTAAATCTCCTTATTATATTTTGTCTTTAGAGGTTCTGCTTGTTTGTATCGACTCGCAACATCAACTATGGTTAGTGCGTATTTGTAAAAACCAGCAGAAATAAAATATCAGCCTGATGAACCTCATTAGGAAGGATGACATCAAAATGCGAGTAGTTAATTTGTTTAGGTGGTGGTAGATAAATTTGCCATATCGTTTGTTTTGATAACCAATCCGCTGCAGTGGTATTTTTCACCTTAGCAGCGCTAGCTAGTTAACTGATTGCTGCTTTACCCCCCCCCCCCCGAATCCTCTTAAGGAATAATAAATAGATTCCATGTTGATATTAATTACCAATACCCAACATCAGTTTACTTTTCATCGCCGATTTTATCAACCATGAAGCAAATTTTTCTTTGAAGGATTTATCAGTGATAGAATTCAACACATGAATCAATTTAATGTCTGCGATATGTCTCTGTTGCAGAATAATGCTTTTATAAGCAACATCATGAGCATGACACGCCTTATCAATGGCGTTTATTGGATATTCACCGGGTCGAGGATGGTTTTGATCATCGAGTCTGATGTCAAGTCTGGTCCCGGGTCCACAATAACAATACCCTGGAAGGTTCTTTTCTCCTGGATATTTTTCCCATGGTGATCCTGGGAGTTTTACTAACTTGGCTGCAATATCACCTCCTCGTTTTTTTTTTTTTAAAATCATCTGCAGATTTCATAGAAATGAATCTAAATTTTTGTGTACTACATTGTACACACTTACCAGCAAGTGCTGATCTGTTATTTTAAGTTGTAATCGTCGTCAAGTCGTTTGTGCTAGTACGCTTCTTACATTTCACACAATATAGATCCATAATTTATTTATAATAATATGAATGTAATTGATGTTTCGGCGACAAAAAAAGCGAGAACCTAACAGTTAAACATCATGCAGCGCTACCGAATGATATTCGCATGATTATAATCGGACCATCTGGAAGTGGCAAGACACAACTGCTACTTAATTTGATAATGAGATGGATGAAAAGGGATAAACTATATTTGATTGCTCCTAGTGTAGACGATCAGCTATGTTACGAGATGTTAAAGACTTTTAACCAGAAGTCAAAATCGGAAATCGATAAGGATAATATTGAGTTTATAACCGATATCCAGGAAGCACCGAGCATTGATGATAATGATGGAAGTATTAACAATTTAGTCATATATGATAATGTCATGTTAGACAATCAAAAGACTCCTGCTAGGATATTTTCCAGAGGTAGGCATAAAAATACCGATGTGATATATGTCACTCAACGATACACTCAAATACCAAACGTGATCAGAGATAACTGCAATATTCTTGCTGTATTCAACGGAGTTGACACACATACGCTACGAAATATTTGGCAAACTTGGTGCGGCGGTGATATGGATTATAATCTTTTTAGAAATTTCTTTAGTCATGCTCAGTCAATTCGACATGGATTTGTAACGATAAATGTGCATGATTCTAGATCAAGATATCGTGTCGAACCTGATAAAATATTCGGTTGAAATCGTTAAAACGATTTCTAACCCCATAACAGCAGAGGGGGTGCGACATCGAGCTTGTGTCTCCAAAGGAAACTTTTTTTCCCACGATTTTGGAGGAAGCATTGGTTTGCCAAATGGACGCTTTTCTTACGATTTTGGAGGAAGCCTTGTTTTGCCAAATGGACGCCTATACGAAGTTGGTCTGTCCACCCTCTCTGCTGCTAGTGTTGACATTGTTTATTTCCATGTTAAAAGTCTTGATATCAGGGTTCATATTGTTTATTTCAATGTTAATAGTATTGCCATCAAAACTGTCGCTATTTATTTCAATTTTAACAGTCTTGCTATCAGGGTTGACGCTATTTATTTCACGTTAACAGTCTTGCTATTAGGACTGGCGTTATTTATTTCAATGTTAACAGTCTTGCTACCAGGGTTGACATTGTTTATGTAAGTGTAAACAGTCTTGCTATCAAACCTAACGCTATTTAATTCAATGTTAACAGTCTTGCTTTCAAAACTAACGCTATTTATTTTAATGTTAGCAGTCTTGCAACCAGGGTTGACGCTGTTTATTTTGATGTTAACATTCTTGCTATCAGTGTCAACATCGATGGCAAGACTGTTAACATTGAATTAAATAATGCCAGTCCTGATATCAAAACTGTTAACATTGAAATAAATTGAGTCAACACTGATAGCAAGACAGTTAACATTAAAATCAATAGCGTCAGTCCTGTTTCAATGATAACAGTCTTGCTATCAGGACTGACGCTATATATTGTAATGTTAACAGTCTTACTATCAGGGTTGACGCTGCTATCAACCTTACTATCAGCGTTAACGATGCTTATTTCAATATTAGCAATCGTGTTATCGTTGTTGAAGCTGTTTATCTCAATGCTATGTCGCTATGAGGGTTGACGCTGCATATTTCATTCTTACAATCTTGCTATCAGGGTTAGATTCCATTATTTCAATGTTAACCTGCTTGATGTGAGAGTAGAGGCTGCTTATTTGTATATTAACAATCTTGCAATCAGGTTTGAACTGCTTATCTCAATCGAATCTCGCTATCAGAGTTGACATTGATTATCTCAATATAATATTGCTATTAGGGTTGGCGTTAACTGTCTCAGTCGAATCTCGATATCAGGGTTGACACCGCTTATTTCAGTGTTAAACATCTTGTTATCAGGGATGACACTGCTTATTTCAGTGCAATCTCGTAATCAGTGTTGATACTAATTAGTTGCATGCAATCTCGTAATCAAGTGTAACACTAATTATTTCAATGCAATCTCGTAATCATGGCTGTCATTGCTTATTTCAATGCAATCTTGCAATCATGGATGACATTTCCAACTTCAATGCAATCTCCTAATCAGGGATGACATTTTCTATTTCAATGCAATCTCCTAATCAGGGATGACATTGCCTATTTCAATGCAATCTCTTAATCAGGGATGACATTGCTTATTTCAATGCAATCTCCTAATCAGGGATGACATTTCCTATTTCAATGCAAACACGTAATCAGGAATGACATTTCCTATTTCAATGCAATCTCGTAATCAGGGATGACATTGGTTATTTCAATGCAATCTCGTAATCAGGGATGACATTGCCTATTTCAATGCAATCTCGTAATCAGGGTTGACGCTTCTTATTTCAATGTAATTAATCTTGTTATTCCATCCAAACTCTTGTAACACAACTGGCCTTGACAAAACTCTTATCCTATCCAATCTTGCAAGCAAATACACAGTATCAGTTGCTAAATTTGAATAAATCACAATATTGTTTGTAGTCATTATTGTAATGTGCATGATATTTCACGCTATTTTCTACATAATGCAAACTGATGATTATTTGTTATATCTACGTACTAGTGTGTCTTTTGGTAAAAATGAGTGGTCAGTGTTGAATTGTCTTTATGTTGGCGTGGCATGGTATGGATTTGTGGGTGTGTTTTTGTCGTGTTTGAAATATATGTTATTCAGAAATGTTTCTGATACGGACGGGAATTTCACGACTTTTTAAAAATGTTCTCTAAAATATCGCGTCTTTTTTTAAGAAATGAGTGATCCGGGATGCGAGCCTTTTTTAGTAGAGAATTTCCAGACACTAAATCAATGTGTTCTAAATTTACCTATGGATTAATCTTTGCGACAAAACCAAAATTTAAAAAATAACGCAAACAAACGCATTATGTATTATTTAAAAAATTTTACAGACGTTCCAGATTTTATCCGTTCAGTATCCCAAAAAAATCAAAGGAACTGTCTATGTGCTCTTTACATACAAAACAACTATCGTTACATTTGATAGCATTTTAATCGGCTTAGCAATAATTTCTAAATTATGTGTAAATATCAATGTTCCTTATGTCATTATTAGTGAAAATATTTTATATAAAAAAAAAATATGCTGAATTTATCAAAAAATTAAATTGAGCTTAAAATGTGGACTGATTAATATTTTTTAATTTGTGATATTAGTAAAATAGTTATATTATTGTAAAAATTACAAGCACATGTAATGACTGGTAAATGAAAGTAATGACAGAAAATCTGTAATTAGCCCAAAGAAGTGACAAACAACTTTTCCAATTATTTGCAATGTCACCATATACATTAACAATTAGTAAGATGATTCTAATATCGTATTTTTAAGTGAAGATGGAAAATAAGCGAAAATTTAACATTCTGTTGGAAACGAAACAAAATGAGAAATGAAAAATAGTTGCAAAAGGGCAATAAAAAGGGGAAGAAAACTCAGTGGACCTTTTCCTATGACCAACAATGCAATAAAGTTAGCGAATGTGTTAAAGTAGTCCTAAAAACTTGATATTCCCTTTGCCCCTCAAATAATAACCCTACTATGCAAAAAAAACTGATTAAATAAAAACAAACACGCAACAAATTCTTTCCAAAAATCGTTAAAATCTCTCTCTCTCTCTCTCTCTCTCTCTCTCTCTCTCTCTCTCTCTCTCTCTCTCAAAAATGCATGTACATGTGCATATAAGACCATACCTACACACCCACATACAAAATATAATACAAACAAATAAATATGTGTGATCACGGTAATAGTATAAGAGTATTGCAACATAATGTCATATAATTAATGTCGTGCACACAAGTAGCACTTTTTTTCAATTAAGAAATGAAGCACAGAATGCAAACAGGTTGATATATACTTACATTGTACAAGCCTTATAAAATGTAAGTCTTTATCAACCTGTTTGCATTCTGGGTTTCATTTCTTAATTTAAAAAATCTGATACTTGTGTTGCAATCTTGACTTAAGCAGGAGTGACATCTTATAATAAGGTGTCACTCCTGCTGAAGTCAAGATTGCAAGATCAATCATCAATTCAAGTTGGTACCTTCAATAGAAAAAAATAATCCATTGATAGTTTGAATTTTAATTTGTTGACATTTGATTTTGTACTGAAGATTTCTAGTAGAGAAATATAGGAAGTTTGTGAAACAGCCCCATATCGTTGTTTAAATCAATCTTTGGCATTATTTTGAATTGAGCTTTCTAGGAATAAACTCATACAGATATAATTTTGCCTTGGTACCGTTCATTTAAACAAGTTTGATACATACATTTGAAGAGAAGACATAAACACTATTTTTGCTTCACTGAATGAAAATCAACATATATATGTATATGAAATAACTTCTAAATGTTATTAAATTGAAATTTTCACACTAACGTCGTTGACTGAAAATGGGGTCAATGTGTTGAATATTTGAGAGATAATTTGGCCGACGAACCGGTCGTGTCAGACATTGCTCAAACGACCAGATAGGACTCCTGAATTGAGACTTCGTACGGTAAATATAGGTTACTCAGAAATATGAAATATACATGGATATATTTCAAATTGTTGGAAGCTTAAGACTTACCGTATTTATGAGCATTACATCCTCTTAATGTATGGAAATAAAACTTTTACAATTTTCAACGCTTTGCAAAAATGCTAATTTTTCTTCCACCAAAGGAGGTATCCGGATATGTATCATATTCCTTTCCGATGATATGACATTCAAACGATCCAAATTTATCTCAAAATATGCCGTAACAGCTCACCACTGTTCTGGAACCTAAGCGGCATCAGAAAACGGGAAGTCAGAAACGGTTATTCCCCCTATCAGTCCTATACCTACCATTATTACGATGCCCACGCGTAAATTTTATTTAAAAAATGTTCTTGTTAAAATGTATAATCCAACCTATGGATAAAAAGTCACTGATAAGTTACACCTGATAATCTCGTGACCTTGACTTTGGAGTGTACTGAGAATAACAGTCACACTAAAATGCTGCTAGACAAAATCACACCTTTGATAAATGCTGCACATTTAGTTTAGAACTGTAAATCGCTTTTGATGCATATCGTGGTATTTTGTTTATATAAATTGGAAGATTTATCAAACTATGTTTGTTGAATAAGTAATGCATTCTTTTCTTGAGGCTATATAACACATGCCTTTAGATATTATAAGGTCGAACGCTAATACGTCACAGTATACCGATGACGTCATAAAGAAGCCACAACACAGAATGGTCCCCTGTCGTACATTTGCATTATGGTACGAACGCAACGAAATCGTGACCTTTCCTAATTCACAACGGTCACGAAAACTGTAACTAATGTAAACAAAACGCCCAATGTGTGCAATGCTATGCATTTTTCTATGTACTGATCTAAATTATTGGAAAAATAATAACTCTAAATGTACTGTTGCACAGTTGAATGTTTTAACTGCTTTACTAAGGGAACGTGTTTAAAAAGGCATGCAGTTCTGGAACACTTGATACATTATCTAATGACAACAGCTCGCTAACACATTGGAAGTGCCAGGTTTATACAGTTCTGTATTAAATGACAAAAATTCTTTTATCTAATAATCCTTTGCTCTATGTTACCACCCATCTCCAATCTGCAAGCAATGAACATAAGCAATGACTGTTACGAAGAGACTCAAATATCACTTTAAGTCACAAAATCTAGGAAAAAAAGAATGGAGGCTTTACACGTTTTGATGCTATTGTGTACAGTAGATAATATCCAAAAATTTCCCTGACATAGTTCATTTACAAAATGATATTTAAGTGTAACAGCCCATACTGGCTTTGCTAGAGTTAGCTTTGCAAACAAAATGATCATAATTTGCATGAATTATTGTGATGAAGGTTTAATCATTCTTATTTCTGAAATAATTTGCAAATTTATCTTACAAATAAATGGAATCTTTAAATAATGACAAATTAGGAAAAGCAGCTCCAAGTGTTAAACTTGTTTTTATTTTTTTGCAATCAGACAGTGGATCACCTAAATGAGATACAGCTAGCAGCAAAAGATAGACAATCATTACACATGAAATGTAGACCCTAGTAATGGTGCAGTTATATTATCCGTGATGGGGGAAGGATAATACAGTGTAAAAGTGCTCTATTTAAACATAGTTTTATTCCTGTGAAGCGGTTGTGATTGCATCCTACTGTGTAACAATGCCCTATTCAAACATTCACATTTATATTACCTGTGAAAAGGGGGGGGGGGCAGGGTTGCATCCTAAAGTGTAACAGGACTCTTATTGAGACACAGTCACATAGTTATATTCCCTGTTACGGGGAAAACATTCTACAGTGCAACAGCACTCTGTTCAAACAATCATAGAGTTATGTTCCGTGTGAAGGGGAAAACATACTACAGTGCAACAGCACTCTGTTCAAACAGTCACAGAGGTATGAGAAGTAAATCAATGTTTGATTTTAGGAAACATAGACATAGTTACCATTGTATTCCAGGGGGGGGGCCTTGAGTGGTCTAAAGCGCCCTCCGTTACGGATCACTGCCATCTCACCTCTGTCTGCATGGGTTCCAGTCTAAGATTCGGCTAATGTAGTTATGTGATAAAGCTTGCCAGTAGCTTCTCGTGGGTCGGTAGTTCTTTCTGGGGTTTCCCCGGGTTCTTTCTCCACCAATAATACAGGCCGCCATGAATAGCCTATCGTGTGCTGAAAAAAAGGCGTTACACCCTAAAACAACAACAACAATATTTTCCATGGAAAGTTGGAGCACATTACAATAAATCAGCACTCTATACAAGCCTTGGAAAATCACATGGGAATTTAAAGTCAATACAAGGTTAAATTAATATAAACAGGTTTTGGGTCCAAAAATTATGTTATGAAGATTTATTTCGGAACATAGGACACATTGCAATAATGGCATGAATTCTAATCTGACCTTCTATTATTATAGACATGTCTACTAAGTTTTGATTGTCTACTTCATGTGATTTGAACATACTCTTCTTTACAAGTTTTGTGTCAAATGATTCCAGATCCCAAATGTTTACAAATATTTAACCAATATAAACTTACCAATATGGGCATGGACGTCAAATTGGGTTATTTCAACATATGAATAATATGCCTATCAATACAAGTTCCTGAATGTATATGTATCAAATTGGAACATACGTTATCAATTATAATTACTTTTAACAAGCATTTTAAATATTTGCTGAAATCGGAAAGTGATGATTGTAATTATACTATGTTAAGCGAATTTCTTTGTTTTTGGGGTTGGGGAAAAAGACTTCATTTAATAGTCCAAGAATAAAATTAAAAAATTAATTTACAAAAGTAGCATGCTCCTATATTTATAATAAATCGGGCAATGCAATTTTATTTAGCATATGTTATCTGGAACTGTATTATACTTTTAGAACAGTATGGATTTGGGTGGAGATCTTTAGACTATGCTATTATGTGCTAAAATATGTGGAAATGTAATCCAATACAGTAGACACATATCTTTAAATTTCCTTCAATGTGATGTTGTTCTGGTGAATTTAATGTCAGAAAAATTATTCATCTTTTTGTGCTTTCATTGTAGCAAGACTGGAAAGCTCCTCTGAAATACAATCTTGATACATTCATAGTACAAAAATGGCAAGGGTTGTAAAATGGCACCATTTAACTCAGGAGCTCATACAGCTATTAGAAAATTGCACATGACATGAATATATTGACACAGCTGTGCTCAGCCTAGTCACTAAATTGTTAAGGGCATTTAAAACATGCAAAATGTCCAATGGTTATATAAATCTAAACCAATCTTTGCAGTAAACAAATCCAAAACTACTGACAAATGAACACAATGTTAGAACGTAAGCTGCTGCCCATTTTACAATGTTCATCTGATAAAAACATTTTATACTAAATTTGTATAGAAAATATGGTTAACCTCTACTAAAACTCTATCTACCAAAACATAGAGTATATGGTTTACTTCTACTAAATTTATATCTACCATAAATAGAGAGTATGGTTTATTTCTACTAAATTTATATCTGCCATAAATAGAGAGTATGGCTTACTTCTACTAAATCTGTATCTACCATAAATATAAAGTATGGTTTACATCCACTAAATATATTTCTACTGTAAACAGAAAGTATGGCTTACTTCTATGCATAGTATTTTGCCATTTTTGACTATTTCCATATGAAGAAATATATGAGCGCAAAATAATCTTTTCTCTAGATAGTAGTTTCAAGATTCAAGAGTCATATTGTGGTCAAGGAACCCATTTGTTGGTTTCTCAAGATACAAATAAGCTGTCAAACAGTCACTAGCTTTTTTAAATGATCAACAGTTACGTTTTTGAACTCAAGGCCTTTTACCAAAATGATGGCCATGCTCAAAACTATTTCCTGTCCTTAAAATATGCAAATTGGTTTTGCTCCTTGTATCTAGCATAATAATAATAATAATAATAATAATAATAATAATAATAATAATAATAATAATAATAATAATAATGATAACACTAATTATAATGAGGACCTTGTATAGCGCCTAATCTTTCGAAGCTCTAAGCGCTTTACAACATCAATAATGATATGACTACACTACAGAATAACAAATGACAAAAAAAAGAAATTGAAAAACATAAAAACATGCTGAAAACATATAAGATACAAAACATTATTAGGTCGCAAAGTTTGTCCATGCAGTGGAAACATGCGAGTCTTAAGAGCACTCTTAAAAGGGACCACTGTATCTTTGTCTTTAATTTCAATGAGCAATTCGTTGCACGTCGCAGGGCCCTGGTGTACAAACGAACGTTGTCCATATGACTTTGTTTTCAACTTGGGAACAATGAGTATACGATTACCAGAAGAAGAGCGTAAGGATCTAGCTGGTGTATACACATGGGTGAGGCTAGAGAGGTATGTTGGACTGGAGTCTGTCATTGAGACATAGCACAGGGAACAAATGTTGTGTTTGATTCTGTATCGAATCGGTAGCCAGTGTAGGGTACAGAGCAGAGTAGTCTGGAACAAAGCACATATTTTCAACGTATTAATATTCTAGATAGATTTATTCCACACAGAAAGATCGAATAACTTTGTAAATAAATTATATTCCTTAAGTGATGAGGGGGTCCTTCTTACAACAAAATATTCACCGTTTTGCATTTACTTCTTTTAATTTCAGTAGCCGTTCTTAAATTTTTCCTATTTTGTCTGAGGTTTTCATTTCTTCCACGTGATCTATGATTTGCTCTCCAAGTGCCTCTAAAACATATATCTACTTTCTCTTTGGCTCTCGTATGGTTTCACACTAAAACTACATGTCCTACCTCGTTAATTCAATTTTATCACTTCATCAATATTTTAAGTTATTTTGACAAACTCTTGTTCAACTTTTATATGCGCAAACAGATTCTGAATTCTCGGTCTATCCTATGATATTTTAAAATTTTGATTTCTGTGGTGGTGGGGTGGGGGTGGGGGAGGGCGTGGTGATCTCCACAAGCGTCTCTCTCTCTCTCTCTCTCTTTCTCTCTCTCTCTCTCTCTCTCTCTCTCTCTCTCTCTCTCTCTCTCTCTCTCTCTCTCTCTCTCTCTCTCTCTCTCTCTCTCATAACTATGTCCAAAATGATTTCATATTCCCCATTGGAGATCTCCGAACTCTCGCCATCAGTTGACCCACTTGCCATGGAAGGATATTTATTATTATGAGCATATTAACTAACTATCAATACACAAGCCGTACACTACTGGCTATATTCTACTATCTCTGCTTGACATTGCTAAAGTTTATATTCGCATGCATTATTTTGAACACCCACAAAATCTCCATCGATCAGCTGATGAGTACACGACGAAACATCCATACGATTTTCACTAGCCTATAGTAAAATGATATCATAGTATACCCGTATCAATAATTATCTTGCAAATCTGCTAGATTTAGTATGTCTGTAACCGAAGACACTGGATGTCAACTAAACTTTGGTTCACCCAACTGAGCACCTTCTAACAAACCGGAAGTCTTTAGTTTGTTTCTTAGTTGTTAATTTTGTATATCAAAAGGTCTTGAGGTTACAAATGGACTCGGTCTTGTATTAATACGCACAGACTCTGTATTGTATTCAGGATGAGTGTTACAAAATTGTGAACATCGGCGTTCGATTCAGTAGCAGACGACATAAACTGGAGAGTGCAGAAGTCAACATGGAGAAATAATCAGGGTAATGCATACATGCAATTTTGAATAGCAGATGCAAACTATTGGACGATGATTTATCTGTACTATTTATACTTTGTTTCTAAAAAAAATAATGTATAAGGTACAGTACTGTAAGCATGCTTGTTTCCGTTAGTAGTGCAGAAGTTAACATGGAGAAAGGATTTTCATTGAAATAATCAGGGTAGTGCATACATGCAATTTTGAATAGCAGATGCAAACTATTGGACGATGGTTGTATTGTTTATACTTTGTAAAAAAAAAAAAAATTAATGTATAAGTTACAGTACTGTAAGCATGCTTGTTTCCGTTAGTAAAAGAAAACCTTTGCAACATTCATTCCCATTCTAATTTATACACAGTATAAATTGTATATAGATTTTAGAAGGAGAGGGATGTTTTCAGTAACTGTCTTTTTACTGAGAGAAATGAGTGCTCGTACCGAAAAATGATTGTGTAGACTTTATTGGCAATCTCTGTCTCCCGAGTCCATCCACGTTTTTGCTTCCCCTGCAATGAAACCTTTTGAATCATTTATATTTTCAAAAGGAAATTTTTATTCGTAGAATTAGAAAAAACAAATTTACATTTAAAATCTTACCATGTGCGTCATCTGATTTGATTATTTATACTTTAATTATGTGTCTAATTATTGTTTACTTAAATTATGTGTCTGACTATTTTGACTTGAATTATTATGTGTCTGATTTTTTTTATTCATAAAATTCAAGTAAAATTTGTCAGACACAATAAGGTAAAAATAATCAGACACATAATTCAAGTAAAAATAATCAGACATATAATTTGAATTATTGTCACTTAGCAAGTATGTCAGAAGTAGGTAGTTAGTTATAGGGAGCGAAAATCAATCGTTTTCAATTAATGACTCAGGAGATTGATTCAAGGGCATAAAACAAACCCCATGGCCTATATTGCTTGCATATATTAGTGTCTTTTCATGAACTTTAATTGTATATATAGTTAAATGGCTGGAGTCTCAATAATTTCAAGTTATTATGTATGGTCCAAAAATTGAATAGGAGTTGGGGTGGTTCATGTCTTGATAATAAGTTGTATACATTAATTAATTTGTCTTTTTGTACTAGCAATTCTGTACATGGGTATAAATTGATAATCTCAAAAGTTTCAAAATTGCTATACAGGGGTAGTGATTGTAATGCCTTTTAAGAGCCAGTTATATGTGTAAATTTGTCTTTACATGTCAAGAAAGTCTATGTTACGGTTTTTAGTTGGTGATCTCAATATTTTTTATGATGTGACCCAGGGGATACGTTTTTTGTAGGGTAGGGATAGACATCAGGCTATCACTTTACGTATTTGTATAAATATTTGGTCCACAGATCACATTTTGCGTGAGTTGTTTGAAACTTATGTAGAATCACCGCTACTCCATTAGCCCAAGTTTATTCTGAGCAATTTAGTTTTATTATTTTTTAAACGTATTACTAGTAGCTTGCAGTAACAGGAATAGTTGCAAAAAAGTTATAAATTGACATCTATACTATACAAGAAAAAAATGTTATTTTAAAAGTATTTTTATATTATTTTTATTAGTTGTAGTTACAATCACATATGGTAATTAATAGGAGTTACTTGAAACATACGTAAAATCGCATCTACCCCTTTAGTCCTACTTTAAGCTGAATAATGTTTATCGTTTTTGACTCTAACGTATTTTTTATAGTTCGTTCTACATATCATAGCTAAATTTTCCTATCTTTAACTCGGTAAATATTCAGGTCATCATCATTCAATGAAGCCACAGAAAATGTAATTCGTTTTACAAGCTTCGTGTGACACGAATTAGGGATTATTTTTTATAACGAACTATAATAGTAATAATAATCAAATGAAATAAAACTTTTACAATAATGGTGGTGGTCTGTAAGCTTACGACTGTATATGATTGTTTTTTTAAGTCAGAATAGATGCATTTACGTTTGGTCGGCATTGTTTACTAAAATTATATATGTCAATATTTTATGACACTATGTCATGGTTTTAGGTCAGAAATAGATTTATAGATGTGTATAAGTTTATTTTGCATTGTTTACTAAAAGTATACATGTTTGTATTTTGTCTTATCCGTATTCTGATGTAAGTTAATTTTTATCCATAGCCGGCAGTGAACCCGCCCACACTGGCGTTGTGATGATGGACGGCATGTTGCTAGTCGTAGACTGGAATTCGAGCAATCTTCAGGTTTACAATGGTCATGACGGTAAACTTATTACATCACACAGACTGGAGTCCCGTCCCTGTGATATCTGTCTTATTAGCGAGATTGAAGTCGCTGTGGGTCTGTTAAACGGTCCAGTTGTAATCATGTCATTGAAATCGATAGATGATATAAAACTGGTCAAAACTTTAAAGACAGGATTTGATTCATGCCGTTCATTGGCAAAATGGAATTCAGAAAAACTCATTGTCAGCGGTTGGAAAGACGAGAAAGACGGCAAAATGTTGTGTTGGGGAATTTTATCCATTACAGATGGACGCATGGACCCAACTCACGACATCTGTAAAGGGTATCGGGCTCACATGGCCATCAAAGATGACACCGTCTACATCTCGTGTTATGACTCAACTACTATGCCTACTACTGATGGTGTATATTCTTATGATATTTTGAATCCACATACACAAAAGTTTTTATATCAACACCAGGAATTAAAAAGACCGTGGTCAATAATGGCTGACAGGGATTGTGTGTACGTGTGTGACTTAGACTCTAACAGAATTCATCAGCTGACAGATAGAGGTCAGCTATTGACCATACACACAGTGTCATCAGATCTGGATAAAATATTCTATGATGACCAGCTTGGATTACTTTACACCACAAGGAATAGAAGTATTGTGATAACTGTTTACAAAATAAAGTCTTTACATCAACAAGGTAAATCTATTTTATTTTACATTTTCCACAACGAAAACTTCATTTATTTACATTTTGTAATTTACATTTTTGCCCCCCCAAAAATATTGTAGTTATAACTTTATTGTAAGACAAACATGTATAACAGATTTAAAATAAAAAAAAAGTGGAATAAATATTATTTTATTATTTTGGAAGTTTGAAAATGTCCATTTCGCCGTGCATGGCCATATTTATCGATTTATAATATAAATAAAATATTTGTTATTTGAAAATATATTACAAATTGTATTATAGCCAATTCTATTCATTACTGATTGTTCAGTCGTCTGCACGTTGGTTGTGACGACATAATTTTCATATGAAAATATTAAATCTATATGGACTATCAAAATTGCTTCTTATCTGCAAAACTCGCATCACTAGTTCGGGGCAATGCATATTTTTTTCCCAGAAGGTGGCGCTTTCACTGATAAATTTTTGCACACGACCTGTCATTGCACGCGACATGCACGCGACTGGATCTCGTTCAGCGTCTAAAATTCCCACGTATTTTGTGTTGAGATCATTCATGTTGATGGAGCGGTTCTGTGATGATTTTTCTAGGTGGTTTTATCAAAGGACAAAGCTCAAATCGAATAACAAGATAACTGGACAGTTAAGTTTTAAAAAAAATATATGAATACCATTTTTTATTTTCTACTGTATACATTGCGCGCTATATTTGCTACCTACGATCTGTTCATGTTTTCGTTGTAGGGTGTAATGTTCTTACATTGTAAAATGAAACAGACGAGGCTGAAAATAGAGGCAGTGCTTAGATGAGTGAATATGACGAAAGATTATAGAAATAATATTGTAACGACCGAAATTTGTATTAAAATTAAAGTGTTGGATCTCGAAGTAGTTATTTATATTGTTTGTCACACGCGAGCTATATGTGTCAAAAGAAAAACTGATCTGAAGGGGAAAAAAATTATACAGAGTGATGAAAATGTTTTAGATTACCTCCATGACTCATTATAGCATATGACCCTCACTATCGTGCTATATAAGATAATATATATATATATATATATATATATATATATATATATATATATATAGATATATATATATTAACAGTTTGTCAAAAATTTACATGGGAATTATTTAAATCTGCAACATCAATTTGAAATAATAATAATGTCTAGATTACCTATTATTCTTTAGTCAATTGTTGTCATCATATAGGTCATTCAAATATAAGTTTAAAATATGTGTATGGCGTAGAAAGATTTGTTCATGATTAATCCATGTAGGAACATTTTAGTACATGCGCACAAAGCAGGTGTACTGCCAAACTGGTTCATATTGCTTACAATTTGCACATAAATTATATATACACTGTATAATATTATGACATAAGTTAATAGTAATATATATTGTGTGATTCATATTAAAAGAAAACACTGCATATTATAGAAATTATATAATTAAAACTAAACTGTAAAGTAATTAAACTTCAAATTATTTTTAGAAAATTTAATTCACCTTATTTGGCCTGGGTCATATATATAATTTGTGATGTAAAAGATACAGATTGGCTTGCTTGCTCCTTTTATTATTTTCACTTCTAGACATCATAAGTAGTATATACTGTATAACCATCTCTGAGAAAATTCTGTATATTTTTTATCAACTATTGCCTTAGATGGTGCTGAATTTTCATAATTACCAGATGTAAATTAATTGTAGTACAGGAAAGTAGTACATGTATTAAGGTATGCCAACATTTCTCAGCATTGCACATGTTGCAAATGTAAATAACTTCACCATAAAACCTGCCTAGATTTCAGACACAAATAGTAAGTGTTGAGCGGAATCTTATTAGTACTTGTTGAGTCGGCTATATAACAGTAGATCTATGTTTTAATCGTATTTGATATTTTAAAGTTGTGGTTTAATTTTCATTTGTGCAATTGGGCACGAATAAAGTGTGCATGATGAGTTTTGTTGGCAAAAGATTTGCTAATGTTGCAGACATGGATAACAATTATATAGCTTGAACACTCCGGTTTAGCTATCTAAAGTTTCAGGTCCATATTTTTCTTTTAAAATCTGCATCATTGTCGATAATATACATGCATGTACATAACTAATACATTATATGAACAGGTGTTCCAATAGAAATTTTGAAAATGGATGAAAGATCCATCCAGCTTTTTGAAGAGGCTCTAAAAGACGGAAAGGAAACTGTGCACAGCATACGTATTTTGGTTGTCGGACACATGGGTGTAGGCAAGACGACCCTAGTCAAGCGTCTTCTGGGGGAGAAGGTTAAAATTTCAGAGAGACATAGTACAGAGGGCATAGATGTCTATGTCAATTGCTGCGATGTTTCTTTGTCGACCCAAGAATGGACAAGGCGAACAAAAGGTATGTGGGCATACATACTCATTAATGATCCACTACTCTATATTTATGCAAATGCTAGAAGGTGAAATGTGTCACGTTGAACTGTTTTCTGTCCATCCATCTCTATTTCCTGTTTTACAATAACAAAGTTTTCCATTTTCTAATGTTACCAAATTTTGTTTTGTAGTTTACATTTTGGGCAAAGACCAGACCAAAAATATCAATTTCTGGTTGAGAAGGTTTACAATCAGTGTCAAGGTCACAGGGCTAACAGAATGACACTTTACACACAGCAATGACAGATTTTAAAGACGTACTTTAAGACGTAACTGTTCCTCCTCATTCACTACATTCACATATACACAACAAGGTGGAGTTTTTAAGTTTTGATATTTAACGTTTACTACAAGTATTTGGTATATTAGCACACTGCGTATGTTGTTGTATTTAATTATAGTACTTTTAATATTTGCTTTTTCCTCCTTCATGTATTTGCACCACAAATCTATATACTGCTTGCATCCTTTATGCACGTTTTGGCTTTAAGTCACCCTCTGTTGTATGCTAACCTGCTTTGTAACATAACTCCATGGTGAGTGGTATTTGTAGTAACACCATATAAGCCATTAACCAGGCAGCCTTGGTAGAGTTGCCTGGGGGTTCAGGTTAGGATTGTATGTGCTTTTTTGTGCCCATAATTGTGTGTATGTGTTTAGGTTATCACTCTTAACGATGGCTATAACATAAAAAACAGTTGGTAGTCAACTAGCCCAAGGTTGGTAAATTTTCTGTTTTCATAATTTAACTAGTTTAATGGCTGGTTAATCTTGTTATGTGTTAAATTGTGGCAAGGATTCATTAGGAATGAGAAGGATGAGAAAATTTCTGCATCTAGTAGTAATTCTGTCTGCAAAGAAAATTGTTAAATCCTCAGCCTGAGGCTAACCTAAAGACTAAATAATATTATTTTAAGATTTTATTATTATTATTATTATTATTATTATTATTATTAATTATTATTATTATTATTATTATTATTATTATTATTATTATTATTAAAAGAGGTCAGAGATTATATATGCCATCAAATCTAGAAAATCCTTCCTCAACCAGGTTTCTGTGTCCATAACTTTTCTAGTACTATTGTACACCAATACATTAAAAATGGACATCTCATTTGAGGAAAGAAAAAATGGATGAGAGTATTCGTTTGAATACGAAAATACACCAAGTTAAGAAATATATTTAGTAGGGGTGTGCTCTTTCCCTAAATAGCAAATCAATTAAGTATTCAGCTGGCATACAAGAGTTTGAGAACACAAATTTCTTGCAAATGGAGCGTCTGTTTAAGGAAATATTGGATTCACGGTCTTGTCGCACCATATCCAAAAGGTCTAAATCCAAACGTTGTTTTCGGGAGGGTAGGGTGGCATGATGTAGCAATTAAGTATTCAGCTGGCATACAATAATTTGACAGCACAAATTTCTTGGAGATGGAACGTCTCCTTAAGGAAATTTTGGATTCAATGTCTTGTCACATCATAGCCATACATGCCAAGCACTATGCTTTTGGCGTATTCATTACGCTTTTGTTTCACTTAATTACGCGTTACGCTTAAACGTATATGGATTACGCTTTTCGGTATATTTACCTCCTAATAAATTCAATTATTTGTTTTCTCGTTATTATTAACATTCTATTAATCCCACAGACCGTATTTTAGAAAAGACGGCTTTTACGTAACTACAATATAAGAGTACGCTTGACTGTGGACTTTCGCAATGGTATCATGTTCTATTTATAGCTAACCTGGTTCTACTGTTGACCTCGAATTCTATTATATAATCTGTATGCTAAGTGAGGAGAGAGCAGACTGGTTTTCCAAATGTAATCTTTACGCGCAGATTCCATGTTCTAATTCATATTTCTTCCAGAACCAGTCTAACGATATCCGCTTAAAAGGTATATTTAATTTTAGTATGGGGGCGCTCACCAGTTAGTATGCACTTTTCAGATAGTGACGTATGTGAGGTGAAGTTGTTTGCATTTGTAACATGCACAATGGAGATAATGTTGGCATATCTCAATGCTACATTGATGTAATGTGGCTGATATGTCTTTGGATACTGCACTTGTGGAAATTGTACATGATCTAAGCACATGGTATAACAAAATGGATGCTCCCATGTGCTTGAAAAGTTAGCCAGAATTAATCAAAAGTACACTAACTTTAGCAGTTATTAAACTAGGGGAAACGAAGTTTGTTAAAGTAAGCAATAGCAGCTTCTGAAAGTGCAATGAACAAATTACAAAACATCTGAAAAGTAAAAAATGTTATCGGATCATTTTTCTACAATTTACCTCTGATGTTCAAGAAGTGAAAATGGCCATGCAGAGCTAGCAGTTTTTTTATTCGAGCACATCTTAAGTTAGCCCAAACTGTATACTCTAGAACCTAAAGTACACCCATCAATCATACATCAAAATAAAGGGAATTGAAAGTGCTTCTCCCAACAACTAAGATATGCAAAGTACTTATTATATTGCCAGTATAACCAGTGAAGAAATCCCAGAAAATTATTTTTCTTTAAAATTCTAACCCTATGCAAAGTACGAAACTGTAGAGCGCCACCATTATGTGAGCAAATTATGTGAGCAAAAAAATATCCCCTTTCAAAAATTGCCCTGATAAATTAGAAAAAGGCAACCGAAAAAAAACGAAACAAAATATAACAGAATTATGGAATATTAAGAGAAGAGTACAGCATTACGTGACATCTATTTCTGGCCGTGTGGAAAAAATTTTAAAATTTAGCGCTAAAAGACTTAAGATGGTTTCTAGTCGATGACTCAATGTAAGTAAAGTTAAAAGTGCTACATATGAAATCTTGAAACAATACAGGATGTTAAAAGACGAGAAAGTCAAGTAATCGTTGTTTATTGAAATTTGTCATGTTATATGTGGATTACGCTTGTTCTGCATGGATTCCGCTTTTGATCACTTGGATTACGCCATAAAAGTTGTTTTTTTTTTTTTGGGGGGGGTAGGGGCATCATGTTGGGATGTATGCATCATCTATACCACGTCTTTAATAAAAAACCATGTATAAAAACAACTTGCTTCATTGTTCTGAACTTTTGTTTTTATTTGAAGTTTCCTGGTTTCATTTTTTAAAGGGTACCCTGGGTGGGCATCCATTCTAGCCTTTGTTATTTTGATGTGAAATTTTTAAAAGTGCCCAAGTGTGCTTTCTAGTAGGATTTCCAATGTTTAATCTGATATATGTAGTTCTTCTGTTTTCTTGTTGATTTTTCTCATAATGGTTGCTGGTTTTTAAACTATAACTATTTCTCCTCCTATTGATATATTTCAAATTTTGTATTATAGTTTAAATTTTTACAGATTTCAATATACATATATATATTTTCTGTCTCCTTTCCTATTCAAATCTTCTGATACTTTGTTAAAGGTTCTGTTTCTTACATCTCATGCAACCATTGCCAATAACATTGTAGTTCATATTTATATTAACATTGCAGACAGACAGATCACTCTCCCATATCCCTTTTTTGTAACAACATTGTAAAACTGGTCCTCACTCGTCTCTATTCTTTTAGTGTCAAAGTATTTTTCCAGCTCTGACAATTGCCTATTTCAGATCATTATCCTTCTGTACATTCAGCAAGTTTATCATAATTTTCTCTTTATCCAAAGCGATATTTCAATATTATATAGGTATTAAACTTCTTTTCTGGCATTGCATATTTGCACCCATTTCTATACAGCTTTCAAACTTTATATTCCTTTACATTTTTGACCTTAAAAAGAACAACTATGCAAAACTGAAATTCATGCAAACGTTTTTGTATTTTTTGCTATATGTATATGGTTCATTTTCTGAAAATTTGTACCTTTCATTCTTAATCGTTACGATGAAATTTTTTTTATAAAAAACAATTATTTCTTCTTATTTATCTTAAATAAAACAACGCACTCCCACCCTTACAAATAGCGTTTGCAACGTCATTTGATTCACTGTGTACACACTGGCATTGTGGTGAAAAGGAATTATGGAGAAATCACCCAGGGAGAAGCATCCTAAGTACTAATTCTGACATGCCCCAACATGGTTGTTAAGCCTTTATTTATTGTTGTCTTTCTTCAACTTAATAACTTATTAAATCTATAAAATTTGAAACATTTAAATTTTTCCACTGGATCAACTAGGCTTCTTTACTTAACGAAAAAGAAGTGGAATCTGTCCCTTTTGCTCTGCTCTTCAAATCATTAGATACATTTTAAATTTAAAAAATAGAGTGGGTGTAAGCATCATGTGATGTTTGCAGTTTTATATATGACAGGGCTCCAACCTAATAACGAATGATACTTGAACTCGATAAAAAGCATAATTGACACCTACTCAGGAAATGCGGTCACCACTGAGCTCAACATTGCTTACTTTATTTCTTCTTATTTTTTAGTCTTCGTAATTTGATCATTTCTCAAAAAATAAACTATTTAAAGGTGAACGGGAAGTTTTAAAAATATTTAAGTTATAACTTGTCCGTGCAAAATAATCAGGTTTACTTTATATTTCATTATGTATAACAACAAGCGAGATTTTGTTACCTTAAATGCATATTTGAACTGCTAGACATACTTGGGATATAATGAGAAAAATCATCTTTAACAACAAATTTAAATGCCACGTTTAAATCCTGTAGACAACTGAATAATATTTTACATGGTTCGAATCAGTAAGTTTAAAGAATCAGCCGTATATATGGGCCGAATCAGTCATCAATTTTTATCGTGTTTGAGAGTAATTACCACGTTAATGAATAATGTTAGTATAATATTTTTATCAATCAAGAAAGTAAACAGCAACATTTGTTTAGTTTTTTTATTGTATTGTTCTGGTAAGTATTTTAAGAAATATAATGAGATTATGTGAACACAAACTTTCAATTATAAGTGAGTTACTTTTTAATTATCGACATTACACAAACATGACGAATGCAGCATATAATCTAGAAATTGTATTCAACAATGCACAGACACTTAGTTCTTCATTTTTGAACATATCTCACAAGCGAAATAATCTTCCTTGTTTCTATTTTGTTTTTTCCTGTCTGACCCTCTTTTCAGTTTCCCCTCCGAAACACTCCGGAGTTAGATAGGTATGGCGTTTTCTTCCTTGTACTGGAGAGCCAATACCTGATAATAAGATACATAATTTGTGTATTCAAATAATTCGGTAGCCACCACGTGGAAACATCTTTGTTGCGAACAATATAGTTCTGAAGCACACATTTCTATCTTATAAATAATTTATTTAATTCAAAGATAGATATTAAATAGGTTTTCTGGATAACAAGTTTTGGAGTGACTTTTCCAACTATTTGGGGCGACTTATTTAAACACTCTGGGGCGACTTCTCCAGATATGTTCTGACGAGTTTTCCCAGGGTAATTTTTTTATGTTGGTGCTATATGTATGTGTGATGACCTTTTAGGGAACTTTGTAAACGTGTAAAACAAAACTAATCTTCTGTAAGGAACTTCTATTATTCACAAAACGTTTTGAGGTGGGGGACCAGACATATGCTTTTTCTTGAAAAGAAACAAATTTTCCATATGTTGATACCCCCCCTCCATTATGTAGTTTTGTGTTTTTTATAATTTTTTTATCCCTTTTTTAAAATTTCCATCTTTTAGTTAACTTTGATGTTTTTTTATATCCTTATAATTTCTATAGGGTTTATCATCCAAGTAGGTTTTATTCACCTAATCTTGAAGTTCCTTCCCTAGTTAATTTTGTCAACCTTGGCTAGAGATCACCTGTATCCCATGTATGCTATTTATGTTGGTTCTATATATACATTCATACATACATACATACATACATACATACATACATACATACATACATACATACATACATACTTACATACATACATACATACATACATACATACATACATACATACATACATACGTACGTACGTACATACATACATACACATACATACATACATACATACATACATACATACATACATACATACATACATACATACATACATACATACATACATACATACATACATACATACATACATACATACATACATACATACATACATACATACACATTGTTTCTTTGTAGGGATAGCCTGCTACTTTACAATTTGTCTCAATTGTCCTATATGATGATTTGATCCTTAAAATTGGATCATCCTCTTAGATGTTTTTTTCCCAGAACCTTTTTATATTTATTTATTTGATTTTATATTTTGCGCAAAGTACGGTATTCTATCTTTGTTTAGGGGAAAAAAACTTATTGTTTTAATCCTTGTATTTTTTCGGTGGCATTCTTCGCATTTGTCTATTTATTTCATATTCAGTTTGTCTGCTCGAGTTGGGCTCCATACATTTGTTTTAATTTAAATTGTATTTTTCCCAACTTGAGTTGTGTCATCTCTTATTTATTAATTTATTTATTTATTCATTTATTTATTTATTTATTTATTTATTTATTTATTTATTTATTTAGTCATTTGAAAGATTACGACTTGTATACGTTAATCGTCTCAAATGATATCACATCCTGTTTGTATGAAATGGAGCTAACACATTCAAAGCAGTGTCTTTCCGTTTGATCTCGGAATATAGGACAGTATTTTTTTATGAAATACAATGCTAGATGCAAATACGATAATAGGATAGATTATATAAACAAACTACTAAATATTCTTCTATTTAAAAAAAAAATATGCTAATCTCTTTAAGGCAAGTTTGTTTCGTTTGTGCCATGGCATATCAATATTTAAAGGTTTTATTTGAAAATTCATTAAAACATAAATTCTAAATGTATTTCACATTTTCTTATCTTGTTTTTATTGGTTTGGTCCCTCATAGCGAGTACCCCCATAGTACATGTATGTTGTTTGTGTTTTGTAAAAATTCAAAACGAATTTTGAAATAGGGTTTAGTACACTTTTCGTCTTCTAGTGTAACGTTAGCTCTACAACCTGACTGAGCTATTATATAATTAGGTAGCCTTGCCAGGTGTTTGCTATAATGTTAAATTGCATGCTATCCATGTATTTCTGTTTGGACTGGTTAGACAGTCAAATCATAATATAGAATAACATGTCGTGATGGCAGGTATCTACTCTGTCAACCCACGTCCACCACAATGGCAATTCCCCTCTTTCCCATGCTGTTTTTCATTGTCTAATTATGCCATAGTGCTTGTAATAAGTGTAAAAAGAAAATGAAAATAAAAAACACAAAACAAGTAGAAATTAAAAAAACTAAGGATCATTATGTTGCAGGTGTGTATGTACTGCATAATTTACAAGCTCATATACCTAGTAATGTGTGATTGTACTCCCATGTTCATGTTTTCAAAATGTTCTTTTTAAAATGGCCTTCCGTATGGGGAGATACATTAGCCATGTAGCATAGGTATCGCACCATTATTCGCTCCTTACTCGGTAGTAACACACAAACACAACACAAACACACACACACAATTGTTCATACATAAATTCACTAGCATCACCTTGTAAACTTGGAAGTAATTCATTTAATTTCTCATCTGATGTCCACCTCTACCCGTTGGTAACTTCTTTAAATCAATTGAACCACATCTTCCAGCTCTCTGTTACAATAAAGGTTGGTAATTTGGGGCCTGCTGCTTTGATGACTTGCATATTAGATCATAAGATATATAGACCAATTCACTTTCTGACTTCCCATCTGAATATTTCTTTGGACAGGTCCGGACATGTTAGTCCTTGTCTATGAGGATTGACGTGTCTCTCTTGAGAGAATATTGTCATCACCTTTTCTAACATTCCCAACAGTTCTGTGACATATAGTCTTTTGATCTCTCTAAATTTCATTCCGATAACATTAATTTTCCACAAGCTGCTTGCAGTTTATCTACAATGCCCATAGATGTTTTCTAATTTTGGATAGTACCTTCTTTTACATTGCTTTCATATTTTTGATTAAGTCCACATCCAGTTTATTTTGTTCCACGCACTATCGATAATGTCCTTAGCAAATATGTGGCTCGATTTGGATCATGTGGCACATCCTTCTGGATTCATGCACCGTGTCCCCTGTGATCACTGCATTTGTAAATAAACTTTTCAACAAGTTTAATTAATATTTTCTTCCATCCCTAATTACTTACTTACCATGACTTACATTTCATGTTATTTACATCATGATATTTAATGTTATTTTCATCATTGTGTTCAATATTATGTTCATTATAATTCATGTAATTTCCATCATAATTTTTAATGTTATTTTCATCATTATGTTTATTATTATGTTCATTATAATTCATATTTTTTCCATCATGATATTTCATGTCATGTTCATTATAATTCATGTTATTTCCTTCATGATAGTTCATGCCATGTTCATTATTATATTTCATGTTATACCCATCACTATATTTCATGTATTAGGTCAGATCGGAGGGGATTTATAATCAAATGAATTGCAAATATATTTATTGTTTAAGAAATTCAAAAACATACAATGGTCACATGCACTTGACTTGTGCTATGAATAAATAAAACACCTACCTACCTACTCTAATTTTAAAACCAGTGCTATAGTTAATACTCCTATATTTGCATCTTAATTTAGACTGCCAGGAAATTGCAGCAAGCGGTTACTTTAGTTTGAAGTGACAGTGACTGATGGGGGTTTGGTTGTTTGATCTTTATGTAGACAGTGCCATTGATATGTTGTACAATATGGCAACCACAGTGCATATCTTGAAATGGTTCTAAGGTGGCACTCTTCTGAGTTGTAATTTATACTGGGTTGGAATTTTAATGAAAAACATATCCACAGTTTTCCTCATTGGTTGTACTGGTTTGTATACAACTTGACTTTACCTCAGATGTGCACCTTTGAAAAAGACTTAGCTCTACCTGGTCATTTCCACTTCCTGGACTTCACTGGTAAATTGTATGAATAGAGCAGATAACTGCTAATAGTGTACTTTAGAATAATTCAGGCAGATTTTATTTTGTCATAGAGAGAAGTCATTTTAGTAAATAAGAAGGACTAGACAAACAAATTCTTCTCCATCTTTCGCGGCAGTTAATAAAGGTGGATAACAATTTGCTGTTATCGTAAAAGACATGAACATTAAACTTCTTATGAAGATTTAAGCACAGGATATATATGATCTTTTTTTAGATAGCGCAGGCTTGTGGATTTCACTATATTCACAATGACATACTCTAGTCCAACATGTCTACCTGGCCTCACCCATGTGTAGGCACAAGCAAGATAATTATGCTCCTATTATTACAATCGTATACTCATTATTACCACTGTGAAAACAAACTCATATGGACAGCGTATTTTGCCTACCAGGTCCCAACTCTCTTTTTTGTTCCGAAAAGTGAATACTGGATTTCATTTTTATATTTGCGTATCAGACCCACAATTTCATTGAGTCTTTGCTCGAATTTACTCTAGATCGGAAACGTATCCTACCATTTTTGCAAATTTTAAGTGGTAAACATGATGTGTTAATGAGTTTAATGAATCTACAAAAGGATGCCAAAAATTGGTCAAAAATCTTTGTATCAATGACCATTCAAATACATTATGCATTTGTATGTGTTCAGTGGGCAGAAGTCTGGAAGTTACCAATACCTAATCAATGTATACATATTTCATGATTTGATAGTACATTTACAAATTAATTGCCAGATATAACAAATATTACATACTAATTATATTAAGTAAATATTAATGCATTTAATTGATGCCTCTGCCGTGGAGGTATTGACAAGACATTTTGGTGGTGAGTAGCCTGGTATTTACTCCTCAACTGCAGCACTTGATCTTGTAGTGACTCTGGAGGAGCATAGTTGCACCATGACATTTAGTGGGGAAACAAAACATTGTATGTATTGTATTAGACTTTCTAATTTCATTACAACTTCATACCCTAATGTAAAGCAGAACTTAGCTGCATTTAGTGTTCTTAATGTTTTCAGATTCAGAACAGGATTATAAACTGCAGCGCCTTGTCAAGGTCCTAAATGAGAATTACCAAGCAGAGGGAAGGAAAGTTGATTCGCAACCTGATGCAAGCTCTAATCAAAGGGAGACAACTGATGGCAATCCTTTGCACCGTGTTGCTGACGATAACAAGAATACAGGAGTACTATATCGTCCTTCTCAACAGCAGAAAGTGGGCCAAAATCTTTCAACTACATCTAGTCTACAAAACGAATCATCTTCCCCTGTAGTTCAGATAATTCTCACTCATTCTGAAATAAAAAACACTGAAAATTACAAGATGGATCCATTAAGGGAAATGTTAAAAGTGTTGCAACAAAATCCCAATAAAGCAAAACAAGATATAAGCAAACATGCGCAGTTAACAATATTGGACTTTGCAGGTCAGTATGCCTTTTACACGACACACCAAATGTTTCTGACAAGACGGGCCATATACCTCTTGGTTTTGGATGCCAGTAAAGAGGTCATTGATCTTGTAGAAGACGATTTCTACTTTGATAGTGAGGGAATACTGAAACGCAAAGTTCACGGTGAGTTCTGTGCTGTTTGTACCTAAGAACACAACAAAGTGTGTCATTTTTGTTCTAGATTTGCTGTTGCTTTAGCATTGGAATTATTCTTATATGAGTAATAGGTTTTGTCTAAATAATAATTTTATAAAAATTTTGTAAGGTAAAATTGCACCAAACAACAGTATTTTATTATACTCCACTGTTTTAAAAATTTAACTAAAAGCATGTTGACTTACTACTAAAGAAATTTGTAACACCTACTGAAAACCCATTTCCAGTGAAGCTGGTAAAGGCAGTAATTTTTTTCAATTTTAAATTAAGAATTTAAAGGATAAGACTAAAAGTTAAGTTATTGTTGCAATGTCTTATTTGAAATTAAAGCTTCACATATTTTATTTTAAATTTAGTTAAAAGAAATAACATTGTCAGGGACTGAAATTGGATATTGATTATAAAAATAGCTTACCAGTAAGTACACGTACTTCATTCTGACATTGTTTACAAAATCAATGATGTTTTTTGTATTTTGACTTTTTCAGACCTAGTTCAGGTCTGGATGAATTCCATACATTCTTGTGCACTCCCTGACAAGAAATACTCGAATTCTGCAAATTCCCATACGTCGTCTTATAAAGTCATCCCACCACCAGTGATTTTAGTGGGGACACACATTGATCAAATTCCACAGGTAAGTCAGTAACACCTGTAAGTTTTAGTATTTTACAGATTATTACCTTACTCTGTCAATATTAGGATTCTCCTTGAGTGCATGAAGTTGCAGTATTATGAGTGTCAGGAACAGTACAACCATTTATTTGCCTTGACACCTGATTTACATTAGACTTACTTGATTCAAACTATGTAAGCTTTTGAAGTTGCTTAAGACCTGGATGATTTTGCTGTTTTCGCATGAAGTGTGAGTAGGAAATACAATTTGGGGTTTATTTCTGAATATATCCTAATACATCGACTTCCAAGCACGTTTCCGTTAGCCTAATGTATAGTTGTGTTAAAAACATTGTTTTCCATTGAATATTTTGCTCGCACACGAGCAGAAGGGAAAAAGTTGGATTTTTAAAATTTATTTTTTTTGCTTTACAGACCCATACATTTTTCGTATGGAGACCACTCTTCATTATAAATGTTCATCTTATCCTATTTTTTGCACAGACTGTGTTCAGTACATACCAATCTGATCTGACTTAGATCTGAGGCAAAAAAGTCTAAAATCTGGACACAAAATGACACTCCTACCACTCTCAAATTTTGGGTTAAAAAAATGAATCCAACAAGTTAGGTTTTTACCTCAGTATTTTGTAATGCAAGCAAAACGTCCAGATTATTTGGTGTAATTGTCGACCTAAATCTGTATACCTTTTTAAAATACCAGCCACTTTAGTGTATCATACATGACTTTGAGAGAGCTTGGCAGTAGGATACTACTTCTTGCGATGTAAACGTGTCGCCAGGGGTTAATGTGTTAATAATCGCCATTCCAAGACCTCTTTGACAGCTCATATGCTACCAGGAATAACAGCAAGTGCAAGTCAATGCATACAACCACGCTTTCTCAGTTTGACTCATCAAAGGCAAATAGAGCTAATGGGATGGTGCGTTGTTTGTTATTTGTTTGTCAATTAGCACAAGTTTGTTATAGTTACTATTAATTACATGTAAGATTACTCTGAAACCTTATGTGTATTATTCATAATATGGTCTAGTTGTAGCCTAATGAGAAAAGTGCTGTTCTGATATCCAATATGGTAGCCATATTGCTATGTTTGACAATTGTACTGTTATTTCTCTATAATTTTCTCCTCCAACTAGAAATTGACTGAAAATTTTAAAGAATAAAACAGAATAAGATTCCAGTCTAATTAGTTAGTTCAATCTAGCATATGGAACATCATTTTTCCATGGACTTTCAAACTATTTGTGAGTTTATGACTCATCGGAGAATTTCACCTCATTTGTTGTTGATGAACATTTTAACGGCTTGTCATAGTTTTATATTATCCTTTCCCCTGAGTCTTTGCATTATTTAAATTCTTTTTATTTCTTGTGTTTTTCTTCCAATTTGCAATCATTTGGTTCATGCTTTGAAAGGCTGTGTATTTGTTCTTAACCTTTATATTATTGCTCTCAGAGTACTAATCATTAACACTTTTCAGTATCCAGTGGATTTGTTTTGTATTTTCTTATTCACTGATGTACTAGGTCATCTAGTGCGGGTTGGTGTGGTGAGATTAGAAATAGCATATGACACTCACCCCTCCTGTTTATCATATATTGTAATTCAAACATGGACAGATGTCTGAGCTGTTACCTTTAGTCAAGTGACCTGTGGAACTTTGCAGAAAGTCCTGACACTCCTCTTGTTTTCCTAAAAGGGGTCTGGATCACATCTTTTTTATTAGAGAGAGCCACTGACAGCTTTGAGTGTTTGAGTTGTATTTAAACTTTTCTTCTGATTATTTGGATTTTAAGAGATTAATTCGTTTCCTTGTAGATTATTTTTTTTTTTCATACAGAATTCTTAGATAAAAACATTTATTGAAAATGTATTTGGAATTAAAACACTTGAGTGTAATTTCTTGTTATTCTACAAGGAACTGTAGACACAGCAGTGCTATACAGGTTACAGCATGCAGCATCGCTTTCCATTTTTGGATTATGTTGTCACTCAAACTCAAATGCATTAGGATATTTTATTACTAAGACTTCTGATTTTTAATTTTTGGATTATTCTTGTATTATTTTGGGATTTGATACTTTAAACCGTAAGTTCTAATCTTTATTTTTACTTTGTTTTTGTAGGTTAATAAATTATTTCTTAAATTTTACAAAGCTTGTTGTTTTGCGCTTTTCTTAGTTACAGTTTAATAGAGCCTAAACACTTAACACTGTTTGATTCACTGTATCCATGAGATTCTCTTTCTCTTGGACTCCCCCCCCCCCTTATGTTAGTCAGCTGTGACTCATCTTGGTTTAATCACCAATTTACAGACGTCTAGTCTCATCCCTTTTCAGAACTTTGTGTGCATAGAGATTATTTTCTTCATCAGGCATAGTAGGGTTCATGCAAAAACCAGACAGGATCCAACAGATTACGCCCCTCATAGAAGGTCTTATAACCAAAACTTTGTAATCAGCAGCATCCTTTACCTTACTTTCCTGGGAGTTCTGAACGTGGTGGTAGAATTGGTTCCAATAAAGAGACTTCACAAATACACCATATCCAGTTGATGCTTTAGCACACAGAAGACTATATGTACAAGGACCCTCATGGTCCCAAGTGGCCTAAAGTGCTTTCCGTTACCGATCAATGCCATCTCACCTCTGTCTGCGTGGGTTCTCATCTTTACAAGTTGGCATCAGAAAGATATAAGCAAATTGTATTGAAAGGAGTGGGGTCCAAAAGTGTAACTCGGCTTATGTAGCTGTGTGAGAAAGCTTGCCAGTAGCCTTTGATGGGTTGGTGGTTCTTTCCGTGGGGTTTTCCAGGTTCTTCCTTTACCAATAATACTGGCCGCCATGTATAGCCTACTGTGCTGAAGAAACAAATGGCGTTAAACCATACAACAACTCTGGTGACTGATTTTTGCCAAAACCTGTGTTGATTTCTAAAGCAGGACTCACACTTTTGGACCCCACTCCTTTCAATACACTTTGCTTATATCTTTCTGATGCCAAATGTTGTCAATCATCTTAGGATTCTCCCTCTTTTTGTTCATTGGAATTATTTTCACAATTTATCATGCATCATCTGCTTCTAGTTACTACTAGAAATAAACAGTGTTTACATGTATAGATTGTCATGTGATTGACTGGTTTTAGTTTCATTCATGTTCAGTTTTAGTTTGTAACTTATGAGAAAAAAGCTACTTAGACTAAAAGACCATATTAATTTGTATGGATAATTATCAGTTAAAACTTTATTTTTAAAAACATTACAGTTACTGTACCTCTTTGTATGGATTAACATTTAAGAATGTATTGGTATGTGGGAAGAAATGTTAATGTACTACATGAATATTTATAAATTAACCACATCATGAAGTTTGTATCAGGTAATTGGCTCGTATTGAATATATGATGCTTTGGCAAGACTAGCGATAAACCAACATTTATAAGACTTATGTCCATGTATTTAGACATCAACCAACATTCATGAGATTTATGTCCATGTATTTAGACATCTACCAACATTCATGAGATTTATGTCCATGTATTTTTTAGACATCAACCAACATTCATGAAATTTATATTCATGTATTTAGAAAGCAACCAACAGTCATGAGATGTATGTAGATGTATTTAGACATTAACCAGCATTCACGAGATTTCTATCAGGGAGTTGCTAATATCAGCTTAACATAAAGTTTGTGTTATTTTGCATAGGCTGTAATTTTACAATACAACATAAGCCTGCTTATAGAAATTGTCAACTAATGAGTAATGTATGGCAGTTCATATATAACAACTTGGGCCTCTTCTTGTTACAGTTTTTAGTTTTGTCTTTTGATCATTATCGGAAAGTACATAAGTATTTGGTGCCCAGAGTGGCCAAATGGTTTAAAGCGCTCTCCATCACGGATCACTGCCATCTCACCTCTGTCTGCGTGGGTTCAAGTCTTAGATTCTGCCAATGTCGGTATGTGAGAAAGATTTCCAGTAGCTTCTCGTGGATTGCTAGTTCTTAACGGGTTTTTTTCTAGGTTCTTCCTTCATCTTTAATACTCCAGGCTGCCATGTATAGCCGTTCTTGTGCTGAAAAATGGCGTTAAACCCTACTACGACAAAACCAAAAGTATTTAATGTCTTTCTCTACCATGATTTAGATAGAGTCATTGCTCTATCTGATTTTTAGCGGCATGTAGTGTATGACAGAATTCCATGATTTTATAATTAGTTTAAACACTCTCAAATGATTTAGTGGCTGCATGTAAATCTTTGAACATTTTATTTGAGGATGAAATATTATGTACGTTAGGGAGTGAAGTGGAATGTCAGAAAATTGGGGTATAATTATATGTACAAATAGCATATCTTTCTACTAGCTCCTTTTTATTTTCAGAACTTGCCAACAATGGTTGGTAATTATGGAGGTCAGAGTCTCATGCCTGGTTTTTTAAGTAGTAGCAACCCTGGTCTAAGAAGCCCTATCGACTATGATGTACAGGCCCAAAGGGTTAGTTGGTCTTCACGTTTATATTTGTATCTTCTCAATAATTTATTGATGGGTCACGGTATGCTGTCCATACATAAGAAAGCTTATTCACCTGTCTAGGACGTTTTTTCTTCTTCTCATACCAGCTCATTTAAACTGTACAGTATAATGCACTCATCAACAACATGCCTTTTCTCTATTGAAGAGTGTCTATTTCCATTTGTGTTGAATAGATTATCTTTTCATAGATGATTATTGCCTCTGTTGTCAGTTTTTTCTTTATTCATATGACATGCTAATGTCATTCACCTGAGGTGATAACCGATTGGCATTGTCAATTTCCTTCAATCCAAAAGGCATGCCAAATAATGTCATTTATTCCAGTTTATGACACCTTGATATTGTCTAGGGGATTTTCAATGGCATATTTTTGTTCTTTAGAGGAACTGACATCTTGGTATTTTCAATTTTCTTCACGGTAAAGTGCATGCTAATTCTTGTCATTCACCCACAAAACTTGAACTAACTCGACATAGCAATGCATTCAATCAGAGCCTATTAGAATGATGATGCTCTTAGCAAGTTGATAGTGTTTGATACATTTTGGTAGTAGTAAATTGATAATTTTAAGTAGTTATTGGTAGTTATAATTAATAATTTAAGTAGTTGTTGGTGTTAGTAAATTGATAATTTAAGTAGTTGTTGGTAGTAGTAAATTGATAATTTAAGTAGTTGTTGGTGGTAGTAAATTGATAATTTAAGTAGCTGTTGGTGGTAGTAAATTGATAATATTAGTAGTTATTGGAGACAGTATGTTGATAATGTAAGTAGTTATTGATGGTGATACACACGTTTGACTATAGAATCGTATGTATGATGAGAGAGGTATATTTTGTTGCATACAGTTCCAATAGCTTGTTTTTGTGTCCTGAACTTGCAATATGCAAACATGCATAATTGAATTCCATATTTGATGTTTCTAAGGAGCAAGATATCTGAGTTGCACATAGTTTGAAGCATGAAAGGGAGACTTGTGTTTGTTCGTACTGACTGATTTCAGCAGTGTATGAACTTGATATACAAAGCCCGATACAAATATAGCATTTTGTAGCTCAGGTCCAAGAAATCATATCCAGTTGAATGTGCAAGCATACGAGGAACTTTGTTTATTTCCATAATTTAATTACGTGAGTTTTGTATTAGCAGCAATATGGAGTTACACCATGCTTTGATTCATGAAAAGAGGACATTTGTTTTATTGGAACTGAGTGATTTCAGCACTGTGTGCTCTCTTTGGACTCTTCCAATACAGCTGATTAGATTAGATTGAAGCGATTATCTTAACAAGTTTATACATATTATTATTGCCTTTAAAGATGGTGACAACTTGGTACAGTAGAACCTGTCTTGAAAAACCAGCCCTTCTGCCAACAAATAATGGTCTCACAAAACAGGTTTTACGTAATTATCAGTTTTTTAATTCAAAATGCCATGCCAATTATTGTCTTAGGTACAGCTAGCTTGATATACTTTAAATCATTGTCTGGTAGGAATATACTAATTTTGCCAAATGTTTTCTGATAGGTTTTGATATTTGTCAGTGGATAATTTGACATTTATGCAGTTTGGTGCTGGAAATTAAACTTAAGTTTGATGATCAAGTCTCTAAACATTTTGGTAATACTACTCTATTCTCAAATGGACAAAATGTAATATTACACCAAATACTGTTCAGTAGTTGCTGCCTTTTTAAACAAAAAAGCATACATAATACATGAAATCATAGACAAATATTATGCCATTAAAAAGCTGCGGGGGGGGGGGGAGAATCATACATAATTGAGCTGGACATAAAATATGATGAAGTTAAAATCTGAATGAAATTGAGAAATTGCTTTAATATGTTATGTGTTAACACTAATTAATTAATGTTTATTTTATCATTAATAATAATAATAATAATAATAATAATAATAATAATAATAATAATAATAATAATGACATTGTATAGCGCCTAATCTTTCAAAGCTCAAAGTGCTTTACAAGATTCATAATGATATGACTACCAAACAAAAAACACCATCCAATTAGAAAACAAACAAATGCTGAAAATATTTAAGGTAGGAAACATTAATGGATCTTTAAGTTATGGAAATGGTAAAATAATGAGCAACTTGTGCCAGGTGAGAGATATCACACATGGATCCCTTGTTATTACAGTTTGATCTCTGATTCCTTTCGCAGCTAACATTTGTCTTTCAATTTATTAGGGCTTACTGTGAAGGTTAGTATATTGCATATAATCACATTGATATATTTTGGTGTTACTGTTTAATTCACCTATATATACAAGTCGCATAGATTTAATGGTTTGCAAGCAAACTTGGAGATTGTCATATCGGATGTTGTGTTGGTATTATTGTGCGAGTCCAACTTCTCTTACAATGGTATGAAGATGGGTATACTATCATCATTTGTACTAATCTCCATGCTAGAATGTTTTGTGGAATGCCATAAAGATGGGTATATTTTAAATGAACAGTTGCTTACCATATCAATAGCTCTTTTTTCAGAAACGGCCAAGCATGTTTGGCAAGTTTTTACGTCGTTTTCGCAGGAATGTTTCTTCTGGTGGTGATAACCCTGATGCAAGAAAACCCCTAAAGTATGATGTACAGACTGAACAAGTAAGTTGATAGTTGCTTTAATTTTGTATATTAACCGTATTATGTGGATTGGCCTTGGGATGGTCCCATTGTCCATACATGAGGAAGAGTCCGTACATGACATCAAGTTCAATGTTCAATTCTGTGTCTTGATATTGGCTGATTTGGTTCCCTGTGCTATGTTTAGCAAATGGTTTCTGACAGATTTCGATATTTGTTAATTCATGTAGTTTGGCGTTGGACTATAAAGCTGATAATTGAAAAGGAGATCTTTGTCATTTTAGTACAGTGAGACCCACTTGTCTTAAACTCGGTTATCTTAAGAACCTGTGTAAGTAGAGTGATTTGATCCGGTAAAAAATCCTTTGTTATGATATTTGTTCCCTGCTTATTTCGATCCCAGTTAGGTCGATACCCCCAATATGTCGGCAAATATTTCAGTCTGACTTATGATGTGAACCCGATCAATTCGATGAAGTGCAACTTTTCATGTTCATTTCTTAGTAAGTTTACAAGAAATGACCAGCATTTCATGTACTACTGGTACCGGCAAGGATGGAAAGAGTTGGTAGAAGAACAAATTGTACCAGTGCTCATGATTAAAATTGAATAAAAAATCTCTGCTATTTTAGTAATACTAATACATTGTCAAAAGAACAAACTTATAGGATACACAAAATACTATTGACTGGCGACTGCCTTTGTATTTAAAACAGGCACATAATAAATAGGAAAACAGTTTTTGGCCTTCAAAACTTACATCATGCAATGGATTTAAAGGCTGTTTAAAAGGAAGTTGAATTACAAGTTTGAAAGACATTATGGGTTTTAACATCCACTGTGTTCACACTAACGGCTGATTATTGTTTCTGTGTCAATACAATTTTTCTTTATGTATATAATCAACATGGTTGCAAAGTAAAAATGTATTTTGTATCTTGTGTAACAGAACAAGATGCAATTTTATCTTGGAAAAGTTCTGTCATGGATTTGACATGTTAAATATCCTTCTGGCTAGGTTTGTATTTTCCGTTATGGGTGATACCAATACAAGTAGGTAAATTAGAGTTGGGGCAACCAGAGTAAATGTCATTGACTAAGAACACACCATGATTGTTGTTGTTGCATTGAAGTTTAATGTCATTTTTTCTGTGGTGGAGGATGAACCTAGGAAAATCCCGAAAAGACCCACAGAATCATGGGAAGCAATTGGCAGTTGAATCATATATCCAAATCGACCAAGCCCCAAACTTGGACCCACACAGGCTGAAGTGTGAGAGCTGTAAGTGGTAATGGTGAGGGATTTAAACCACTTGCTCACTTGGAGCTACCTGGCCATGGTAACTGATCTTGACTGATCTCATCAACAGTGACACTTCTCAGTGTAACATTGTTTCTTGCATCTACTAAAATTAGTTGAGTAGCCAAACACTAATTTTGGGATCGGATCCTCAGTTTATTTTATAAATAATTTAGTCATTCTCAACAATAACAGATCTAGAAATGTAACTAAACAATATCGTTAGAAACTAAAATAATTTAGGCTATCATCTCTTTGATTATACTGGCACTGTGTTTGGGATCACAGTAAAAGAAACGATGGAATTGAAATGACAAATTATGACCACTAAACCACGATATGGGCAATTCTACTTTATTTCAACATGAGCCATTTGAACGTTATTAGCAGCATGTTGATAAATGTAAGGAAATAATTTATATGCAATGATTTTATATATTAAATTACATAGCCAGTAATTTTATAATGAGATTTACTTCAATGCAAAAACTAATGCCTCCTTTATTAAAAATATTTTGTTATGATTTTATTTACTACAAGTTGAAATACTGATGAATCTTTTTCGCCATATCATTTTTTGCCAATTATGTCAAGATTCTGGTTTTTATACACTATAAAATCCCTTATAGCGAATGGACTGCTGTGGAACTCCTGCAAAATTCTGCTGAAAGTCATTCAAGAAAATAAGAATATTCAATGAAGATATGCGTTATTATTACAGTAACTTAACAAATATTCATGAAATAATAATTGCCTCACACAGAACACAATTTCAGTGTTGAGACATTAACAACAGAAAATTTTCTAAAACCTTCTGAAACATGGTTGAAAAAAATCGAAATTACAAATGACCTGTAAGTGAATTATTTTGAACCACTTCGATGGCCTAGTGTTTAGACCATCCTCCGCGGGAGCAGTAGGTCCTGGGTACGATCCCTGGCTGCGTCATACCAAAGACTTACAAAAATGGTACTAACAGCTGTCTTTCTTGTCGCTCTGCATCTGGAGGTTAGTGTTAGGACTGGTCGGCCTGGTGTCAGGATAATGAGACTGGGTGGGACATCATGCTACATGTTTTCAGCATGATGCCTCAGTGCTAGACATCACTATAAACTGCCTCACTACAGACATGATAACAATATGACTGAAAAATTGTTAAAGTTACGTGAAACTAGTAATCAAACAAACAAAGAAGAATTCTATTGAAGTCACTGCAATGAAGTCAAACACTGGATTACATGGAACAGTAACAGTGATGAATACAATTGCTGATCACTGTCTGAAAACAATATAACATAAGGAAAATTGTATAACATCTACAAGTATTTATAACAGAGATAGCTAAATTGACTTTCAACAAATTTCATTAATGATTCGTCATAAAAAAACCTGATTATCACATATTGTATGTGACACCTCCTACCCATCATGCCATAAACAGTATGACTGAATCAAGTTTTTTTCTGAATAATGTGATAAACAGGAGGCACAAATAATATTTATTTCTTTAAACATATTGCCCAATCATAATATCTTAGAAGAACTACTACTACCTTTTACTGCTTCAGTCAGTACTTAAGAGTTTGCGAAGCCACAAGCTCTTTTAAGACATAGAGGTCTCAAATGCCAATATCATTATTCTGTAAGTTTTCTACTTTAAAGCTAGTTGGAAGAGATTTTGGTTCAAAGGGAATTCTATTTCATCTTTAATTTCTAACTTTGCTTTCTTTCTTCAGTGACAAAGATCTGTCTTTTTAATATCATGGCTTTGCCTATTCCTACACATAGGCATCCTTGAACATGTCATTTGTCATCCCCTCACATTGCAATAGGTGTATTTAAATTTATCCTGTTATGGTGTATGATAAGAAAAACGTAACTATCATTGCATGTATACATGTAGATTTTCTCTACTAATCGTATTGTTAGTTATTAGTTGTTTTACTAATTGAAGTATCCTTTGAGGGATGATGATACCCATGCAGTCATGATTTCAGGAGGATATCACTCAAAATATAGTTGATCAGCCATGAAGCATGAAGAGCCATCAGAGGCAGCTCCAGCTCCTGCTTCATACCAACAGCTGAATAAACATTTATTGGCCATAACAATATTTTGTTTATCACATGGCTTTGACACCATTTCACTTGTTGGGGAGTGAGATAGAGAGCAACACAGTCGAAGTTATCATCTTGCATTTTAGATTTACAAACCAGCTATGTGGTTCAAATATCCCATACCTCATGATCTTGACATTCTCATGCCAACCTTTATCGTCTAATCTCCCTTTTAATGGCCAGGTTGAGGAAATATAAAACCAAGCCACAAAGAAAACATATTCAGTGGAGGGATTGTGAGGGAAATTAACTAAAGTTGAAATGGAACCTCAAGACACGGACCTCAAGGAAGCAGACCAACTGAATCTTCAACTGATGAAAAGTTCTTTTCTCCCAAACAAAAGGGAACAGAAAGCATAAAACTGGTCATCATTTTTGTCGGCAATATATAATCTGATCTAAATAATGACATTGTCTTCATGCCATTTATATCACTGATCCAGGTATGCTGAAGGCTCCATTCTTTTATGTCAAGTGGGACAAGATTTGTGATAATGACCTATAGATCCTCATCACGTGATGCGGTATCACCTGAGCACACTTCCTCTTTTGTCTTGCTTACGCTATGGTATAAAGTCCCAAGATTCAGAATCACGACTCTTCAGCAAAACATATCAAAGACCTTCTAAAGTAAAGGGTGGTATAATATTTTCACAATTTAAATTCACAAGACTTATATTTGAAGCTGTTACTGGTTCTATGGGCAAATGGAATTATTCACCCCATCATCAACCTAAAAAAAACATTTTTCTGTACTCCTTGGTTTAGGAGGGAAACACCAGGAGGGAGACTACACAGTGTGAATTACAAGATATATCTAATTCCATTGTCTTCCATGAAGTTTCTGTGATTCTGCTACAATGACGCTGTTTACCACTTCAAAGCATTCTCATTTGGACTCGACATCACACCATTGGTTTTCATTAATGATCAGGCAAAGGCGACTTTATGGGCCACCTCCAATTTAGCAATATCAGGGTAACTGAATGAGATTCTACATAAACATTTACTTATATCAGGGTTTGATCCCTGGCATAGTCATACAAAAGAATTATAAAAATGGTACTAACAGCTGCCTCGCTTGGCACTCGGCATTAGGAGGTTAGTGCTAGGACTGGTCGGCCTGGTGTCATGAAAATGTGACTGGGTGGGAGATCATGCTAAATGTTTGCGGCATGATGCCCCAGTGCTAGACATAACTATAATAATAATAATAATAATAATAATAATAATAATAATAATAATAATAATAATGATAATAATAATAATATTAATAATAATAATAATAATAATAATTAGGACTTTGTATAGTGCCTAGTCTTTCGAAGCTCTAAGTGCTTAAAGTATCTATAATGATATGACTACACTACAGAAAAACAAATAACAAAACCATGAAATTGGAAAACAAAAACATGCGGAAAACATATAAGGTCCAATTAGGTCTTTAAGTTTGTTCCTGCTGTCGAGAAAAGTGAGTTTTAAGAGCACTCTTAAAAGCGATCACTGTGTATTTGTGTCTAATTTCAATTGGCAATTCGTTCCACATTGCCGGGCCCTGATATGCAAAAGAATGTTGTCTATATGACTTCGTTTTCATAGTGGGAACAATGAGTATACGATTGTCAGAAGAGGAGAGTAAGTATCTTGCTGGCGTATACACATGGGTGAGGCCAGATAGGTATGCTGGTTTGGAGTTTGTCAGTGAAACATAGCACAGAGAACTGATTTTGTTTTTGTTACTGATATGTATTGTCTAAGGTAAAGGATGTGAATGAGAAAAATTTTGTCTTGTGATCAGAATAGCCTCAGTTTTATCATCATTCATCTGCAGCTTGTTACATGTTATCCATGATTTAACATTAGAAATGCACCTCTCTAATCTACGAATGGTAGCATCAACTTCAGTTGGGTGGCTAGAGTTGTGTAATTGGGTGTCATTAGCGTATAATTGGTGAGTCACTGGGTGATGATCTATGACACGTGAGACCGGCTGACTGAATGAAGAGTACAGATCCAATAACAGACCCCTGTGGAAGAATAGAACATATATCAACTGTTCTGAAATGAATTCTTTCTTGCAGATACAATTTGTTTCCTGTTGACTAAGTAGGACTTGAACCACTGTAAGGCTATATTCTGAATCCCAAATACATGCTGGAGACTATATCATGGTCAGTTGTGTCAAATAATGCTGACAAATCAAATAGGGTGAGGACTATAATATTTTAACTATTATTTGTCATTAAATACTTTCAGAACAGTAGTTTTACGTACTGTGGCAAGGGCGATATTCAGACTGTACATTGCTACAAAAGATTGTTTGAATTCAAATGAGAAATTAGTTGGGTTAGAACAACTTTTTCTAAATTTTTTTATTTGAATAGGATATTAGAAACTGGGCGGTGCTTTTTTAAATGGTTATGGTCAAGTGTTGGTTTCTTCAGCAGAGGATTTATGATGGGAGGTTTGAAAAATGATGGGAATTCCCCCGATGAGAGAGATATTAATAACATCAGTTAGTGAAGGCAATATTGGGTCTAAGTATTCAAGCAGCAGTGATGTCGGAATTGAATCAAGTTCACAAGACTTTGGTGCTCTCTTCATCACGAATGACCATACTAAATGAATAGAGACAGGTTAAAATGCTCCTAATGGTTGTCGCTGGAATTCTGTATCATGACTCTATGGTTTTAAATATTGAATTTCAGTCTGCTTAAGACTTGAGTTTGAAAGGTCCTTTACTGTGAGCACATGTAGTTCCAGAAAATGACATGGCTCATGTGGTTTTCTCTCTGCAGAAGCCGTAATCAAGGATGTATGTATCCTGATAAATATATGTTTGATCCATGAACACTCATATATTTTAGGTTATTCAAATGTTTATATCATGATATTTACATATGTTTACAACAGGAACTGAATAAGTACAACGGATCCTTCTGTTTCATTTATAACTGACGCATTCACAATTTTGTTGCCAATCCTTATCCAGGGGAGATCACTCTAACTGAATTCATGGTGGCAGACAAGATGTAGCTTTTTAGTCAAGGGTGCAGGGCCAGTTTTTGTGTGCAAATTTAATACTGCTATCAATGATCTAGTATAAAAAAATCATAAAAAAAATCATAAGAAATCAAATACACAAGTGAGGTCAAAGAGGTCCAAATTTTTATTAAAACAAAGCATAAGAATATTATCCACAATACGAGTGATGTCAATGGCAGTTTATAGCAGAAGACTGTTTTCTCATGTCCGAAGATCATTTTTGACACCATGTATTGCTTACAGTGTAAACACAAGCCTTTTTCCTTGATTTCAATTCTGAAAACGGTGTTTTAACCGGGCTCATGCAATTGAAAAATTTTGTCATTTGTTTATAGATATTCTACTTGCTTTAAACCCATGTGTTTACTCCTAGCCTACTATTGATATTTCACTATCAGCATATTGCAGAGTATCTATGGAAGATTTACATGCTTGACATCAATTTCAAAAACAACACAATCCCTAGTTCACAAATATATCCAGATCTTTAAATACTAGTAGTACAGATCACTGCCATCTCACTTCTGTCTGTGTGGGTTCGAGTCTCAGATTCAGCCAATTTGGATATGTGAGAAAGCGTGTTAGCAGCTTCTCGTGGGTCGGTGGTTTTTTCCAGAGTTTTACGGGTTCTTCCTCCACCATTAATACTTGCCACCATGTATAGCCTATCTTGTGCTGAAAAATGGCGTTAAACCATAAAAACAAAACAAAACAAATACTAGTAGTTACCAAAAGCTGAAAAGGTCACACCATGGTCTTAAAGAAATTTGCCAGAGGCCAATTGATTAAACTGTAACCTGCCACCTTAAGAATTCGTCTGAAAATTAATTGTGTGAAAAGTTGTATACATATTACATATTTATACATTATCTAATAAAATGGTATAAAGGAAAACATTTTGTGCAAAATGCTAAAATTTTATTTATGCTTTTTGAAAAATGCTACTTGGCAGCAAAAAGCACTGCATTATTTAAATTGTGAGTTGTGACTGACTGCATTTCTTGAAACATTTAAAATTGTTTGCTACCTACAATCCTTTTGAAATTTGCTTACGACCATAGCATCATGAGAGAATAAAAATTTCTTTACAATGTTTCAAGAATGTCAAGAAGATGTTTGGAACTTAATACATTTAAGCAGGGAATGAGAGAAATGTCAGTGACAGAAGAAAAAAGTTTCTATAAACTCTTCTAGCAAACTTAAATAAATCAAACATTTGAGTTAATAATGTGCTTTAGAAGTGCTATTAGACTGAATCAAATATAAAACAAGCAGTTCCTCAACTTTTCATTATCATTATGTTGATGCTAATAGAGGTCTAAATAGGGTGAAAGTTTTTTAGGGGGAATCCGGGCAACAATTTAGCTAATCTGGAGAGGTCAAAATTTAATCAATTAACATTAGACCATTGTAGAATATTGATATACTTTTGTGTTGACATTGTTAAACTTACAAAGTGACATATCAAATAAATTCATTGATTCATAGCTACTGAAATTGACCACACATATACAATTACTCAATACAATTTAAAGGATAAATTTATTTTTAGAAACCAGTTTGCTTACATTTGACCTTAATGATTTCTGGAGATTATAAAATCATAGTAAGTAATATGATAAGTTATAGAACAAATATTTACAGTAGAAAATTCAGTTCAAGATAAAAAGCATTTCACCTTTTGACTTTTAAGAAGCACATACCATAAACAACTCATTCGGAAGCACGCTCTGTCATTCAAACTCACTCTCATTTGCACTTAGATCAGAATGAGTATCTGGATGAGATTGAAGCTATTGTTTCTCTTAACATGACTAACCTACTAATCCTAATATTTTACCAATCTGATACCTGCAAAAAATAGAAACAATTGACATTGCTGTACTTTTAACACTGAGTGAAAACAATTGATAATGATGTACTTTTAACATGGAGTGAAAACAATTGATATTTATGTACTTTTAACATGGAGTGAAAACAATTGATAATGATGTACTTTTAACATGGAGTGAAAACAATTGATAATGATGCACTTTAAACATGGAGTGAAAACAATTGATAATGATGTACTTTTAACATGGAGTGAAAACAATTGATAATGATGCACTTTAAACATGGAGTGAAAACAATTGATAATGATGTACTTTTAACATGGAGTGAAAACAATTGATAATGATGTACTTTTAACATTGAGTGAAAACAATTGATAATGATGGACCTTTAACATTGAGTGAAAACAATTGATATTAATGTACTTGTAACATTGAGTGAAAACAATGAAACAATTGACAATGATGTACTTTTAACATGGAGTGAAAACAATTGATAATGATGTACCTTTAACATTGAATGAAAACAATTGATATTGATGTACTTTTAACATGGAGTGAAAACAATTGATAATGATGTACTTTTAACATGGAGTGAAAACAATTGATAATGATGTACTGTTAACATTGAGTGAAAACAATTAATATTGATGTACTTTTAACATTGAGTGAAAACAATTGATAATGATGTACTTTTAACATGGAGTGAAAACAATTGATAATGATGTACTTTTAACAGTGAGTGAAAACATATGATAATGATGTACTTTTAACATGGAGAGAAAACAATTGATAATGATGTACTTTTAACATAGAGAGAAAACAATTGATAATGATGTACTTTTAACATTGAGTGAAAACAATTGATAATGATGTACTTTTAACATGGAGAGAAAATAACTGCTAATGATGTACTTTTAACATTGAGTGAAAACAATTGATAATGATGGACCTTTAACATTGAGTGAAAACAATTGATATTGATGTATTTGTAACATTGAGTGAAAACAATGAAACAATTGATAATGATGTGCTTTTAACATGGAGTGAAAACAATTGATAATGATGTACCTTTAACATTGAATGAAAACAATTGATATTGATGTACTTTTAACATGGAGTGAAAACAATTGATAATGATGTACTTTTAACATGGAGAGAAAACAATTGATAATGATGTACTTTTAACATGGAGTGAAAACAATTGATAATGAAGTACTTTAAACATGGAGAGAAAACAATTGATATTGATGTACTTTTAACATGGAGTGAAAACAATTGATAATGATGTACTTTTAACAATTGATAATGGTGTACTTTTAACATGGATTGAAAACAATTGATAATGATGTACTTTTAACATGGAGAGAAAACAATTGATAATGATGTACTTTTAACAGTGAGTGAAAACAATTGATAATGATGTATTTTTAACATGGAGAGAAAACAATTGATAATGATGTACTTTTAACATAGAGAGAAAACAATTGATAATGATGTACTTTTAACATTGAGTGAAAACAATTGATAATGATGTACTTTTAACATGGAGAGAAAATAACTGCTAATGATGTACTTTTAACATTGAGTGAAAACAATTGATAATGATGGACCTTTAACATTGAGTGAAAACAATTGATATTGATGTATTTGTAACATTGAGTGAAAACAATGAAACAATTGATAATGATGTGCTTTTAACATGGAGTGAAAACAATTGATAATGATGTACCTTTAACATTGAATGAAAACAATTGATATTGATGTACTTTTAACATGGAGTGAAAACAATTGATAATGATGTACTTTTAACATGGAGAGAAAACAATTGATAATGATGTACTTTTAACATGGAGAGAAAACAATTGATAATGAAGTACTTTAAACATGGAGAGAAAACAATTGATATTGATGTACTTTTAACATGGAGTGAAAACAATTGATAATGATGTACTTTTAACAATTGATAATGGTGTACTTTTAACATGGATTGAAAACAATTGATAATGATGTACTTTTAACATGGAGAGAAAACAATTGATAATGATGTACTTTTAACAGTGAGTGAAAACAATTGATAATGATGTATTTTTAACATGGAGAGAAAACAATTGATAATGATGTACTTTTAACATAGAGAGAAAACAATTGATAATGATGTACTTTTAACATTGAGTGAAAACAATTGATAATGATGTACTTTTAACATGGAGAGAAAATAACTGCTAATGATGTACTTTTAACATTGAGTGAAAACAATTGATAATGATGGACCTTTAACATTGAGTGAAAACAATTGATATTGATGTATTTGTAACATTGAGTGAAAACAATGAAACAATTGATAATGATGTGCTTTTAACATGGAGTGAAAACAATTGATAATGATGTACTTTTAACATGGGGAGAAAACAATTGATAATGATGTACTTTTAACATGGAGAGAAAACAATTGATAATGATGTACTTTAAACATGGAGAGAAAACAATTGATATTGATGTACTTTTAACATGGAGTGAAAACAATTGATAATGATGTACTTTTAACAATTGATAATGATGTACTTTTAACATGAGTGAAAACAATTGATAATGATGTACTTTTAACATGGAGAGAAAACAATTGATAATGATGTACTTTTAACAGTGAGTGAAAACAATTGATAATGATGTACCTTTAACATGGAGAGAAAACAATTGATAATGATGTACTTTTAACATAGAGAGAAAACAATTGATAATGATGTACTTTTAACATTGAGTGAAAACAATTGATAATTATGTACTTTTAACATGGAGAGAAAATAACTGCTAATGATGTACTTTTAACATTGAGTGAAAACAATTGATAATGATGGACCTTTAACATTGAGTGAAAACATTTGATATTGATGTATTTGTAACATTGAGTGAAAACAATGAAACAATTGATAATGATGTGCTTTTAACATGGAGTGAAAACAATTGATAATGATGTACCTTTAACATTGAGTGAAAACAATTGATATTGATGTACTTTTAACATGGAGTGAAAACAATTGATAATGATGTACTTTTAACATGGAGAGAAAACAATTGATAATGATGTACTTTAAACATGGAGAGAAAACAATTGATATTGATGTACTTTTAACATGGAGTGAAAACAATTGATAATGATGTACTATTAACATGGAGAGAAAACAATTGATAATGATTTACTTTTAACATGGAGAGAAAACAATTGAAAATGATGTACTTTTAACATGGAGTGAAAACAATTGATAATGATGTACTTTTAACATGGAGAGAAAATAACTGATAATGATGTACTTTTAACATAGAGTGAAAACAATTGATGTTGATGTACTTTTAACATTGAGTGAAAACAATAATTTCAGATGCATGAAACTGACACTTAATTTCAAACTTTCCCACCTTTGTCAATTGAACTTAGAAATTTTAATATATATGCAATACATTAAAACATTTCCTTTTATCATCCAAATATGGGATAATAATCTCTTATGTCAACTTGACAGTGAGAGCATGAAGGTAGAAACTATGCCAATGTGCTAAAACTTTCATTCTTTTCAGCAAAAAATAACAAGCAATATGCCATATGCATCTTTATTTCTAATACCATTCCACTGATGTCATTCAACATTCACAACAGTATGTTTATATATGATTCTTCTAAAGTCTATCTGCTCCTGTCAAGTTATATTACTTTTTATAATGCATGTTGACATGCACTTGATTATGTGTCTGTATTGAAATGCGGATAATATTGATAAAAATAGGGGTGCAAACCTTGGCAGGTGCAAAAAGAATAAGACATCACATTATGGTCACCATTTTTCCCATACTTAGTAAGTTAACCCCAAAATGTGCTACTTTGCCACGACATAAACAGTTCTCACATTGAGGTAAAATGTACAGTTACGTCCCTCTCCAATGAGAATCACATACAACACTATGGAAAAAGGAAGGAAATATTTTGAAACAAAAGCATACAAATTATTTAAATAATTAATTAAATATACACAAGAAGCAGAAAAGTATAAGAGATGTGGCTGACTGCACTACACAAACGTTTTTGATTTTCCTTCAGAGGGCAGGAGCCAGGTTTTTTGTACAAATTTAATGTGTGCTGATTGCAGCATTAACTTTTAGTGATGGGGATTGGATTTAAATTCACAACTGGTCATTTTCGCTTGATTCATAATCAGTTTGTATTATGTTTAATATCCACATTATGTCATTATGAGTTTTGTTTTTTAAAAATGAAATACATGTAGTTTTAAGTCAGAAACAGATGGAATAATGCAAAACTGAATTTCACCATGATTAATCGCAGCATTTCTAATAATTTATAACTGGATCCAAATTTGGCTTGCTGCATTTTATGATGAGACCTTAAAGTACATTGTTTTATCCAATATCACAATTTTGTTTGAAAGAGTTATGGTTGATTATATCCAATTATAATATTAATATTCTACACGATTAAAAAAAATACATTCTTCTGTTTGCCATGAAGATACTAAACGAGTTTTATTTCTAAGTTGACAGTGGTTTGTAGAAGAACTATGGCCCCAAACTGCCTAGCCAAACAAATTTTAGTAAAGCAAGAAACCTTTAACAAGATTTGTTTAGGGTAACCTAAATTTAGTATCTCTCAGATGAAATTCATCTTTCTACATCCTGGTAGAAAGGTATAAGCTCTTAATGTGCAAACTTCCTAATGTTTACTTACCTCCAAAGAAAATTAATACAAGCAGAGTCCTTTGTTTTATTACTTCCAGAGAAAATTGTTACAAGCAAAGACCTTGGTTTAATTACCTCCAGAGAAAATTATCATAAGCAAAGTACGTTGTATTACCTCCAGAGAACATTATCACAAGCAGAGTTGGACTCCTTTGCCTTACTTCATTCCCTTGTAGCTTTAATCTTTGAACTTTGATCTGAAATTGATGCTCATAGATTTGGTTACATAACAGCTTTTTGCAACGTCATTGTTCAATAATGTTGTCAGTACCCAATAGTAATCATAACAATCGATTACACAGTATTCCTTTCAATCCATTGAACAACACAATTGAGCCTCCTTATCATACTGACTCAAGTTGGTTTATAATTTGTTGACCTCTAGCATAATGAGGCTGAAGAAGCTTACTGGTTCCAGCAAAAATTACCAGAAATCATTGAAATTATATTTAATTGTATCATTAATGACTTCAAAGTCAAAAGTAAGACGATTAGTTTGACTATTGAACTGCTTCATCAAAATGGTCACCTTGAATTACCTTATTATATCTGATGCAGCAAGTTTGTAATTTAATAATCCATTTTACCTTTAATCTGTTTAATCTATTTTACCTTTTTTACCTTGTTCCCAATTAGATCTCCAATATGACCACCATATTACTTATCTGATAAATCGTCTTATGGCTGTTTCTATTGCACAGATGATCATACCGATGTGGCCATTTTAGAGTCAGATTTTGTATAATATCTTATCAGTCATATATGTAGTAACAATCTGACATCTAGTATGCGTAATACTGTAGCTTAATTAAAGATTTGTTTATTTGCACTCTTCATTAACAAATGATGATATCAATATAGCATTTCATTGAAAGGCTAAGTATAATGTTTAGTGAGTCCCAAGTGAAAATGGTACCAACATCACGTCCAGTATAGACATCCTATCAGCCAAGTTGAAAATCTTGCTATGGCAGAGGTCTGCTACTCAACTGGGGGTTATATTGACATTGGAGTTTTCAGCAGACCTCGTTGATCCAATATACATGTTGACTAATAGACACATAAGTGATGTTTGACCACATTTTAGTATTTAGCTGCATTCCAGTTGCTAATTAGCAAATTGACGATGATTTTAAAGATCTTGACTTGCAGTTTTAGTTGCCTCAGATTGTGTGCATTGTTAAACATACAGAATTAGGAATGGATTTTACCAAACATAGTTTGTAGATGTGTCTGAGGAATACCATATATTATACCAAAACATTCGGGTAAACGGGGCATTTACCAATATATATTTATAAATTTGGTTTAGTATGGTGCATATGTATGCATTATGTAAGGTTTACATTGTCTTATACAAATCCTTGTCCTTGTATATTTGAAACTTGTATGTTTATCTCATTATATCTTCTGTGTATTGGGTAGTTATTATCTCTGAATATTTTACCACTAGATATCAATTAAAGAGAATAATTTATTCATATACATTTATGTCTTCATTGCACTTTTTACTTGAAATTGTACGTTGGAGTTAGGGAGTGTTACGTATATTTGATTTAAGTCATTTATTTTTATTTTAATTGTATGTTTGTCAGATTCAAATTTGACATTTTAAGTTTAAAATTCATTCATTTTGAGATAGTTTTATTTAAAAAGTGGGATGACTTGTACGTTAAAATTAAACACTAGATGTTGAAATCATTTCTGACATGGCTTCAGAGTTGTAAACAAGCTTTTAAAATGATTGGTTGATTAAACCAAGGACATTATGGAGCTTTGTTATAAACATCTTTCCATTTTTAGTTGGGTTATACCGTGTAAACGAGATTTTTGAACGTAAATATGTTCTAAAGATTCTAAAAGATAATGTTACCCCTTCCTTGTTTACGTAAAAACAGGTATATAAATTATGTTTTGGAGCGAACTATTTAGTAGAAGTTGGGCTGTTAGAATATTAAGTTGTATTGTTTTGAGTTATTTTAAATTACCTTGTATTGGAAATTATTTCAATTCGTTTGGATCAAGAGGATTTAATTTGCTATTTATTTGGAAAATAATTGTGCTCATTGAATTTCATAAGACCAGAACTGACTTCATCACGTGACATCGTCTTCCATCTTAGATGCGTCACTAAAGTTCGAACTGGCAATTTATTACCAGGACTTTTGCAATTTCTCTAGTGGATCATATTTTGAAATTTTTTTGGATTGATTTTGGAATTGATTCTTAAAACTGTAAATTTATTTTTCTTTTCTGGAAAATATTTGTGCTCAATAAATTGTTTATTAAGTTTTTACAAGCTTGTTATTTTCACTCGTTCTATGTTACTGTTTATTCGAGCCTAAGCACGTAACATAGAAATTGGGGGCTCCTCTATTTATCTAAAGTATGTATTGGTCAGAATTTATACACAAGTATTATCTTCAGTATTTATTGGCCAGAATTTATACACATACACATTTCAACACTGCATCTATATATCTTGACATTTTCTGCGACAATATCAGTAATTTTCTATTCCATATCAGTTTCATCCTGAATTACCATGAAAATCAAGTTAGTTCAGAACATTATATACCTATGTTTGTATGTATGTATGTATGTATGCATGCATGTATGTATGTATGTATGTATGTATGTATGTATGTATGTATGTATGTATGTATGTATGTATGTATGTATGTATGTATGTATGTATGTATGTACGTACGTACGTACGTACGCACGCACGCACGCAAGCACGTACGTACGTACGTATGTATGTATGTATTTATGTATTTATGTATTTTGACATAGAATAACATAGCTTTACCAAATATGGTATGATGGAGTTTTTCGAATGAAAAGCAAATATTGTTTCAATACTCAGCAGATGAAATGAAGCTATGAACATAAGAAATGATCTTGCAGGAAATTGGTTCTTAACGAATTCAACAGGTTGTGGTATCTTTTGAGTATATCATTAATTCAACATGTATACCAGAAATATATACCAAATTAACATTTTCAAATGCTTTCCTGTTTGTGGGTGCCATGGAGGGAAATCACTATGTGTATTTCTAGACAGTACATGGTACATGTATTACAAATTACTGAAACTTCAGCATGGCTTGAGAATCTGTGTTTTCTCATCCTTAACACATTTAGCTGCGATACAACTACAGAAAAAATTTTGAGACTAAATCAGTCTAATTTAGATGAATATTAAAGAGTGTAAGGAGAAAACAATTTATTATGGTGATATATTAGTGTTTAACATGTTTAAGAAATGAGTGATTGAGACATATTTGGTAGCATATATACAAGACAACCAAATGGTCCAAAAGTAATGACTCAGTTTATCATCAGATAATACTTGCAAAAATTGACAAAATGGCATTACACCAACCAAGAGTTTATCATTGTAACGTACAGTATATAAATAATGCTACTCTTCATTTTTATTAAGGAGACTGGTTGTCCCTTTCGTAATTTTTTAAATTCTCTTTACTTTTCTAGGATAGTCGCCATAAACTTGGGCAGAGATACTTAAAGGAAATCCGCTCCTACTTAAGAGACAAACCTACGACAGTCCATTTGGTTGATGAGGACTTTGCGATTGACAACACAATTCTTGACAGCAAGTTGGAGGAGTTGAAGAAGAAAATCGTAGAGGTGGCTTCACAGCAGCCATACTGGGGAGAGCAGATACCCACTCGATGGTTTCTCCTGGAACAGCAGTTGATGATGCTCAGGGATGCTGGTGTGAAGGTATTCATTTAAATTCCTGATTACCATCAATATGTGCCATTTTTATAAAACATTTTGCATTACACTGGCCTTCAGATTTGACCTTTTTTGAGTTTGAATTATTGACAAGTGAAGTTTGATAATTTGTATCCCATGAATTGTATGTGGCAAGCTACTTTAAAGGTTTAACTCTCTATCGATTTATTAGAATTAATAAATACAAAGTTTGAATGTTGAAAATTGAATTTTGTTCGAAATAACGTGTGTAGCATCAACTTTTAATTACCAGAACTGTTTAACTTTGTTGTAAATAACAAGAAGAAAACAAATGGCAAGTTTCATTGGACAAGGGACAACAATACTTACCACTTCACATGAATGGATAAAGTGTACTAAAAAGGCATTGTCCACCATTATACATAGATCAATTAAAATGTCCAGCAATGGTTTTGGATGGACATTATCACCATGAAAATTTGCAATTGTTTTAAAATGTAGAGAATTAAAAGTATTTTCCATCCACCCTTGCCAGAAATTACTTTGCAAAGGTTTTTTAATACTATGAGATCTTCAGATAACAGATCTCATTTTTTAACAATCCAATCCCATTAGTCATTTATTAAATTGAAAGATATTGGGACATGGGTGGCTGTGTAGTCTAACATGTTCACCTTTACTGATCACTCTCATCTCACCTCTGTCGATATGGATTTGAGTCTAGGCCAGTGTTGGTACATGTATGTGTGAATAGTCTGCCAGAAGTTTCCCATGTGTCAGTGGATCATACCTCGTTTTCTTCCATGGTCTTCCTCCACCAGTTATGTTGGCCACCATGTATAGCCTATCCTTCACTGATATATAGCATTAACCCATAACAACAACAAATGAAAGATATGTAACTGGCATAATATACTTAACTGTAGATTAGTAAGTACACATATTTAAACTGTTTGCAGTATATCATTGAGACCTCTGTGTGTGTGTGTGTGTGTGTGTGTGTGTGTGTGTGTGTGTGTGTGTGTGTGTGTAATTCTTGCCATTGTTCGAATGCATAGCTTGACAATCTCACTTAGTGTTAATTGTATGTTTCCGTTTTAATTTATTGGTTATTATAGACTATTTACTGTCGCCTGACATACAATAAAATTCATATTCTTATAAATTGCAAATATCCAGATGAACATGACCCTGTTCCAATGTCAGTATGAACAAGGTGAAAACAAAGTCATATGGGCAACGTTCGTTTGCATACCAGGGTCCGGCGACGTGGAACGAATTGCCCATTAAAATTAGACACAAAGACACAGTGGTCCTTTTTAAGAGTGCTCTCAAGACTCACCTGTTTCGACTGCAGGGACAAACTTAGCGACCTAATCATGTTTTTTGTCTTATATGTTTTCAGCATGTTTTTATGTTTTCCAATTTCATTGTTTTTGTTATTTGTTGTTATGCAGTGTAGTCATATCATTATTGATGGTGTAACGCGCTTAGAGCTTCGAAAGATTAGGCGCTATACAAAGTCCTCATTATTATTATTATTATTATTATTATTATTATTATTATTATTATTATTATTATTATATAATCCCATGTCAGCTTTGTTTGTATGGGTTTGAGTCTCAGGACCTCAATCTGCATGATTTTGAGTCTCAGGTTCAGAAAATGTGGGTATTTCGGAAAGGTTGCCAGTAGCTTCTCGTGGGTCGGTATTTCTTTCGAGGGTTTTCCCTGGTTTTTCTTCCACCATTTATACTGGCTGCCATGTATAGCCTCTCTTTTGCTGAAAAATGGCTTTAAACCCTAAAACAATAGCATCATTTTAATCGATTATCTCCCTTAGCATTGTAAGGCAAGGTATTGCTTACATGTGTATACGATAAATGGGGATGGGGATAAACATATCATTTTTTAATTGTGCAAAAGTTGTATTGTGGTACCCTGTTTGCATGTCATGTTTTATAGTACCTGATTTGCATGTCAGTCTTCAGTCATGATATTGCAGACCTGCCAACCCTACTGAAAAAATCTGGAGAATCCCGATTTTCGGACCTATATCCCGATTTAACGATTTTTAAGAGAAACTCCCGATTTTTTCAGCTCTTCAAGAAAAATAAAATTTCGTATTTTTTTTATAAAAAAAAAATATCGTTTTCCGTTTCCCGGTTTCTGTATCTGGATTTGCTGTGTCTGGTATGTTTCTTAGTACTTTACCATATCCGGCTTCATTTCCGGTTGTCATTCGCCAGTCTCACAGCGTTATCTTTATCCGATTCAGCAAATATCAGAAATATAATGAATATGTTTCTCAGCAAGAAGCGAAAATGAGAGCAAAAGGAAGTAATTGATGACTTGTCACCCGACAGGGAAAAAAATGGGATAAAAAATATAGAAGTGATATGGGGAAGTAGTTTGTTTACATTGGTCCATCGCCTCTCGGGGTCAGTCTTGCATTCTGCCAGTGCTGCTCACAGCATCTCTCGATACGATGTGTTGGTGTAGATGACATTAATAAACACAGTTGAAATGTTGCAGCTAAAAAGTCCTTCCAGCAGCTTCCTGTGCGGATTGATGACCTCCTAGATACATGTTATTACCTGGAACCGAGTGATAAAAGAGTGCGGGAGTTCAACAATTTTTAACTTCTGCATAATGATGAAGTCAGGAAAATCGTAAAGTATTGTCCAATTGGATGGCTTTCTCTTGGAAAGTGCATTAATCGTCTTCTAGAGCTGTATGTGCCACTTAGTGAGTTTATAGAGAAAATGTATTTAGAAGAAAAGGCAAAGGCACAAGGCTTCATCATCTGCTTGTTAGAAGGCAGGGTCAGCTGCAGGTGCTGTGATTGTTGACAGCTGGTTTAGGCAGAAGGAAACAAAGTCGTCACCTACTTCGCGCCTTATCAATGCCAGGCTGAAAAGAATAAGAGACAACCTAAAGTCAAGATGAACCCTTGCATATTGCCAGTTTTCAAGCTGGATTCAGAACAGTTTGACAGACCCAACAAAGCTCTACAGCATGATAAGCCCCTAATTCACAAGACAAGAGAGATTTTACTATCCATGTACAGAGAATGTCTTTCAATTGTTATTAAACCGAAGTACATTGTTGAGAAGACAGACCTTCCAGCAATTGATGTAAAAGATGAGAGCTTGTACACATTCATTGTCAGGAATTGTACTTGGGTGAGGCAACCAACAAACTTCTAGAGAAGATGACTTCTGAAACACACATACAAGGATGCACTGTAGGGCATTTTTGATAAAATCACTCTCATGTATGAAGGAAAACATTTCCATTAAAGGATGACTTGCTCATTCATGCGAGCATTGCAGATGTGGCTAAACAATCTGTAGCCTCATTTAAGGACCTGGTCTTTTCTCCAGCCGAATGGAAGGAATCAACACTGATGATCTGCATAGAGAGTTTCAGCTGTACCAAAGCTACAACTTAAACACAGAATTGAATATGGAATGAGCAGGTCATCAGTGGGTTTGCTCTCAGAAAAAAACAAGATTGATCTGACCAACTGTTATTTCCAATCCTTGGGAGAGTAATGCTCTCAATACTGTCAATACCGCACAGCAACAGCAATGTTGAAAGAGCATTCTCAATGGCCAGAAATAAAAACAACTAGTCCAAGAGACAGCCTCTCGGCATCAACCCTGGAAGCTATTCTTCTTAGCAAATTTGGCACCTATGGACAAATACATTATGATCGTTTGCAGAAATGCAAATCTGCAACATACAATTGACTGAAATAACTAAAATAAACATCTTTATCATGATATATAATTATATACACGTTATTCTTTAACCTACCGATTTTTTACCCTGCCTCCAGATTTTTGATGGTGAACCTCCTGATTTTGATTTGTTCAATGTTCGCAGGTCTGACATTGTCACTTTACTGTATTATTTCAATGTCACATATTTGTATACTGTTATTCACATGTCTCGTTCCTGTTTCTGTCAATCACCTGTCAGTTTTCTGTTCTTGTGTCATTTACATTTTGAAAAATATCTAATTAGTACTAGCATATACATGATAAGTTTGAGGCATCCTATAATTTGTAACTGTTCATAAATAATAATTATTAGATGTGGACTGTCTTTAAAGTCATTCAGTCATAGCTCAAGTGGCATCATTAATTCTTATTCAGTTCATTAATATCAGATTCACTTGTGCCTCTTATAATATAGACCAGTATATGAAGTTTTACATTTTCATCAGTGTAGTATCTAGTGTGCAGAGGCAGTTATTCGTGTATGCAGGCTACAATTACATGTTAATGATTTGATGAAACAAAGACATAAGCTCACATGAATATTGGTAATGTCATTGTAACGCTTAACACACGCTTTTCTTGATGGATATCTAACTCTTGTCTGTAGCATACACATGCTCTTTCTGATCTACACCTGACAGTGTAGACGGTTGTATACAGATGATGTTTCTGATCTATGCCTGACAGTGTTGACAGTAGTATACATATGCTGTTGTTGCTGGATGCCTGACATTAGCCTTTAGCATACATATGTTGTTGATCGGTGCCTGACACTCAAGTCTGTAGTATACACATAATGTTGCTGAATGCCTGACACTTACCTTTAGCATATACAACGTTGGATGGATGTAAGATACATGACACGTTACTACAGTAACCACACCAGAGCAAACCCATCACTAAGGTGATCTAGACAAGCCACGTGGATGTAAGATGTATGATGCATGACTAAGGTGATCTAGACAAGCCACATTGATGCAAGATGTATAATGCCTGACCAATGTGATTTAGACAAGCCAATTGGATGCAAGATGTATGATGCATGACCAATGTGATTTAGACAAGCCACTTGGATACAAGATGTATGATGCATGACCAATGTGATTTAGACAAGCCAATTGGATGCAAGATGTATGATGCATGAACAATGTGATTTAGACAAACCACTTGGATATTGGCAGGGCCATTAGTGTAAATTACATCATATTCATGCAATGGTAATGAATGTAGGATTTATGACACATGACTGAAGTGACCAAACCAAACAATAAGGTAACTTTAATATTGACAAGATCAAATTAAGGTACCTATACCTATTTGAATATTTTCGTCAAATTAAAATATCTATACCTATTTAAAATTATCGACTGCACTGGTGGCTTAGTGTTTAGAGTTTCCACCCCAGATGTAGGATGGTGTGGGTTCAAACCATGGCTGAGTCATATGGTCTCATACCAAAAACTTTAAAAAAAACCTGTACTGACACCTGCCTCACTTTGCTCTCTGCATTAAGAGATTAGTGTTATTACTTCTTTAAATATTGACTGCTCTTAGTGGTTAGAGGGTCCTCAACAGATGCAGGATGTTGTGGGTTCAAACCCTGGCTGAGTCATACTAAAGACTTACAAAAGCTGTACAAATAGCTGCCTCACTTTGCACTCAGCATTAAGAGATTATTGTTAATACTGCTCAGTCCGGTGTCAAGATAATGTGACTGGATGAGACATCATACTACATGTCTGCTGCATGATGTCTAGTGCTAGACATTACTTTGCACTGTAGACATTGTAGCAATATAACTGGAAAATTGTTAAAGCTATGTTAAAAATCTAGATCACACACACTTAAATATTATCCATGTGAAACTTGAACACATATAGCTTGCTTTCTGGTGATATAAAATGACAGTTTAAAACATATTTTATTTATAATGTAATGAGATTAATGTCTTTGTTAACTTGTAATTACAGTTAGTTTCCCACAGTACTGTGGAAAATTTAAACAAGGAAGGAACTGTTCGAATAGAAAAAAGTGTAGAACTTGATCTGTTTCTTAGATATCTTCATGAAACCGGAACAATCATCTACTTCAGGTAATACTTTAATACAGGAGTATGAGTCTTGTATGCAATTATCTACTTCATAGGAGATTGTAAGGCAGATCTGCAGTAGTACTTGGTAGAATTTAGTATTTAGAAGCTATAAGTTGAAAATTAATCATAATGTTATAAAGGTACATGAAGTTGTGCTTTTCATGATTTGTTTATCAAATGGAACATTTTCTTTGCACATTCATTTAAGTGCTCAATGATTAACGCAAAATAAAAAGATTGGCAGTAATGATGGTTCTTATCAAATGTATATATGACTGTGTGTGTGTGTGTGTCTGTAAGTTTTACGTATTGTGTAATTTCTTAAGAGCATAAAACAGAAGTTAAATTGTAAATAAAATTAGCTCTGTTGACCTTATGTCAACTTCAACCAAGAACTTTAATTTATATAATACAAGAGACATTAATTACATACAAGACCTTTTGAAATATTTTATTTTCAGCATAAGAGTATTGAGAGATAATATTATATTAGACCCAAAGTGGATGATCGACGCCCTGAAGTTCCTCATCAATGCTCAGCCTAATCTACCAGATAACCCAGCTGACAATAACACTGAATCAAATAGCCCTGCTGCCAGTACTACTCACAGTGATATCACACAGAAATGGTCTGACTTCAAGGAGAAAGGAATCCTTACTGTAGAACTTGTTGGTTTGTACATTTCTTTTTTCTCTTATCGTTTTGTAAGATACATATCATTTTGAAGTAATTGAGAGGTACTTTAAGCATTGCGCAAGTTTGTTAATTGTTTTCATATTTGTTTTCTTTATTACAGCCTGAATATCTCAGACATACACTAAGGATTGGAAACATCTTAAAAGCAGTACCTCAACCATATTTGAATTTGAGTATTGTTACCTACTTCACATTATTGAGTTAAATGCAATTTACGTTATATTTAACCATATTTCACCAACACATGCAGCTAGATGTCAACAACATTGGGACAACATGACAAAATTGATTCATGTATTTACTTTTCTTTCCCATGCTTCTTTATATTGAACCCCTCATCACCCACATTAAAACTATTTTTTCATATATGGATATGTCTCAACGAAAGCAACTCATTCACCACAGAACTTGTGTTATTGTGACCTAAAAACACGATTCAATGATTTTTTGTAATTTTAATAGTTCGATGTTAATTACACCCACATCCATTATTTGATATCAGTAAATTAACTGGGTATATGTATGCATTTCATAGATACCACGCAATGAAAGCAAATTAGATATTCAATTATTACATCACCGTAACCAAAATGTTATGATTGAGTACATGATTTGCTTTCTTCATCTTACTGTCATTATTTTGTTCCATATCCTGGACATAATTGTATCTACACATTTTATGAGGGTGTATTTCATGAAACATAACTTGGTCATGCCAAAACTAGAACAGTGTTCCGTATGTTTCATGCATGCACCACGTTTGTATTATTAGCTATTTGTATATTTTATCTGGTTTCACACACTCTCTTAAAAACTGGAACATGATTGCAGGTCAAAAGTAAATCCTTGTAATTTAATTTGTGTGGATGTTGTAGCTGATACTAACCATAAATCAAAAACCCAGCAATCATTGGTCCTTCTTCAGAAATTAGTCTCCCTTTAAAATCCACAATCTTAGCATCATGAAAAAAATTGAATTGAGTTAATAAGATTTATGTGTGTCTAGCCATATTGTATATAAATGGACCAAATATCAGACATTTACGAATGGCATTGGTATCGCTATGAAAACCGAAAGTATAATATGAACTCTATTATCCTTTGTAAAAAACATCAGCCATGTTAACACCAGTCAACCTGAATTTTGATCAGTTGATGCAGAAAGCCACACTGTAAGGCAAAATAAGCCACCTCATGATGAAAACTGTCAACAATAGGATTTATTGGCAGTCCATATACACCATGATGAAACTGTCCAGAATAAGATTTGGGTCTGGCATTATCACTATCAGCTACTAATCTTTTGACCCCATTCAATATTCCTATTGAACCAGACGGACCCAACTCTAGATGTAAAAAAAAATCATAGATAGGTAATTTTCATTAAAAGAATAAGCTGGTGAGCTTATCAAGTAAGCTATGATCAGCTCAGGTTTAATCAAGTACATTACCCACTCCCCAAATGTGCAATAAGTTAGGTAATAATGCTGTTTTTCTCGCCAATGTAGTCATAACATAAAGGAGGAGTAAGAATGTATGATGTATGAGGTAAAGAAAAGGAAAGGGAAAGAGAAAGTTGTCCTCTTGTAACAGTGATATGAGCTTGAGTTATATTTATGTCTGAAATGTGAATAGTAATATAAAATTATATACTGCTGAATATGGCATAAGCATTACATTATAGTTTTATTTTAAGAGGTAATTTCACTGCTGGAAAAGTTGAGAGGTGTTTTCCGAAAATAGTGTGCACTGATTTTGTTATAAATGGCATCATTCATTCCTACTGCTAAAACTGCTTTATTTTTCATTCATTGACCAGTTAAAACCCAAGAAATACCCATCATCCAGTTGGTGCTGGACTAGTTGTCCTCATGATGACAATATGTGGACAAATATGCATATACACATGTGAACTGGAGAAATGAATTATGAAGGGCTTATGAAGGGCTTGCTTTTAAACATTTACATAAAATTCAGCAATCATTTATAATTTACAAGGCATGCTTAGTATTGCTATGTCAGAGAGTACTGTGTTGAGAACTACTTTAACATCCAAAAATTACAACTGTTGATCACCTTTTTTGATCTGCAAATAATGCCAACCTCTCCTTTAGCAGTGCTAATAGATCTGTACAAATTAAATGCATTGGCAAATGATTAGATTCCCATGTTAATGTACTTAAACTAAGAAAAAACATTGGATCTAACAAGTTTGGCCGGCATATTTGAAAAGCTAGATTCTGCAACGATTAGTTTAAAGTGTTAAGTGTTGTAATAAGATTCATCTGGGCATTGTACATATTTTTATCAAGTCAGCTACTTAGCTCAAAGTCTTTAATCTTTTTCTAGCAAATTTTAACCGCAGTTTTAAAGCCTCTGTCTAGGACCCTTCTTGAAAAAGAGGTGTGGTTGGTCTTTCTGTTACAAATATGTTCATGATATCCAATGTCTGGATATTGATATGAAAGGGGCCTTCTTGTACATTTTATTGTTATACTCATTAGCTTGCTTGGATGGTGCAACAATTTGATTAAAAGCTTGAATCAAAAGGGTGTGCTATCCAATGGCAGTTTGTTCTTTGAAAGGTCTTCTGTGAAATAGAATTCAAGGATAATTACAACAACACTGTTTGCGACTTGTGACATGTTTATAGATACAATTCTATTGGACAGGCTTAAAATCTAATCTCAGTAATGAATTACACCAACATCAACAGTGTTTTTTATAACGACACCATCACTTACTGAATGCAGGTAAGCATCTTTAGTGAA